>OZ008351.1:12491964-12885825 GCA_963931975.1 Cataclysta lemnata
AACACCTTTGATTCCTAGCAATACAATAAATGATATACCAACATTTAAAATATTGTTTTAAGCAAACTGGTAAAATCACAAAAACAGAAAAATATAAAGTAATTGCTAAAAATGATAAAACTTATTGCTAAAAATGATAAAACTTATTACTATTAGATTTTAATTTTAACATTATATAAATGTTAGAAAAATTAGTATAAAGATTTTGGAGGTTCGATTCCCGCCTCAAGATCATAATTTTTCGAAATTCTTTTTCTAACCTCCAAAATCTTTGTAAAACTTATTACATTACATGGGACCTAACTTAACCACCTAGCAATATACTGCGATTTACGTGCCCGATATATGGCAATAGGCTCGCCACATATTACATGGGCCCTATGATAAGTGGCGAAACGTGGGTGCTTATTCACCTCTACCCCTTCGGGGATATAGGCGAGATTCATGTATGTAAACCCAATTCGTCACATACCTGCCCGGCTAGCATGACCACCCAAACGATGTACTGTCAAAAATCCATTGATTTTTGTAGGTTCAACGCGATAAATGGCTATATCATATCGTGTTTTGGTGGTCAAAATAACCAGGCCGGCTAGCATGACAACTGAAACACAATATGATTAAGCCGTTCATCGCCTTTGAACTGTCAAAAAACAAGATTCTTGGCAGTTTTAAGCGACAAATGGCTTTATCATATCGTGTTTCGAAGGTCATGCTAGCCGGGCTAAGTAATAACATACGGGATTTTTTTAAGTTAAATTTCTAAACAAAACTGTGGGCGACGAGCGGGAAAAACCCACCATAAAGGTGATAAACCAAGCATGACATACCTTCGTCGCCTTGAACGCGTTCCTAGCGCACTGTGGCGTGGGCCTATCCCAGTACAGCATCTCCTGCCTGATCCTGTACTCGCACCCGGAGTGCGAGTGCAGCACGAACGTCCTCGCGAACGAGAGCGTCGGCTCCTCGTCGGCGAGCGTGTCCGAGAGCACTTTGACGATGCCGCTCACCTTGACTATTGTGACGTTGTCCTGCGATGGAAATTTCACATACACACATAAATAAATCACCCCTGTATCCACGAAGGGAAAGGCAGTTTCGCCAATTAACAACATATAAAAAAAAAACACGATATTTACGAAACCATTTGGAGCTTTGGATCATCTAGATCACTAGGTATATACTATTCGATTTTTAATTTTAACATTATATAAATGTTAGAAAAATTAGTACAAAGATTTTGGTGGTTGGAAAAAGAATTTCGAAAAATTATGATTCCCGCCTCAAGATCAGTGTTGTCATTAATCAATTAATTTCTTAATCAATTAATTAATTTGATTAATTTTAATCAGATTACATTAATCATGATTACAGTAATCATAATTAAAAAAGTAATCTTAACCATGATTATTGACTTTAATCATTAATCAATAATCATTAATTGATTAACTTGATTACAAACCTAATACATCCATCAATGTTGTTAATTGTACGTAAAAGAAATGATGTTAAATAAAGACAGATTTCTTAAAATATTTTTATTAATCATTCAAAGAACAAAAAAATAATTTATAACATTCAAATACACAGAATTCTTTTCAAGAATATTTTCAATCAACTAACCGATCTTTACATTTCTAATTTCTTGTTTGGTTAAATTGCATTTCATAACTACTCTTTTCTCAAACAAGTCATCTGATAATCTATGTGATCTAGGCTTATTTAGCATAGTCGCAAAAGAAAACATTCTTTCTACCGAGCCAGAGGATGGCATTGGTGTATTGTACTTAATAAACACTTTGCCTATAACAGGATAACTAAGTAGAAGCTCTCGTTCTTGGCTTCCCTCGGCAAAAAAATTTGAAATGATCATATCTGCTCTCTTTTTAGCATCAACTAATTCCGCTTCACTGCCAGAGTCGGAATTGAAATCAAAAAACTCGTCTTCTTGGTGGTGTGTGTTATTGGCTTCATTGTTAACTGTTAAAAGCTCTGGGATTTCTGATATTTCCTTCCTTATGACTGATTTAAAAATGTTTATACACTTCTTTTGATCAGCGGCAGTTAGACATACTAGCCACTTTTTTTTAAATCTTGGGTAACACAGAGCTGCAACGGCTGCATATTTGCTTGTTTCACTGGAAAGAGTGTAAAATTCTTCAAATCTTTTCTCTACGCTTTGTAGATATTTTGCAGCAAGTGGTTCACAGAATTTTAGATTTGGAGTCGTCGTGATCTTCTGTAATTTTTTTTTTAGTGCATGCAAACAAGGTAATAATATTCCATAAAATGAGTCATCGCCCTGCAATATATCCAAAGCGGTTGCAACTGGAGCAGCGCATTGGCAATATTCCTGAATATATTGAAATTCAGAGTCTCGTAATGGATTTCTTATACCAAGTGCTCTGACTAGTTGAGAGTAACTAGTTTTGATATTCAATACATTTTTCAAAGCGTCATAGAAACTATTCCATCTAGTTATGCCAGGTCGTGTTAACGTATGTCCGAGAATGTTATGTATCACCTCAGCTGATTTTGGGCGAGCAGCAGCACTCCATAAATCGTTACATTTTTCCATTATTGTGGAATGCATTTTTCCAAGACATGTTGATTTGTCAGTCAACAAGGCTTGGACGTCCTTACTAGCGATCAGATTTAAAGTGTGCGCATTACACCTGAAGTGAAATGGTAACAAACTGTTTTGTGAATGGTCGTATACTATGTTTTCTTCTTCTAACATAAGATCATCATATTCATGTTCCTGTCTTGTGCCGAACTCTCCTTCACTCACTTCAAGTTCTTCTCCACTTAACTCGTTCTCGCTGCTACTTGGACTTGAACATTCATTATCATCATCATATTCAATCAAAGATGTCGTATTTATTCCAAATACCTTGAATGCTTTCACAAAATTTGACCCATTATCAGTAACAGAACATACTATTTTAGTAGGGTCAATATCAAAATCTGAATATATTTCTAGAAGCAAATCTTTTATGCGGTCAAAGGTGTGTGCCCCTTTAAACCGGCGACAAGCTAAAGCTGCGGAACGCCTCTTATAGTTTTTATCAATCCAGTGCACTGTAACACCTAAAAAACTTCTTTTTTTCCCTGACCATATATCAGCGGTGGTGCACAGATATTTCACTGCAGCTAGGTTTTCTTTTATTTCGCAAATCTGATTGAATGATTGTTTAGCTATTTTGTTTCTGAGAGAACGTCGCCCGGGTATCTTAATTCCACTATTTGTCACATTTAAATCCTCCATCATCTTAATGAAGTACGGGTCTTCCACAGCTCGAAAAGCAATCATTGAGTTAACGAAATAATTTGCTAAGTTACGATCAAAAGTTTCTTGAGTTACAGGTTTTTCTGAAGTTTGCCTTGAAATCCGATTAGTCCGAACTGTATTATTTTTATTTTTCTTATTGTCTTTCATATATTTTCTACATTCTTTTTCTGTGTCAGCGCCATGTTTGCGTTTTAAGTGTCCCAAAAAGTTAGATGTCGTTTTACAATAGCCCTTAACTTCTCTATTTTGCTGGTCCGAACACTTCATACAAACTGCTACTGTGTTCTTGTCTGTGCATTTGTCTAGTACAAGCTTATAATAGGTACCGTCAAATAAAGCAGAAGAAGAAAGATCCGAATCCGATTGCAATACCACTGTTGAATTCCCGGAATTGTTTAACGAAACCGACGAATTATTAGATTCAATAAAGTCATCATCAGAATTCATGTTTGTTTGTTAATCACTGAGTGAAACAATATCACAAAATGTTGCAAAACCTAAAAATAAATATCGCCAAACGAGTGCGAGCGAGCGTGTGTCGGCAGATAGTGTTAGAACGTGACTGATTGAACCCGCCACCCGTGTGCGTGCGAGTAAAAGTCCATTCGCTTAGATAAGGTCGCCTTTGTACTGCGCCGCCTAGGCACTTGGCGGCTTTTATGAAAGGAAAACAAAGGATGCCGCGTGGGGCGCACAGCCGCTAGTGAATTTGGCAATTTACATCGAAGCGCCAGGTTGTGTTTGTTGACTCTGTTACGTATATCTACCGAAAATGTTTTTTCGTACTTGGAAGGACAGTGAAGTGCCTCAAGATGAAACTATGTGAACCAACAATAAAAAAAGACGGGTGTTTTGGTAAACAATTTATAATAAATGTCCATCGGTATTGTGTTGAAATAAATGTGTTTGCACCTATCATAGACACTTCAAAATGGTAGGGATACCAAGAATCAATATTAAAAACGGGGCCATCAACACCAAGAAACCAATATTTTATTTTAGTATAGATTCGGAACGTGATGATGTTGGATCTCCTATAATAAATACAGGTGGTAATGACTGTGATTTTACGAGTGATGAAGAATAGTGTCTAATTTTACTTTACTAACGTGTACCTATTCATATTTTTCATTAAAATTCTCTTTGCTACCTTAGTTGTGTATTATTTATATTCGTATTTTATTACAATGGCCACAATTGTGTGCGGGTGTACTGACACTATCTAAGCGAATGGACTATACCTAGTTTAGTGCTATATAAGGCGAGAGAGATAGAAGCTATGTTAACGCAAAGTACCTCAGCCTCATCCCTCAGTGTTTACGCAGTAAATAGTTCATAAACTAGTAGAAATTGGAATAAGGAATGTTTACATTTTAAATTAGTTGCCATAAATTATACATTTTATTTGGCCATTATATATATTCTTTACGGTGAGTCAATAACAACTTTAATACATACATATTTTGCTTATTGCTTATAAGGTAGTTAATAAATTGTTAATCAAGTAATCAAATTAACGATTAATGATTACGATTGATAATCTTAATCAGTTTAAATTTGATTATGATTAATTAATCTCAATCATTTTTTTTGATTATGATTATTAATCATTAATTTTTAATCGTTAATCAGATTAACTTTGGGCCAACACTGCTCAAGATCATAATTTTTCGAAATTCTTTTTCTAACCACCAAAATCTTTGTACTAGGTATATATTTTTTCAGGATTTATAACTTGCAAAATTAGGAGATATTTGAAGAGGTTGCCAATCTCTAACGCGCTGTTAACGCGTGGATTCAGAAAAGAGACGGACCATGTCGAGAGACCGATGAACGGAGACAGTGATTGGGATGACATCATTCCAGTCCATACTGCTCAAAGTTTGGCTTAGGTTTTACAGCCGGCCGCCTGCCTGACACCATCCCTCTTTGGGTATGCTGTTGTTGGTGGTTTGCCCTCCACCATTCGGGTGCCCCAAGGTGCTTATTGGTCTACACCGGGCAATCGCCCTTAGTCGACTTTTACGCCAACGGGATGAGGCGTGGCTCAAAATTTCGCGGCATCTTTTTTTAAAGTTGTGCCAAGATTGTTTACCAAATAAGACAAGTTAGATGGTACAGACTATAGAATGACGAAGGGCAGGGGGCTAAAGACACTGACCTCTATTATATAAATACGCTGAACCGAACACTTCTACTAAAACGACAAATGTTTCTTGTGGCGATTTGGAGCGCCCTATCGAGCGGCATGGGTACGAAATATGACGTTTGTCGCTTGTATTTGACATTACAAATGCATCTCTAATATTAGTTCCGTGGACGTTCACCTTCGCACACCGGTGCCATCAGCGCCAAGATGGCGATAATCAAATTGGCTTCATGTTTTGGATGACAACCCGTCTGTGGTTGAGGGTTCCAGGTGAAGTCGATTCCATCTTCAGCCCTCATCGTCACTTACCATCAGGTGAGATGAAGGGCAAAAGCTTCCCTGTCTAACATAAAAAAAAAGTCTAGCGTACTAGCATAATAGAGGTTAGAGGTCAGTGGCTAAAGATGGTACTTACATTATGCAACAACACGTCCACAGTGAACGTCTGCGGGTCGTGCTGCATAGGTGGCCAGTTGCCGATCAGGTTGCCGATCTCTAAGGCGCTGTTAGTGGATTCCATGTCCCCTTCTGCCAAATTGCGACTGCGGTTGAACAGGGTGCGGATCTGTTTGAAGGTGTTGTCGAAGCCTGTGCGGATGGGGGGACGGGGGAGGTGAGAATTTTACATAAACAAGGTGTTTGACATGGGGTATCAAGTCGGCACCTACCAATGCTAACATAGTCATATAAATACTATGGTGATATCATAAAATTTAATATGTAAAAAAAAATAGTTCGATCAAAAAACGAAATGTATGAAAAATTAAAAAAATATGTTTACAATTTTGAATTTTTAATACATACATACATAAATCACGCCTATATCCCCGAAGGGGTAGGCAGAGGTGAACTAGCACCCACGTTTCGCCAATTATGTTAGGTCCCATGTAATAGGTGGCGAGCCTATTGCCATTTATCGGGCACAAAAGTCGCAGTACCTTGCTACGTGGTATAAGAGAAACGCTGCTGCACATTCTTCATCATTAATTTATCCTAAGTCGCCTTGTACGACACCCACGGAAGAGATTTGGGGTGGTGACAATTGTATTCTACTCTGCCGTGACCACGCGGTAATTTTTAATATCATTATATTATAGTATTGTTATAATTATGTTAGCATGGGTAGGTGACGGCTTGATACCCCATGTACCAAACACCTTGTATACTAGGTGTAACAGACATGTGCAATATTATTTATAGGGGTTATTCAGGCCATCAAACTGAGCAACCTTCACTACGGAACAAAATCGAAATCTCAGAAAAAAAATTCACTTCCCCATACTAAGCTGAGTATCAGCTGACATCAGTTTGCATGGGGAGGTGTTTTTTTATTGAGATTTTGTTATTGGTCTTTTAGTAAAAGTTGTTCATTTTGATGGCCTAAATAATCCCTTTGAATATTACTGCACCTTTATTTTACACCTTGTATATAGATACTCGTACATACAAACAATAATTCCCCGAAGGGTTAGGCAGAGGTAAATACCCACGTTTCGATCATGGACTACATTTCCAAAATACAAGTTACGATAATTACGAAACGAGTATACTTACATTAATATTATCCAGTAAAATTATGTTACATGGGATCTAACTAAATAAATAAATAAATAAAATCACCTCTGTCCACCCCTTCAGAGATACCTACGCGTTATTTATGTATGTATTAGAGACGAAAACTCTTTCGCATTCCATGGATTCACCGTGCGGGTGCCGGGTCCATAGTGTGGCAGAGAGTGGAGTCAGTGGCAGAGAGGGGAGTCAGTGGCAGTGCTTGTGACAAGTAAAATTTTACGTAAACTTACGCAGTTTATATCTGAAAGTGATTGTCAGGCAAGCGTTCTCATGATAGAGGTTCTTGAACGAGCGTTTCTTGTCGTCCGACGATTCCAGCAGAGGGAAGTATATGCCGATGAACCTTTCAACCAAATCCATCGCCTCGTGGGGACAGTGGAACTGGACGGACGGGGGCATTTCTCCCTTGAAATGAATCTTCACGCCATCCTGTAAAAACATTAAAGCAGTATAACGGCTGCGTCATAGCTAACATCATTCTCTTGCCCATATCTCATTCCATTTCATTATTTTTGAATTGTTTATTTATATGGGGTCGGAGCATTAGGTATTTTTTTCCATTCACACCTTTTAGTTGTCATCTCCTTATTCACATTCATGTCATTTCTCATACAATCTCTATCCATCTGTTCTTCCATCCCTCAAAATTGATGTTTCGCCTACTTCAACATTTATTTTCATCAATATTTTAGTCACATGCATTTCGTTTTTTCTCATAACATGTTCATACCAAGCCAAACAAGTAATCGCCAGCACCGTTCATCTTATACGACCTAGCAATACATATACTGCGATTTCCGTGCCCGATAAATGGTAATAGGCTCGACCCCTTATTACATACATCCTCCTTAGTAATATACCTCTGAAAGAGATTGCTTTTTAGCAATAAGGCCGCCTATTGTGCTTTTTCTCTTTTAATATTTATTTTTGTATGTTGCTATGTGTGCAATAAAGAATATATTATTATTATTATTATACCTCTGCCTATCCCTTCGGGGATATGTAGGCGTGATTTATGTATCCTACTCTGCCAACAATCACGTTTTAAAAATTGCAATAAATTTTACCAAATCACTTACAATTTTCACCAAACACGGGAACATAGACTTTAGGACCTTGACATAATAGTCTGGATCAATGAAATCAGTGCACATGGGATTGCCTTCCAATTTTAGCGCGCGCAGTCCCAAGTTGCGCAGGCGCATCAAAGACGTGGCCTTTTCTATATAATTGTATGACAGGTCTAGATCCGTCAGGTTTGGGGTGGTTTTTTCCAGTTTGAACCCTTCTATTGAGCTGGAAACGAAATAAAAGGTGATTATTAAAACCACTGTCTGTACATAATATGTTTGATAAAACGTTAAGAATATAGCAAAGAAAAATTGAAAAGGTGATTATTAAAGCCACTGACTGTTCATAAATGTTTAATGAAATATTAAAAATGTAGCAAAGAAAAATTAGGTAATTGATATTGTTTTGCTCATTGTCACCGACAATATCCAATTTTGTAATGCGCAAAAATCACATTACTTGTTATTTGACTTGAATTAAAGAATAAATTAAAATATGTGACTAGAGAAAGTGATAATAAGATCTAGTTTTCCGTATCAAAGTCTACTTACGTCAGCCTATTGTATGACAAGTTAAGTTTAGTTAAAAAGTCCCAAGCTACTGTGCTCTGTACGTGTATAAGGTCCATTTGGTTGGTGAACTGATTGAGGGGGTAATAGATGAAGCAGCTTATATCTGAAAAAGCAATATTAATTATATCAGTAATTTTCTTAACATACATACATACATACATATATCACGCCTTTCTCCCACAGGGGTAGGCAGAGATCACTTCTTTCCACTTGCTACGATCCTTACATACTTCTTTCGCTTCATCCAATCTCATTAATCTCTTCATGCATGCCCGTCGGTTTCGGGTACTCTTGACCTGGCCCTTATTTAATAGACTTTCAATTTGATTATGAAAGATCCGCCTAGGCCTTCCCCTTCCCATTTCTCCATTCACTTTCGCCATGTATATCCTTTTTGTCAGTCTCCTTTCATCCATTCTTTCTACGTGACCAAACCATGCGAGCATCCCTTTCTCAATCCTTGTCATTACATCTTCTTTCAAACCACACATTTCTCTTATTACCCTGTTATACAATCGATCGCTCAGCCTTACCCCAGCCATGCTCCTCAACGCTCTCATTTCTACTGCATTTATTCTACTTTCATGCTTCTTCTCCCATACCCAACTTTCACTTCCATACATTAGTGTCGGGACCAGCACTCCATTATGAACAGCCATACGAGCCTTTCTGGACACGCTTTGGCTGTTCATAAAAGTGTGCAAAGCCCCGTTTATCATATTCCCAGCTTTCACCCTCTTTTCAATATCACTATCACATTTTCCATCTCTCGTAAATACAGATCCCAAATACACAAACTCTTTTACTTGTTCAACATTCTCACTCGCAATCTTAATTTCACACTTCGTCATTTGTTCATCCCTTTCAAAAACCATGACCTTTGTCTTGCTTACATTTACTTTCATACCTTTCTCTGTCAAAGCTTCATGCATGACTGTTACCATCTCCTGCAAATCTGTTTCTGATGACGCTAATATAACCTGGTCATCAGCGTACAGCAGGCATTTGATAAGTAACTCGTTCATTCTTAGTCCACAATCAAATTCTTTCAGTCGGGTCAGACAGTTGTCCATGTATAAGTTGAACAGCCATGGTGACGCTACACATCCTTGTCTCACACCTGTTCCGATGCGAAACGATTCTGTGTATGCGCCATTTATCCTAACACAAGCATTGGAATCTTCATAGAGAGATTTCAATGCTTGGATCAGGCTACTGCTCACCCCATACATCGACAAAATCGACCATAGTTCATTCCTCACCACACGGTCATAAGCCTTTTCTAGATCTACGAAAGCGCAATATACTCGTTGGCTTTTAGCCAGAGATTTCTGAGTTATGCATCGTAGAGAAAAAACTTGATCCGTACAACCCATTCCCTTTCGAAACCCTGCTTGCACGTCCCATATTCTGTCATTAGTCTCTTTCATAATCCTTTCAATCAGAATCTTTGCATACAATTTGCCGACAACACTGAGAAGGCTAATACCACGGTAATTTTTGCATTCCAGCTGCGACCCTTTACCCTTGTATAGTGGCACAATGACGGCTTTACGCCAGTCTTTTGGTACTTGGCCACTTACCCAACAAAGGTTCAAAAGGCGGTGCAGCTGCTTAGCAATGGTACCCTTACCAGCCCTCAGCATCTCGACCGATATCCTATCACACCCTGCCGCCTTTCCTGCTTTCATACCTTTCAATGCTTGCACAATCTCATGCATACTTATTTCATTCTCATTCAAATTTTCTTCCATATGATTAGCCTGGGACTGGACTATATCATCTGACCTTTCAAATAAACTCTCAAAATATTCCTTCCACCTATTCAGCACTCTTTCTTCGCCATTTAAAACACTTCCATCCTTGTCTCTGACTCGTTTCAACTCCGAGTTTGCGCTCTTTCCTCGAGCTGTCCGTACAGATTTCCAAAAAACTTTAATGTTATTTTGGAAATTGTCAGAGATTTTCCTATCAAACTCATCTTTTCGTTCATCTTTCTTTCTATTGACTACACTCTTCACTAACAAATTTAATCTTTTATATTCCTTTTTCGCTTCATCTACATCCGCTATTGTCACCTTACATACCCTTTGGTCAGCTCTCTTTGCTAACCAATCTTGCCAAGCTTTCTTCTTTTCTTTCACTACCTTCTGTACTTCTCCATCCATCCATTCACTCTTCTGTCTCTTTCCTTTTCCTCTTTTCGCCACACCGCATACTTCAGTAGCTACATTCACAACGTCATCTTTAAAAACCTTCCATATGTCTTCAATCTCAGCTACTGAATCTGTGCCAGATTCAATTAACCTTTCATTCAACTTTCGCACATATTCCTCATGCACTTCTTTCAAATTTTCTACTTTTATCCTTTCCAGGATACTTACAGGGGCCGTGGCACGGTGCCGCCATCTTTTAAACAGACCTCTTATTCGGCTAACTACCAGGAAGTGGTCTGAGTAAAGTCCGCTACCTCGGAACACCCTTGTATCCTGAACCTTACTTCTCAATCTTTCATCCACAATCACAAAATCAATCATACTTTTCGAATATTCATCCTCTCTCGTATACATATGGATCCTCTTGTGGGCAAACATTGTGTTTGTCACTAAGAGGTTCCATTCCAAACATACATCTAACAAGCTTTTCCCATTCTCATTGACTCTTTCATCCCCAAACTTACCTAATACCTTTTCATAACCATCTCGCTTTATTCCTACCCATCCGTTAAAATCACCTAACATTATAATTCTCTCATTCTCCTTGCACTGTTTCAGGCAATCTCTCATACTATCCCAGAACTCTTCCTGACTTCTTAGGTCTTTTTTTGGACCTACCTGAACCTAAATCTGTAGGTGCATATACACCAAGGATGAAGATTCGAGTAAGGCCAACCTTCAACCTCAGCCAGAGGAGCCTGGAACTCACGCACTTATATTCAGTCACACACTCTGCCATTCTATTGGAAAGTAGGAACCCAACGCCCTGTTTGCCTTTGCTGGATCCGGGAACTCCAGACCAGTATGCTGTATAAGGGCCATGTTCGGTGGTGTCACTACTTTTCCTTTTCGTCTCATTCAAACACAACACATCAATATGCCTTTTATCCATAATCTCACATACTTCATCTATCTTACCTTGCATTCCTCCTCTAACATTCAACGTAGCAAAGCGGCTCTCCGTGAGCCACTTTCCAATTTTCTTAACAATATTATAATTATTCAAAAAACTAAGACAAGGTGACAATGTGACTGTATTGTATTCTTCTTTAACATACAGTCACATTGTATTCTTCTTTACCGACACCGTGCAGTTAAAACAGATGCAATTATTAAATTAATATTTCAAATAAACAACGCACCGTTTTTCTAACCACCATATTCTTGTACTAATTTTTTCTAACATTTATAATGTTGAAATTAAAATGAGGAGCTCGCTAGCGCAGTGGCATAGAGCACTTGGCCTGCGATAGCGTAAACTAAGCAATGTTCGCTAAGGCCGATCATTGGATGGGTGACCAAAAATTTTGTTATCTCGAGTTTCTCCGTGCTTCGGAAGGCACGTTAAGCCGTTGGTCCCGGCTGCATTTGCAGTCATCAATACCCACCAACCCACACTGGGCCAGTGTGGTGGGTTATGGCCCAATATCCCTATATTTCTTCCATCCATGCGGAAGACCCGTGCCCCAGCAGTGGGGACATTAAAGGGCTGGTGATGATGATGGTGAAATAAATATCAAAAATAACGCACCGTCTTTCAGAGTGAAGTGTGTCAGGTCCAAAGAGTTCTCTCCGTCGTCGTAGACCATAGACAGCCGCTTCCTCAGCACCAGTCTAGGTAAGAAGTCTAAATTCGATAGAGACATGTCCAGTTGCGATATGCTCAGGGTCAGTTCGACGTCGTCTTTGTGCACAATAAAAGCAATCTTGTGTATGTGGGCCAGCGCGAGGCGGGCCCTGATCACGAGCATTTTGCACACGGTCTCGCTGAACTGGAACAAGAGAGGAATTAAAAAAAAATGTATTAAAAAAAATAAAAACAAGATAGACATATGTATGCATGGATGGATGGTAGAGTGAGCGCCAGATAAGTAAGCGCGCGACGGCTGGCGCTGCTCGCTCACTTTAACACTCCTAGACAAACAAAGTACCATGCAGAGTTATAATTCCAATTTTGACTACCCGTAGACTTATCTGGCGCGCACTCTACCAAACATTTTAAAAAATGCATTCCGCCATCTAGGATGGGTCGCCATATTGGATTTAGAATAATGTCACACAGCTTAAGGTGTATTGTCATTCAGCCCAATCGGTCTGCGGTAGAATGTAGCGGTAAATAGTTGTAAAATCGAGTAGCATGTTCGGGTAAAAACTACATACATTGCAAGTTAAATAAAAGTTTTTAAAAAAGCTACACAAGACCCGTATTTTTTAACAAAAGTTAAAAGAGAAAAAAAAAACAATCTAGCACAAGACGCGACAATTGTATTCTGTTTTGCCTTCACTACACGGTGTAAAATAAAATATGTAGTTATGTTTTATAATACTTCTATGAAGCAAGGTATGAGGGATTTCCCGTTCATTGCTTCTAAAACAGCGTCCAACACATTTTCTTTGGTCCACGAAGGCGGATATCCTTTGATCTACCAAAAAAAAAAAAAAATTTGAAACATATTCTCATATTATCCATGCAAGTATTGTTTCCTAGTCTTCTAGGATTTAAGGGAAATTTGAATTCGAATTTATAAATCAATAAAGAAGAAAAGAAAGAAAATATTTAATGACCTTATAGGTAACATAGAATACCTACATATAAATTTAAAATAAAGTACAACAGAAGGAGGAAAAAAACAATGAGTTATGTCGTGCGATTTACACATCGTCATGGTAACTAATCTGTCACATGTTTAGTAAAAGTCATGTGACAGATTAGTTACTTACTAAAAATTCTAGGATATAGATGGCGCTAGCAATGTTCATGACAAGTATTTAGGTACATAAGGCTGAATTCTAAAGGAAGTGCCTTTTAGACGCTTTGCTTATTATTAGTTCTATAAATTCTGTAAATAGCATAACCACCCAGTATACCTCCCAAGGGGTAGGGTGACGTAGAAGCAAGGAGTACTTACAGATATCTGAAAGAACATGTTATCTCTCTCGTAATACTCCTCCATTTGTTCCCGCTCCAGAATCAGAATTGACTGTAACAAACAAAATATTTAATCACAAATAGCAGGAGTGGACCATTTTTCTATACATTCAATAATCACTAGCACCTTTACGGTGTGATGGATGACATGAATCAAAAGGGAGTGGATGGCTTGATGACGTCTGACCGATATGAATGGAAGGGGAAACATACTGCGCCGACCCCAGATAGACTGGGAGCAGAGCAGGGAGAAGAAGGGCAAGAGTGGACCATTTTCTTGGCTGGGTAATGTTTGTGTACATTCTGATTTTTCAAAATCTTCTGACTTCTCTTTCTTTATTGGCTACTATATGGGCCCTATTCCATTCCACCATTCGGGATCGGTATCTTTGATTGTACAGAAATAAATCCCACCTGTTAATTACTAAGTATATGGAGAGGTGAGATTAACAAAAAAAATATACCTTTGACGACCGTGTCGAGACAGTTTTTCTAGAAGACATATTCTTCTTCCAGGGCCAGTACACCAGATACTTCTGGACCGTTTCGTCTGTGCTCTCCAGTATGTCTTGGCGAAGATGCACCGGTTGGTATTTCTCCTGGTCCGTCTCTTTTTCCGTTTCGTCTACCACTTCTCTGAGAAAGAAAAGGCAAACTTAAATAGAGGTAACCGCCACTCCAAGAAGAAACAAAAGTTACATCCACTATGCTATAGTGAGACTATGATTTAATTATTATTTTTGAAATATTATTGTCATGATGCGGGAATCGGACCCCCATTCTGCGCAATCCGGACGACTGCCTATATAGCCAAACCAGGACATTAAGGATTAACTTGTCGAAAGATCTCTAACCTTTCAACTTCATGTTGTGAGCCCACAGCTACTCTCGCAATGTAGAAATAATTTTTAACATCCAAAGCAGGTACTCAACAAACAATTCATATTATCAAAAAAAAACTTGACATTATATAAATGTTAAAAAAATATTACAAATAAAAAGAAAATATTTCTAAAAATTGTATTGTTCTGATGCGGGAAAATTATATTAATTATGTTCCCATCACCAGACTTTTAATCTCTCCACTGCTATGGCACAGGCCTTCCATATGGATTAAGGTAGAAGCGACGGCTATAGCTAAATGCCTATAATATAGCTTCTAGACCTTGGCTGGTCTAGAACTTTCGTAAATTCTAAACTAGAACGTGTGTCTAAGGCGGCTCTCACAGAATCTTACTAAATATGGCTGGACAGAGAGAGAAGTCGAGGTGGTGTAGGTGAGTATTGTTGACATGTTGTGAAGGAAGGGTTCCCTTAAACCTACACCTGGCTCTCAAGTCCCAAGCGCTGCCACTAACGTCCCTCTCTGCCTCGCTATGGACTCGGCACCCGTACGATGAATCTATGGAATGCTCAGCCGCACTCAGAGACGTCTATTAACTGTAATGAGTACTTAGTGTCAAAAAACTTCATTTAAATGTAGACCATAGGCCCGGCAAGAATAGCGACTAGTTTTGAATTGGAATTTTTTGTCATTAAGTGCTCATTAACGATGATTGACGTCTCTGAGTGCCGCAGTAAGAGTCTTCGTCTCTTTACCTCACAGACTGGTCAGAGTTGCACTGAATGTTGATGGTGAGTTTGGGTTTCTTAGGCTGGTCAGCCACCGGGCCTAAGCGATCGAAAGCGCTTTGTCGCTTCTGTGCTGAGCCAGAATGCGAGTCAGGGGATTCCATTCCATCGCGCGAGTCTGTGGAAGATGATTATTTATAATAAAGTATGAAATAGCCGATGTTCCCTCATTATTTAGTAGAAGTGTATAATTCCTTTAAAACAATAGTTATGTCCATTATTCTTTTTTTATTTTAAACTTCATTTCGAGGAATTATATTTATGTTTAAAATTTTATTTTATTTTTATTTCTTTCACTACCAATAAATCTTCAAAAACAGCTCGTCCTAAGTACCTCTTAGATCCACGGACACGGACACCAGTCCGTCTCCGTTATAAAAAAAAATCTCTAGGTATCCTAAGTATCCATCCTATAGCTTAATGTTGTCTAAATATACCCACAAAATTATATACAATTTAGATTTGTGGTTCCTTAAAAAATCGCAAATATGTTTGTAAGGAAAAATGAATTTTCGCTAAATTCTCCATACAAAACGGCAATTTGATACTTAAACCCCTAATGTTATATACATTATCGTGGTGACGGCAGGTAGAATACACATAATCTTTTATCATTTTTTTTTGGTAATATGAGAATAATTCGTAGGCTATTGGTAGGTAATCAAAACAAATTCAGCTAGTATAGGTATAAAAATCCTTGAAAAATAAAAAAAAATTGTTGTCAAACTCCTACGAAATGGCTTAGCCGATTTTTATTAATTGTTTTGTGTATATTTGGGCTGGAGTGCACCATCACGTCGAATATTATTGTCGATTATTATTTAACCGGTTCTTTTTGACATTTATCATCATCATTATCATCATCACTAGCCCTTTAATGTCCCCACTGCTGGGGCACGGGCCTTCCCTATGGATGGAAGAATATAGGGAGATTGGGCCATAACCCACCACGCTGGCCTAGTGCGGGTTGGTGGGTATTAACGACTGTAGATGCAGCCGGAACCACTAGCTTAACGTGTATTCCGAAGCACGGAGGAACTCAAGATAATAAATTTTTGGTCACCCATCCAATGACCGGCCTTAGCGAACATTGCTTAGTTTACGCAATCGCAGGCCAAGCGCGCCATGCCACTGCGCTAGCGAGCTCCTCCTCAGACATTTATCAGTATGGAAGACATGTCAAAAATATACGGTTAACTTTTAATCACTTGTTTTACGTGTTGGTGAACTCTAACCTTACTAGGTCTGAGAATATGTCGTAGGCAAAATTTATAATACCCCTACGGCCTTATTGATAAACACGGTTTAAGTATAGACTATGGTTACTCAATGTTTTGTCTCTTTCCCTCGCATTCAAAATCATGTTTGTGAGACGAAGGCAAAACGTGGAATAGCTACACCATGTTTACTACTAGTTTTTTAATAAGACGGGTAGGTGATAAGGGCGATACAACTTTTTACTGGGTCAGCTAGTGATATTGAGGAACCACTGACCCCTATTATACAAGTACGCTGGACTGAAGGTTGTCATCCAAAAAATGATGCCATTTCGATTATCGCCATCTTGGCGCTGATGGCACTGGTGTACGAAGGTGAACGTCCATGGAAATAATACTAAATTTAGCATTTACATACATACATAAATCACGCCTATATCCCCGAAGGGGTAGGAACCAGCACCCACGTTCCGCCAATTATGTCAAGTCCCATGTAATAGGTGGCGAGCCTATTGCCATTTATCGGGCACAAAAGTCGCAGTACATTGCTAGGTTGTACGAGTATAAGAGGAACGCTGCTGCCCATTCCTCATCACTGATTTATCCTTAGTCGCCTTGTACGAAACCCACGAGAGATTTGGGGTGGTGACAATTGTATTCTACTCTGCCGTCACCATACGGCGTATTTAGCATTTGTAATATCAAATACAAGCAACAAACGTCAAATTTAGTACCCTTGCCGCCCGAGGGGCGCTTCAAATCGGTACATGAAACATTTGTCAATTTAGTAGACGTATTCAGTCCAGCGTACTTGTATAATAGAGGTCAGTGTATGAAACTAATTTTGCACGTTGCCATGCCCTAAGAGAGACTCACCATTCGAAGCACCAGTGAAGAACTGCTCGTCGTACAGATCCGTAGGGGAGTAAGTCTGCGTTGTCTCCGCGTTGTCCTCCGTCGGCTGGGCGCTATCCGCCTCGTCGTCGTTCACCATGCTGAACGTCGGCACGAAAGACGGCGGGTTCGGCTCCCACACGTTCGACGGGGCCGGCACCGGCGTTTGGGCAGGGGGCATGCCCGCGGGCCTTATGTCTGGAGAGGAGGGGCAAATTTCTGTTTAATACCTACATACACATACCTACATAAATAAAATTAAAAAACCTTT
The DNA here is from genome assembly GCA_963931975.1 of Cataclysta lemnata. NCBI lineage: Eukaryota > Metazoa > Arthropoda > Insecta > Lepidoptera > Crambidae > Cataclysta > Cataclysta lemnata. The sequence goes on from OZ008351.1 coordinate 12,509,783, forward strand.
ATTTCTCACAGCAAAGAAAAAAAAAGAATATTTACGAAGGCCTCGTCCTAAGATGGTCAGTCCTCTCTAGATTTTGCCGCTTGAATCCAGTTCGGGTCGGCTGTTTTTTAAAGTTCATCTTCCCATCTCATACGTCTGCCTCTTTTTCTATTGCCTTGTGGCCACCCTTTTCGTCCATCTGTGGTCTCGTAGGCGTGCCAATACACATACACAATACATAAATCACGCCCATATCCCCGAAGGGGCAGGCAGAGGTGAACTAGAACCCACGTTTCGCCAATTATGTTAAGTCCCATGTAAATAGGTGGCGAGCCTATTACCATTTATCGGGTACAAAAGTCGCAGTGCGTTGCTAGGTGGTACAAGAGGAAAGCTGCTGCCCATCCCTCATCATTGCTTTACCCTTAGTCGCCTTGTACGACACCCAAGAGAGAGATCGGAGGTGGTGACAATTGTATTCTCCTCTTTCTCTCTGCCGTCACAAACAGCGAACTGAATCAACTCCCACATTTCGCCAATCTCTGTTTTTTTTGCAATCCTTTCATCACCATCACCAGCCCTTTAATGTATCCATTGCTCGGGCATAGGCCTTGCCTATGGATGGAATAATATAGGGGGAATGAGCCATAACCCACCACACCGACCCGGTGCGGATTGATGGGTATGAACGACTGCAGACGACCAACGGTTTAACGTGCCTCCTGAAGCACGGAGGAACTCGATACAATATATTTTTGTGGTCCAATGCCTTAGTAAACATTGCTTAGTTTTCGCAAGCGTAGGTCGTGCGAAATATGTATAAATACTAATATCGTTTATTATTGCAAAAGTAACTCTGTCTCAATTATTCGCTAATAAACTACAGATAAAAAGAAATCTTACTAGCATAGGGTTCCGGAGTTTCAGCCGATGGGCAAAACAAGAAACTCTTCGGGATTCCTGTTCGAGAAAAATCAAAGTATAAATGAAAAATTAAAAAACACACACCGTGATTTTATCTCGTATATTATACATACCTTTCGGATAAGAAAACCCCGCCATGCCTGTAAAAAAATTGTATAATTTTTTTTTAAATACCTAATATATTTTTTTTTTGTGTTCCATGCATTTGGTCGTTTGTAAGCTTGAGTTTGATTTACATTTAAGATTTGATGTTTATTTGAACAAAAATATTTGAAAAAATACTTTAATTGCTTTGAAGAAAAAATTTAAGATATACAAAAATTTTGAAAAAAATTTCCGACTTTATTTTTTTTTTAATTTCTTTTTCACGTACCATATTTTTACTGAATTAACAACGTTCAGACTATGCGTTTCTTATGCGGATCAAATAAATAAACAAACAAATACCTAGTCCCTCAATCGCGGGCCCATTGTCAAACGACCATTGAGGCTTTACCGCTTGTTGTAGCGGTTGCGTCGGCGCCTGGACTGGATTCATCATCAGCTGTGGAATGGCTGGCGCTATCACCGGCGGTGCCAATATCTGCTGCATCAGAGGCGATATCTGTTGCATCAGAGGCGATATCTGTTGCATCAGGGGCGATATCTGTTGTATTAATTGCGGCGGGGCGATTGGCTTCATCTGAGGCCCCTTCTTCTGCGGCTGCGGCAGATTAATCCCCCGGGTGATTCTGGAAGTTATCGGTTTCCCACCTGAAATGGACCGAATGCAGACCGTCAGCAAAACCAGCAATCGATTTTGGGCTGTACTTCACACGCGTTATAGTTGAATATTATATTAGTTATTAATAACTGGTCAAAAACATTATATTATAATCTTTGTAAACAAGTACGGGCTAGTAAAATATCGTTGACTTCTTGTACTTGACAACATTACATTATTTTGTAAGGTATTTTTTTATTATACTAGATGGAAGATAGACATAAAAAGACTCGACACGTATTTTTTAATTTTCTTTTAAATTAAAATTCTCAGTATTTTAATTTTAAATTTCTAAACTTACTCATTCTAAAATGACGTCAGTGCAACTAGGATTTTTGAGAGTTAATGTCTTACTGCCGCACTCAGAGACGTCAAATAACGTTAATGAGTACTTAACGTCAAAAAATGACAATTCAAAACTAGTCGCTATTCTTGCCGGGTCTTTGGTCTAGATTTGAATGGAGTTTTTTACATTAAATACTCATTAAAGTTAATTGACGTCTCTGAGTGCGGCAGATAGTCCCTACAAATAAAAAAAATTATATTACAACTGTCAAATGTATAAGGTGTTTTAAAAAAATGATGAATGGCAAACAAATTTACGTTTAGTAATCCTACAATATAATTTTTAACAATTTAGTTTTATTTTTGAAATATCTTATACTTAGAAACTAATAAATTCTAATAAAAATTGTGTTCTAGATGACCGAAGCTCCAAATGGTTTCGTAATTATCATAACTTGTTTTTGAAATGTTGTTAATTGTAAATACGATCCAAAAAAGTACAAATTTACATAAAATATGATGACCATATTTAATGAACTTACTAAAAATACAATTTTTTTAGTCCTATACTCACTTGGTTTTCCAGCTATATTCCTTGACTGCTGAACAGATTTCAGTGTTGATGATTGAGATTTAGCTAAAAAAGTAAAAACACCTAATATTACTAGGACGTTAAATAAACTTACAAATTTAACTTATACCTATAAATTTAATAAGTGTTTCGGAGAAGCATACTTATTTTGACTGATTATACCCTAAGTGGGTAAAAGCCAAAATATTGAGTTGCATGGATTGGAATGTTGTCATCCCAAGCATTCCCTATTGGTCTCTCGAAATGGTCCTTTCCACAACTTCTCCATATATCCATTCATAACCAGCACCTTTCCGGCGACGGACGATATGAATTATAAGGGAGTGGAGTGGATGACTTGATGATATCTGAGCGATATGAATGGGAGATTTATGTATGTATAAATAAATCTTTTACCGTCATGATCTTCTTCATTATATGGCTTCATATAATACACTTTTTTCGCAGCTGGTCTGTAAATTATATGAAATGTTTAAACAAAATCCTGCAGTGACTATCATAAAAGGAAGGAAAGGTGACAAAATGATTCACTTCAAAGGGAAGGTTGTAAGCAAAACTTTTCAAAATGAAATAAGTAATTTTTGTGTTTGGGTTAACTCCTAAGTGGTCCCTAAAAAATCACTGACTATTGGCTAGAGGGCCTCAGGTTCGAATCATGGTAGTAGACGGTCAGATGTTTGTGATGAATCTTCTCAAGTTTATATGTTTATGGAGGATATAATAATTATTAAAATTTGCCATCCAGTATCTACGCTTATGCTTCTTACTTTGGGCGAGATGATATGTGTGGGTGTAAGAAATATTTATTTATAAATTAAATTTTAGGAAAATTGTAGGTTAAGACCTACAATTTTCCTAAAGAAAACTTACAAATTAAGTTGCAGTGCCTGGCTATTGAAGTTGTTAGGATCCGTTGACTTCCCACCTGAAATGTTCAAAAAGGAAGTTTCAATCAATGAACAATAAACAGCAAATCATTATGGAAACCTGTAAAAAACCTCCAATTGATTGTCAACTCTAAATTTATGACTTAAAGCATAAAATCAATTAAGAATATTTTATTGTTTAAGTTAAAGTTTTATTGTTTTATACCCAATGTTTTTACATTATTATCATTTAGTATGCACAGCATAATTTATCAAAGTGGGTGTTAATTCACCTCTGTCTACTCCATTAGGGATATAGGCATGATTTATTGTATAAGTTATTCTTGTATATAAGTTATTCCTCTTTGTGAAATTACAGTTCATAAAATTAATTTCATAATAATAATATATATAATTACCATCCTTCTGTTGTGTACTTTCCATGGGTGATGAAGATCTGAAAAGAAAGTTACATTTCCTGTATTGTTTATAATTTTTTAAATTTAATAATTTATTCCCTTTTAATGGTGAATGTTGAAAAATAGTTTTTAGATATACATACACACATAATTTTGGAATTAATACCTAGTAATTGTTTTGTTTTTAATTTTTTCTAATATTATATAGCCATTGGAATTTTTCACATAAGCTGTGTAGGTTTGTGATAGTCTACCCAAAGCCTTACATTTATTTCATCCTTCTTTCCATATCAGTGAAGGTAGGGTGTCGGGATACTTAATTTTGAAATGTTTTGGTCGTTTGTGAACCATAGAGAGGTATAAGACTCCAAGTAAAATGTATAAAAATGTTAATAATGGCTAATACATTGGCACAAAATAAAGGACTGTCTGTGCAAAATTTTTTTGATGTCTCTCAAGTTTCTCAATAATTTTCCAGTTAAATTTCAACATCTTCTACTTCTTCCGAAGTCTTCCAGCTAATCATGTGCCTAAACTTTACTGTTCTAACAGCGTACTCAGAGATGTCAATAATCGTTTATAAGTAGTAAAACAAAAAATGTTCATTTAAATCTAGACCCTTGACCTGTTTAGAATAGATAATAGTTTTGAATTAACAAATAGCATGTTAATGAATCCTTTAATTTAAAGTGATGTTTCTGAGTATGGCTGTGAAAGTTTAACAAAAATAAACTTACAAATTGACTCCAGTGCTTGTTGTGCTTTCGGTCTGCAATGTACTTTTTGTTGAAATCTCTTTAGTAAAATTTATTACATTAATGAGATTGGTCCTTTGGTAAGAACTGCCACTGTTTTGTTGATCCACATTGGAATTACTTGATGTAATTTGAGACCAAAACTCATGTGTTGTAGGTACAAACTCGGTAGATTTCTTCTTCCTTACCCTAAAAAAGTAGGATTTTTACTATCATAAATAGATCCAGCAACAATATGCTACAACTACTGGAGTTCGTTTGCTAATAAATATATTTTTTTTGCGGAAAACGCCAGGTAAATTAATAGGGTAAATAAATTAAAAGTATAATTAACAATTTATTACAATTTGTTAATGTAAATAAACAGCAGCCTACGTTAATTGAATTGAACTACAAAATTTTATGTGATTATGTCTAACATAAGAAAATTATATTTATTTAAAATCATCAATATTTATTTTATACTTATGCGTTGCTTAAGTAACAAACTGGCTAATTATACCTTTTACTAGGTCTTCTTCTTTTTACTATAGCGTCGTCACCCATATGATTTCGCCAAAATCAAGTGTTCCGCTCAGACTTTTGCAGCTTAATTGATATTACAATCTGACTCCACTTGCCAATACCCAATACCTACCAATACCTACTCAGTATTGTAAAGTACAAGGTATAACTTTATTCATAATACCGACAGTCATTTTTCGGTAAACATCATTTTAATATTTTGGTAAATATTAGCAATAGCAAGCAAGCAAGTATACATACTATTACATACGTCAAACAAACAAAAGTGACTTTGACACTACCAAGATTGTTAGTTAGTTTTAAATTCTCCCTATATTTTAGGGAAGGCAAAGGGTCTAGCCCATACAGCCAAGTCTTTAGTGTATATTTTATCTGTAGTCTTATGAAATAATGAGTGGGTGAAAAGTATGAATGAAATGAATTTTACGTTAAAATATGGGTGCCACATATTTTAACGCATCTAGGGAGTGCTTGGCGCGAATTGAATGGTAACAGAGCTAATGATGGTGCTTGATGAAATGGATAAAACCACTTTTTATAGCGATCTTCACCACAACATCAAACACATCATGAGACTTATTTTCGATGATTCTGCATAATTGCACATCAACACGGATGCTTGTGCATCAAAATAACACCACTTTCACTGCACAAAATCCACACAATTTTTGAATTATTAAAAATAAATCTGACTGACACCACGAAACGCGCCAAACACTCCTCCTACCAAGATTGTCATATTTCATGGCAATGGGTTCATGTCCGTACTACCATGCTTGCATATTCCACAAACTATAAATAATATAATTATAAAGTTTTAAAAGAATTTGAGATCCTTGATATTATTGATTGAATAAAAATTTTAGTTAACACTTCAAAGTAATTAATTTTGAAGCGATATGCTAAATGATGTCGCTACGGGAGATTACCCGGCGAACTTAAAATAACAAAATCCTCGAGGCACCCGATTTGGGGCGGAGGGGTGGCAAGCAGCATATTTTTAATATGAGTTGTGTTGTGTCAATAATGCCTGTAAAGCCTAGTTAAACCTTTTTGGAGGGAAGCGTAGGTGGTAATTAATAGTCTTCGTGTTCTTCAGGAGTGGAATGTTTTATTGAGGTTTCGTTGCCCAATATATACAAAATTAACTTAGTACTATAACCAATAAAAACAAGTAAATAAAACTAGTTAACCAATTGCGTAACCGTATTTTTCCTCTCGCTCGCATTATCCTGTGGCTACACCTTGAGCAGTATGGATTGGAATGTTATCATCCCATTCACTCCATTCATCTGTCTCTAGAGATGCTCCTTTTCATCACTTTTCTGTACTGTCAAGTTTCTGATGTGATGGATGATAAAATATGTATTATAAGATAGTGGAAAGCTAACATACCTATGAGTAACAGATACAGGGATACGTGGAGGAAGATAATGAATTCTGATAAATAATTTGTTATATTTCCGAAATATCGGGCACAGTTAAATGCGGCATGGTCATGGACTTGAACATCGCGTGTGAAAGTGACCACGTAAGCATAAAACAATTCATACGCACTTTAATGTCCCTCTACTTGGGCCCAGTCCTTCTTAGGGACGGAAAAAAATAGGGAGAATGGGCCACAAGGCCACAACCCACCACGCCGGAAACCATGTGTGGAAAAATATTATAATCAGAATAGGGATGGCGCCAGAATAAGGACGCGTGCGGGGGCCTCCCGCGTTTCTTTTTTCGCTTCATCTGCTTCACCCCCTAAGATAGCTAAAAGTTGCGTCCTGGAGCGCCTTAAAGCCTGCGAACCGGAGTGGTGACGGCAGAGTAGAATACAATGGTCACCTAGGTCACCACCATCACAATAGGTAACCTCTGCCTACGCCTTCGGGGATATAGGCGTAGCTTAACGTGCTCACCGAAGCACTTTTTTCGCTTCATCTGCTTCACCCCCTAAGATAGCTAAAAGTTGCGTCCTGGAGCGCCTTAAAGCCTGCGAACCGGAGTGGTGACGGCAGAGTAGAATACAATGGTCACCTAGGTCACCACCATCACAATAGGTAACCTCTGCCTACGCCTTCGGGGATATAGGCGTAGCTTAACGTGCTTACCGAAGCACAGAGGAACTCGAGATAATACATTTTTGGTACTCTATCCAATTGACCGACGTTAGCGAACATTGCTTAGTTTACTATTCGATATTTTAATTTTAACATTATATAAATGTTAGAAAAATTAGTGACGTGAAGTGTTAAGGTTGGAAGAATTTCGGCAAGTTAAATAATGTATTGGTTGGCCGAGCGGTCAGGCACCTGCCCGGATAGCAGCGGACGCAGGTTCGATTCCCGCATCAAGACCATAATTTTTCGAAATTCTTTTTCTAACCACCTTAATCTTTATTGCTTTGTTTAAGCAATCGCACAACGCTGTCGAGCTCTTCCTATCCACCAACCTGAAATGTAAGTAAGGTAAGTATGTATTATAAAATAATCACCTGGGGCTGGTACCAAGGAATTTTATTAAATCTCAACATAGTACTTTGGTAGCAAGTGGTACTTCGTAAAATGCAATATTGCTCGTTAGTCCCACTTGACCCACAGGTCCCGTGTACAGGATGTTTCATTACAGCGCGCGTCGAGTTTACCTTGCCACACCCAAACAATTCATTTTGAAAAGACCCGATTTTGTGACTTCACGTCAAGGAAATGACATTGTTTTTAGTAAAATCAAAGTTTTAGTTCAATACAAATAATAATATAATAAAAAAAAACCGGCCAAGTGCGAGTCGGACTCGCGCACGAAGGGTTCTGTAGCATTATCTATAAAATAAACAAAAAAATCATGTTTGTTGTTTGGAAGTCCCCATAAATATTTATATTATTCTGTTTATTAGTATTTTTTGATGTAGCGGCAACAGAAATACATTGTCTGTGAAAATTTCTACTGTCTAACTATCACGGTAGTATTCCTCCATGCATCGCGGTTTATGAGAAGCCTGGTGACAGGCGGACAGCCGAATCTTAGTACTTAACAGGGTCCTAAAACAGGAACCCTAAAAAGATTTGTCCACCACTTGACAGTGTTTTGTCTCCGGATTTGGTGTGAGTTAGAGCGAGAGGAAAATATTTCCTTTTCTTCCAGGAGATTTTGTCCCGTGCTACGGGGACAATCTACTTCGGTCACATAGCAAGGAAGAAGGGCATTCACCTCGAGGAACTCTTGGTTACAGGCAAAATTGAACGGAAGAGGCCTGAGCCCGCCTGCATTACATGGGGCCTAACGTAATTGGCGAAAAGTGGGTGTTAATTATTTATCATCACTGCCTACCGCTTCCGGGATAAATAGGTGTTATTTATAAAATAAAGTAAGCTTGTACAGGTACGAACTATAAAAGTACTTTCAAACTTTACTGCCGCACTCAGAAACGTCAAATAACGTTAATGAGTCGAAAAATGACAATTCAAAACTAGTCGCTATTCTTGCCGGGTCTATGGTCTAGATTTCAATGTAAATTTTTGACATTAAATACTCATTAAAGTTAATTGACGTCTTTGAGTGCGGCAGTTAGACTTTAAGTGAGTACTGTTATCAGTACTTCGTGACTATTATACGTTTGACAGTTTTGTATAGTCGCATGTGCATTTCTCTGTAAAGAAGTAGATATTAGTAATTTGGAGAAACCTGCTTAGCTTGCAAATATCTCTAACTTAATTTAATATGCCTGATTAGTACTCTATTTTACCTACCTTCCTATCTAGCTCATTATGCTGATATTTTTAGAAGATTGATCCGAAGCTTTATTATTATGTTCTGTGTGACACACATTTCATATTTAAACAAATTACTCCGGTTAGCATAGTCATTCTAATATTATTGACATGCTAGCTGGTCAAAATATAGCCCGGTTCGTAACATAATAACAACATAATGTAATATTTGCCATGCCGATAGTGAGCCTTGTGATGTACTACAATACCTACTTAATTAATTAAAGTGATTCTTAATCAGGGTTAGAATTGTTTAATTATTTTAAATAAATATTAACAAGGAAAGTAAAGAAACGAATTAGTTATTATCTTATTTAGTCTCAATAATATTAGACATTATCTCCTTTGCTGTGATAGTTGCAATTTGTTTATTGTTGATGAAGTATAGTATGTGCACAAATTTGCACATTGAAATTATGTATATGCGACCTCCTATAGGTAGGTGGCGAGCCGACTACCATTTATCGGGCACGGAAATCGTAGTACCTACATTCCTAGGTGGCATAAGAGGACGCCGCTGCCCATTACTCATTGCTGTCTTACTGCCGCACTCAGAGACGTCAATTAATCTAGACCATAGAGCGACTAGTTTTGAATTGTCATTTTTTGACGTTAAGTACTCATTAACGTTATTTGACGTCTCTGAGTGCGGCAGTTAACCCTTAGTCCTTGTACGACATCCGAGGGAGAGATTGAGGTGGTGACAATTCCTCACCACACGGCACTTATATAACTAATAGTATTACTTAATGATAATTCCACCAGTCAGTGACAACAGCATTTAATTTTGTTCAAAACAATTTAGTTTTTAGTTCATATTTAGTCGGTTAGTGCGAGCCAATCTCTTATATTCAGCGGTTACATGCTAGTAATCACGAGAAGCAGTTACCCGGAACAAATTATATTACTGGCAAAAGGCAACTCTATTTACCACTCCTGACTAACATAGTTGGACTGAACACCAGAAAGTTTCAAGCTTTTTTATTGGAGTGGCACCGATTGTGACCTAATTTGCTTCGACTGTTAATTTAGGGCGTGGTGTGAACGAGATAAATTTACCTAATATTTTCATTTCCCAACTAGATAAGTTTCAGTTGGTTGATGGCTTAAATTTTAAAGTTACTCGGAAATCCATTGGTGAAGATTTTGCGGCCGTGTCTTCTATGAAGTTTTAAAGACAGAGTTCTTAAGACTTTTTCCTGAACTGTGTTTCTTTATGTGATAATTTTTGTAATATTTATATAGCCTTGTAATAAATAATATCAAATAATAACGCCTTAAAAGATAATTAATAATAAGAGCCTTGTGGCGTGCATTGACTATACGTACTCCACAATTTATTAGAATAAAATTATTGGAAGTGTACTGCTGATAACTTTTTAAAGATTAAACACATTCGGCAAAAATAGCTTTAAAAATGGTTTGTTCATTCTTCAACAATATTTATTATCTTATTACAATATTTTTACTCTGATGGATACTGGACTATATTTACCACAGAACAGTAAATCTGTTCTGTGATATTTACAGTAAGCGTCAAAAATTACGAGTACATCAATGTGGTTAGAAAGTTCTGAAACACTACAAAATTATTCACGAACTCTGAAGAAACATTGTGAATAGAGCCTTGCATCACAAAAAAATAATAAATATGTCTAAAACATCTTTAGAGTGGAGAAGATAAAAGTTACCTATATAAATAAATATATTCTTAATAATTAGAGGCAACAAAACACTATTCCCTAGTGTCAATGACACTTAAAATCTGGCATTCTTTGTTAAACCAAATTTAACGTTTTCCTTATGGCAACAGTATTCCGTTGCGATTAGGCGGATAGCTTATTTAATTGTATAATAACGACTCATAGTAATTGTGTAAACTGGTTTCACTCACTCTGTGGATATTTTGCGGGATTAGCGAAAAGTTAAGGAAGAAACTTAACTTTTACTTTTTCTACTGTTGTAAGTAGCTGAAGAATCCAGAAATGCTAGGCGCTTAGTAACGTTAGAAAGTGCAATGAAGCAAGCGATTTGGCACGCATTTTGTGTAAGCAGATGCCTAACATGCCGCCAAACGCGAACGCCCGTATAGAGAACACATTTAAGGGAATGAAAGTCGGAATTAGAACGCTTCTTATGTCAAAGTTCATGATTCTAATCAGTTTTGGAGCCGAGTTGGCTTGAAGAGGCTTGGATTGAATTATAAATAGAACGGGGTAGGTTTTGAGAAGCTAAATTACGCTGTATTATAAAATTGGTTGGTGCAATGGTACCGAAAGATAAGCCTTATTCGCAAAGCTGGTCTTTGAATGGATGAGCGGAAATAAACTGACAATATTAAGTCAGACACAAACAGTTAAATTGTCTTTCTTCAGTTAAATTATTTTGCACTATAGATCTAAGGGATCTGTAAGGGTAAATGCAATCGGAGAAAGACAATTTCGTGTACTATGTTGAGCCCATGTGCACGACCTAAGTAGTTGGTTATGTAGTATATTTTGAACATTTATATACATAATTATATTAGATCTGTAACTATTTTAAGTGGTTGTTGGTTGCAAGGTTATGGTTTGTCGAAAGTGTAATTTTTCCTCGCAAGGGTCATCATCACGTCTTCCCCTGATCCCTTTTCATTGGGGATCTAATATATATTATAGAATATTTTTATCTGTATAAAGGGACAAGTTGTGTTTCAGCATATTATTTGGCTTTAGGTATGATTTTGATACTTACTGATTTTTATCAAAATAATTTCATCTTTTCTTCTTCTTTTTCGTACCTTGCTCCCAAAATATGTAGGGTCGGTGCACTGTCTGTAGGATTTGACTATGATTATATGGACAGCCACCTGCTTGATGACACCAACCTGCCTAGTAACGAAGTTGTGAATGACTTCCTCCCTTAACCTCTTACGAATTGTGAAAGGGGGATGTTAAAACTGTATTCAGCTTTACTGTCATCACGCATCTACGCCTTACCTTCCTTTGTATTAAAAGTAAAATAAATAGAGTCCTAAAATAAAACGCCCTGTATGATAGCAGACCTTTATTGAGGTCTTGAACTAAAATTATTAGTGGCATTAGAACATTAAAGGAATCGAATCATACCTCAGTTGGTCACTCAGTACATTATCGCCTTTCGAGGCGTACGGTCAGTGGTCATTAATTATAATTAGCTTGTTAATTCGTCGGTTTCCTTAATTTGTAGCTACATTATCTGTTTAAGTTTTAATTAAGAGTGGCATAGTGCGGCTTCTGTGCAAGTGACCTTGTACTTTCACGATTAATTTCAATTTTCACATCGTTTTCTCTTTGAGTTCGGTAATTAGAGTAGTGTCAAAAGCTTAGTACGTAGGATAGCCATAATAATAAATATAACCATAAATAGATTTAGAAATGGTTCCATACTTATATCTATTTGGATTTTTTATGATTATCCTGATGATGCAGTTCTATTATCGAATATATAACTTACTCTATAAAGTAATTAGTCTAATTAGTTATACATCTAATGTATCTCTAATAAATAAATAAAAATAAATAATTAAGTAGGATAGCGATTTTATTTTCAACTGCACTTTTGCCGTGTAGAAAATCCGTCGCATTTACGGATCTGCCCAAGCTAGAATCTATCAAATAGCGAACACAGAGAGAGATTTTATCTGTGTTGGAAGAAAACAGTGATTGAATAATTTTTTTGGTTTGTCTCCCTTAAATCGAGATAACAGTCTGCTTATTAAAGTTATTCTTGACCATTATACCCGTCGCCAATATATACATAAAACTACTAATCTTTAAATTTTTTATTAACAAGTCTATCTTGAAAGCCCCTGGCAACAGTGGTTGTTATCATGCAGCCGAGAGACGCCCACTGTTGGGCATAGGCTTCCCCCAAGGATCTCCAAACCGGTCGGTCCTGCGCTGCCCGCATCCAGCGGCTTCCCGCGACCTTCACCAGATCGTCGGTCCACCTTGTGGGGCCTTCCAACGCTGCGTCTCCCGGTGCGTGGCCGCCGTTCGAGGACCTTTCCGCGCCAACGGTTGTCAGTCCTCCTCGCAATGTGCCCTGCCCACTGCCACTTAAGGTCCGCAATTCTTCGGGCTATGTCGGTAACCTTAGTTCTCTTGCGGATCTCATCATTTCCGATATGATCACCCAGGGAAACACCGAGCATAGCCCTCTCCATTGCCCTTTGAGTGACTTTGAGCCTTCTTATAAGGCCCATTGTAAGCGGCCGCTTACAGTGGCTTTGATCGAATGGAATTAGTCTTAGATTAGATCATGCGGGTGTGCAGTCAGTACATTATGCATTAAAGTCAAAATAATACTTAGAATTTAGCAAGTAAATTTTTGGTTTTATTTAAACAAAGATTCCTTGTCATTATAAATTATTATTGTTGATATCTTCTCCGAGAGTCGTAGTACCTATTCCAAGACCCCGGGGAGGCCTTAGGATTCAGAAAGGCATTGCGATATCTGTCAGTTTTTGACAAGTTAATTTAGGGTTAGATAATATTTCGTAAAAATCCATCCCGTATTAATTAAATTTCAATTTAAATTCATACTGAGCGGTGATTAGTACTATCTACTCAGTTTTCGTTCTATTAATGTCTTTTTCATTATTAAGTATACATATATATTTGTTTGAGAAGGCTTTGTTATTTACAATCTTCACAGAAACATCGTTAATTAAAATGCAAGATGATGTTAGTTGTTTACAAGGTTTTGAATCCCGCAGTCTTGTACGAAATAAATAGAGCGGTAAAAATTTGTTAAGGGATTTAGGAAAAAAATAAAAGAGTCTTTTAGGCATCTTTCAGATTTATTTTCCACAATAAATAAAGAAACCTTTTGACAGATGAAAAATTTAGAAGAGTCTCGAAAATATGACACACTTTTTTGTTTGCATCGCCAATATTGTTTTACTGGGAACCAGCCTATCAGTCATCCTTTAACGTCTAATTAAATCACTTACACTCATTTAATACAAGGGAGACGTAGCTCAATAAATACTGAGACTTGTTTACATCGTGTGTTCTAAATTTTAGCCTATAAGACTTAATTTTGCAGGAATGTAATTTTGAGATGTGTCTCTTTTGTATTTAAGAAGCGACTTGTGCAGTGTATAATCCGTTTCTTTGCGATTTCCAATAACGTACACTAGAAGAGAATGGCTCGCAATAGCAGTGAATACTTGTGAAATTGCCATGGGAATCTCATTTAGACGATGTGTTTTCCCGTAAGTGGTATAAGGTTCGGATACCTTAGACTGCTGAGCCGTATCATCCTGAAGAGACCAACAAATGTTTTTAAGCCTAAGAAGAAGTACAAGAGATTTGGCAAGAAGAAGCTAACAGTGTTATGGCGTCGACGGTGATTTGGTAATTATTTTTTACTACACCAATATTTAACTCTTTACAAGGCAGTGGTAAAATAGTTCCAACCATAGTAATTATGAATTTTATTATAGTGGTTTTGGACTTATGCAAAAGAATTACATGTTTTGCCCTATAAGTGTTTAAGAGTGTTTCGAGAATCAAGTTAAGGCGTTGTTCAAATAAACAACAATCTATGCCTATGACTCTTGTTATAAGAATCCTTAGGTGAAAGTAGTAGTGTTAACACTAATGATATTTTTTTTATTTTTTATTTTTTTTATTTATATATTGGCCGTGTGGTGACGGCAGAGTAGAATACAATTGTCACCACCCCAAATCTCTCCCGTGGGTGTCGTACAAGGCGACTAAGGATAAATCAGTGATGAGGAATGGGCAGCAGCGTTCCTCTTATACCTACCACCTAGCAAAGTACTGCGACTTTTGTGCCCGATAAATGACAATAGGCTCGCCACCTATTACATGGGACCTAGCATGATTGGCGAAACGCGGGTGCTTGTTCACCTCTGCCTACCCCTTCGGGGATGTGGGCGTGATTTGTGTATGTATGTATATTTTTTTTTACGAAATTTGTGATTGCAATTAGTGCATGTTTTGGTAACTGTTTTAAGATTGACAATCGATTGAAGTAATAAGTGTGGCGTTGACCGTGCCAAGCAGCTTTGATTTGATGCTGACTGAATTTGATATTGAATTAAAAAGTGTCAATATTAGGACACGGCACCTGCAATTATTGTGTCGAGTTTGTTGTGTTTCTTATTTTCTTATCAATCCGAGATTTTTCAACTAAACTTTTTATCTTCTCTTATCTAAAGTTTTAAATGAGATTTCTTCTTCTTTCTTCTTTTCAAGGTTCCTGGGATTCCTGGGACTTTCGTTAGCGCAGCAGTTGGGCAAAGAGGTCATCGACGTGAACGGCATCTGCAAGAGCGTATTTTGCAACAGGATGGACAGATTGCACCAGTTGACTGACTGTGTCGTAATTTTGGGCAATTTACACGTATTGTTGCTTGAACAGGCGCACAAGGAAGATTTCCAGAACATTACGTTTCCGAAATTGCGAGAGGTTTGTTATTACGATATGTTTTGTTATTATGATGACTTCGCAAGTCGGCAGAGCACACTTCTCTATCTTTTCCACGATATACAAATCCGCTGAAGCGCTTCTCATAAAGCATCTAGCAATGATGTAATTAACTACGGTACATGACAACAGGCTTAACTTCTATTACATGGGAACTTATTTATTTGTAACTTATATCTGCCAACCTATAAGTGGCTAAACAGACGTTGTTTATGTATGTATCAACATGTTACAATCGAGGTTTGATCTTTATTATACATACATTGCGTATTATTTTGCTAAGAGCGAATTCCAGCGAAATTTTCTTTACAAATTAAATATTGTCACACGTATGCAGTTTTATGTATAACATTAACGATAAATTATTAATTAATGTTTAAATGTATTAAGATTTTAGTTACGAAAATGTTTCTTGACAGAAATTTTAGTTGAATGATGGTATTAAACGACATGCTGTGTGTTTTATAAATAAAAATGTGTTTACACTCTAGCGAGTTGTTTTCCTTAAGTTTTTAGAGAGAAGTGAGGTAAATTGAACGCCGTTCCTAATTTTTTGCGTATTTTAATCTCCACTGTGTTAAATACATTTATTAAAATTAATTAGGAACGAAACAGCTCTACGTGAATAAAATAGTTCAATTTAGCAATTGGTTACATTTATCTTACATGTCTTACATGTTTTAAATTCTCTGGCAGCAGTTGATTTTTTATAAGCTTATTAGGATTTCAAAAATCTTGCAAGATTCGTAATACACGGAGCCAATGGCCCGTGTGCTAGATACCCATGCATAACTATATTATTAGTCATCTATGAAAACGACAGTATTACAAAATTTAAAAACGAAATACTGAATCTTTTCTATGGAATCGCTTTTGAGAGTTAAATCAGATTTTGATAAGATATAGTATACCATAAATTATTTCTAATGCAACGTGTGCTTTTAAAAATTAGGTTACATATGGGTTGTATTGCTGCAAGATAAAGGAGCGAATAGGTTTAATTTTGACATAGGTAATATTAAATTGTTCACTTGACAAGAAAACAAATTCTTGAGAGTAAAAGCTCAATTACTTTCCTAAGGGTAAACCTTTTAATCGTGGATAAAAACTGATTAAATATTTAAAACTTCGGTTGAAATATTACGCAATTAAT
The DNA here is from genome assembly GCA_963931975.1 of Cataclysta lemnata. Taxonomy (NCBI): domain Eukaryota; kingdom Metazoa; phylum Arthropoda; class Insecta; order Lepidoptera; family Crambidae; genus Cataclysta; species Cataclysta lemnata. The sequence continues at coordinate 12,526,282 of OZ008351.1, forward strand.
ATTTTATGTCACCCGTGATACCACAAAGGGCACAGCTCATTTTCAATTCATAAGCCGTATAAAATTTATCTAGGGACTGAAAAATCAACCCTAAATTTGATGTTTCCATTACTTTAAATATCTACTGGCGGTGTCTAGTAAATGGTTCTAAAGGTAAATAAATTATCACTCAAAGGAACTATTATAGACGAAATAACGTACCGTATTTAAAGCTAAGCATTTGAATTTAATCTTCTTTTAAGTAGTAACTGGCCATTACCGAAGACTTTTAAAAGAAGATTAGGCATAATAAAGTCCGAATTTAAGCCCAAAACTCCCCCAAATTAAATGTGTTGTTGGCTCTCACTAGCAGACATTAGAAAGCACTTGTGTGTCTTAATTACACCAATATTAATCGACTCACCTAAATCCACTTTCCAGGTGACGGGATTTGTTGTGTTCTACAGAGTTAATGGCCTCGAGTCTATTGGTCAGCTTTTTCCAAATTTAGCCGTGATCAGAGGCCAGCAAGTGTTGTACAATTACGCTCTTATCATCTACGACATGCCCGATCTCAAGGAGGTGAGTCAATTTTGGTTTCACTTTCTTTACATCGTTCAACGCTCATAGTTTGTAAAGCAATATCATTATTAGTGGAGGAATGCATTTTTTATATTCAGCATTAATTTCGATTTCCATTTACTTCTAATCGACTGCCACAACTCGTTATCGGTTCTGACGTGACATAAAACGACCGGGTTGCTCTGTGCGTTACTCGTAAATTAATCTGAACAATCCGATTTTGATTTGTAGTAGCTCTGTAGCGACTCCTATAACGGCAATTGAATTACTAGCTTTCAAAATACTATGGGAAGTAGTCTGAATGTTGAAGTACACAATAATATTAACACTTAAATGCAATAAATGCTTCATCATATCATAAAATCTATTCTGATTACAAACCTTATTAAGTAGCAACTGAAGAGTTTACGAGACCATTTAAAGTGTGTAGTGGTAATTGAAAAAGGCTGTTGTCTATACTTCTTTAGTTTTGGTATCTATTTTATCTACCTGTACATAATTATACTCTTGTATATTCTTTTTTTAAAGCTTTTTTTCACCTCAAGTATTCCCGGTCGCTTTATGCGCCCTGCTTTTTACACCCAAGCATTTTGCATAAAGAATGAGCTGCAGCATCTGAAATTCTAATAGCGTTGTTTTAGGATGTTCAGTACATTTGAATTGCTGTGGTTGCGAAAAAAAAATACGGCGCTGGCGTTCAAAAAAATAAAGAAAAATAAATTTATAACAGGAATAAAGAAATCTTGACTGTTGGCCTATTGAATTTAAAAGATTTATGAGATCCAATTGGGCTCAAAAAGCTTTACGTTATGTGTGTAGTAGGTAGTAAATGGTGAGAAATACTTGTGCAAAAATTACTTCAGATTAGGACTAAACCTTATCATATTTAAAATATATCATAAGTTAAAAGGGTCCACGTGCATAGGTCAGCTTTAAGCTTAGCTTTGCAACTTAAATGCTGAGCTGGGACCGTTTGAGACTAGTAATCAGCGTCTATGAATTGTTTTTTGTTTCTTGTTTTGTCTCTTCCTTTTTTACTGTTTTTTCTTTCATTTATCAATTAAATAATAATCAAACAATAAAGCCACGTACAGGCTTTTCAAAATAAGATATACCAACACTTTTGTCACCCTATTTAATAATAATTATGCGAGTGTAGCTCAACTTGCGAAATTGCAGACATCTATAAGGGATGCTGTACTCAAAAAAGGAAACCAATTTGCAGGTGGGCCTCTACAGTCTACTTCGAATTACCAAAGGAGGCGTCATTGTCTGGGCGGTGCCTCAGGCCTGCTATGTCCACAACATCAATTGGAAGATCATAGCTCCGAGAGCCCGCCATGTCTTGAGTCCTTCGGAGGGAGCCTTGCACTGCAACTCGGCATGTTCTTGCACCAGGAACGTGGCTACAAACCATTGCTGGAACACTTGGTAAGCATCGCCTAAGACTTACACTATGTTTTAGCAAATAAACAAATATCTTATCTTATCTTAGAGATGGTGAAACGCAGGATTGATGATGCGCTGGGTCCTACGTACAATATGACAACATGTCTTTAAGGATATAACAGTTATGTATAATTTTCCCTTTAATTGTTGGTTTGATAAGTGGAACTTATCATATCTGTTGACTTACACAGAGCAGAATAATATAATTTAGCATTTATGCATTAAGTAGCATTTCACCACCCCTAATTTCTCCTGTGGATCAATAATAGTAAAAAAGTGATGCGGAATTAATAAAGTAAAGCAGCGTTCTTGTTATACCACTTAGCAATACTCTAAGATTTATATGGCAATAGGCTCGCCGCTATTACATTGGACCAAACTTATCTGACGAAATGTGGGTGTTAATACACGCTGCACAAGCGACGAATAACTGCAGGGAATAGGCGTGATATATGAATGCATGTAGTATGTATTTTGTTTAGAATAAAAGTCATGTGTGTTCGCAAAGACAAACTATGTCGTTGCGTTACTTCTGTGTTTCACTTCAAACGCTCTACTTGAACCGTTTACGACAGTTCCACAAAACATAACACTATAGTGCTTTGCCCGAACAGCCGTAACGTTAAACGGAAAACTCGGAATGCTCGTTAAAATAACCGTTCTGTTAAAACCGAAGACATGTTATCCTTTCGGTACATTTTCTGCGACAATGCACCCCTGAAGTGACATTTTTGTACAATGCTAGGGTTTAGCGAGCTCAATACTCTCATAAATATTGAAGAAAAGCAGAAAGCAGTGGATAAAAATGTTCTAGCTAGTGGGATCAAATAGGAGGAAGTAACCGTAGTGAGAAGTTCAATATAATACGTTTTCATCTTTTATTGCGAGAAATTCTCATGCTTTAAGACACTTCATTTGCAAATGTGGCGAGCCTATTGCCATTATTTTATAGGGTACGGAATTCGTAGTACATTGCTAGATAGCATAAGAGGAACGCTAGTGCTCATTCCTTAGTCTAAAGGCTTGTTCCACAATCGACGAGTAAGTTCTGGATAGCTTACTTGGCATATCATTTGACAGTTGTAATATGAAATATATGTCAATTACTGACGTTTTGTTGTATTACAGTGACAACAAAACGTCAGTTTCATACTTTTGTTTTCTATGCGTTCGAATAGAAAAGCCACTTAGCTACGGCCACAGAACTTACCCGTCGATTGTGAAACAGGCCCTTAAAATATGTGCATAGTATCTCTCCTCACGATCATATTAATTTTCTTCTCAGGAAGTGCCAGCGCTTTCTAGAGGAGCCGGATGCTGAGAAGTGTAACAGCCAATGCATTGGTTGTCGCAAAACAAATCCGGACGACTGCTCGGTTTGCCGACACCGGACGCACCGGGGCAAGTGCGTGGGAAAATGCCCTGATGGGACGTGAGTGTTTTTAGTTTTCTAGGTATTGTATGTTTATAATAATCCTATACATATACAGTGCCGTGTGGTGACGGCAGAGTAGAATACAATTGTCACCACCCCAAATCTCTCCCGTTGGTGTCGTACAAGGCGACTAAGGATAAATCAATGATGAGGAATGGGCAGCAGCGTTCCTCTTGTACCACCTAGCAATAGCAATGTACTGCGACTTTTGTGCCCGATATATATCAATAGGCTCGCCACCCATTACATGGGACCTAACGTAATTGGCGAAACGTGGGTGCTAGTTCACCTCTGCCTACCCCTTCGGGGATATAGGCGTAATTTATGTATGTATGTCTATACATATACACATATATCAACCCGATTATACCGATTAACCCGATGGGGTAAGCAGATTAACTGCCGCACTCAGAGACGTGTATTAACTTTAATGAGTACTTAATGTCAAAAAATTTCATTTGAATATAGAGCATAGACCCGGCAAGAATAGCGACTAGTTTTGAATTGTCATTTTTTGACATTAAGTACTCATTGTCGTTATTTGACGTCTCTGAGTGCGGCAGATAGTCACATTTCGCCAACTATTTCAAAGGTCCTCGCCAAATGGCTTATTTATTCGAACGCATAAAAAACAAAAGTTTGAAACTAGAAAGATTTGGTGGTTAGAAAAAGAATTTCGAAAAATTATGGTCTTGAGGCGGGACCATAATTTTTCGAAATTCTTTTTCTAACCACCCAATCTTTCTACTAATTTTTCTAACATTTATATAATGTTAAAATAAAAATCGAATAGTTTGAAACTGAACTTCAGTTCAGTTACTGAAGTATCGTTTTCTCTGTAACACGTCAGTTTCATATATTTTGTATTCTATGCATTCGATAGATTGGCCTCTTGGCTATCTCACGGATTGCCTATTGCAATCTTATAACCAGCCTATGGCCCGTAGATCGCAGTACATTGCTTGGTGGTGGAGGTGGTGGACAATTGTATTCGGACGGCCGCCTTGGTCGAAAGATCGCTGGGTATTGGCCAAGAGGTCCCGGGGTCGAATCACGTGATGACTTTGTGATGACCACAAATGTTTGTTCCCAAGTCATGGTTGTGTATATGTTTATGTAGTATTTTATCAACATTTATATATATCATTATATTAAAAATATGTCCATCATCTAGTATCCATAACACAAGTGCTTAGGCTACTTACTTTGGGCTAGATGATAGGTGTGAGTGTAAAAAATTATTTATATTTATATTCTGCTCTGCAGTCTCCATACGACTATTTAAGAACATGTGCATCATAGTTGCCAAATTAATATTCAATTTGAAAAGCACTAAGTACAGTAGAATTAGACCTCCACGAGCTTTTTTTTGAAGGGAAGCCGGGAAGCTCTTGCCCTTCATCTCACCTGATGGTAAGTGACGATAAGGGCTGAAGATGGAATCGATCTTCACCTGGAACCCTCAACCACAGAGAGACTGGCTATCTTATCACACATTGTCGGAACACAATAACGCTGTTAACATTATTAATATGGCGACAGATTTTGATAAGATGGTGATAGCTAGCCAGGCTACCACCAACCAAACCACCACTAATTATTTTTACTAAACTCACCTTTTCTAAAGAAGGGTTTATTTTATGAATATTTATAACCATTAAGTATAAATAAGTAACCTAAATTAACAATATTGAATAGTTAAGACTTTCCAAAAAAAGAACTGGTAATTAAATTAACCGAGATGAGAATGCTCATAATGTTACAGTTGGCAACACAGGCTGGTACGCACGCGAACGTGAGTCTGAATTCTAATTCGTCGCTTGTGTCATTTAGACCATGGATGAATACATAGTATGTGCGTAGGAAATTACTGGTTGCTATGTCTATGTGGTAGGCTGTCTGGAAACTTGGATCTTTAGTCGAATGTAAGAATGAGTTTAAAAAATCCAACATAAGTGATAGGTCTTAAGTGATACACTTACGGCGGGTCTCAATATTCTATCAACAGTTGAAGGTAGACGTACTACAGCTTAGTTGCTACTTTAGTAAGCCTTCTTTTAGCTATTATAGATAGAATATTGGGACTCGTAACGGCAGAGTCTCCTACGGGTCTCCCACGGATGTCGTACGAGGAGGTCGACAAAGGGTTATTAAAATGAGGAGCAATACTGTGATAAACATGACAATAGGCTTACCTTCTATCACATGGGACCTAGAATTGTTGGTCAAGTTTTTTTTTTTAAGAAGGTAAACTATTGGAAAACTCTATAAAGGCCCTCGGCTTTCTACTGGTTTTTTTTGGGAAGGCAAAAACCTTGAAGGTTCCTTGAGCCTTGCATTCGAGCACTTATTGAAAAGGTTTCACTAAAGTAAAATCGGTGATGAGGACTGGGCAGCAGCGTTCTTCTTATACCACCTAGCTACGTACTGCGACTTTTGTGCCCGATAAATGGCAATGGGCTCGCCAGTCTCGCCACCTATTGCATGGGACCTAACATTATTGGCGAAACGTGGGTCTTATTTCACGTCTGCCTACCCCTTCGGGGATACAGGCGTGATTTATGTATGGTATGTTCACTAAAATAGGCATCTCATTAATCATTCCGATAGAGCATAGAGCCTTGCAGGGCGCTATGAATAGCAGCGGGTGTCAGTAAAGTTTGGGTGGAAATAAACCTCTGCCCATTCCTTTGAAAACATACAATCGTGTTTTATGTTTATAAGTGATATCAAATATTTGAGTGAAATGTAAGTTGTTCTCCGACACACATATAGTACAAAATTCAACCATTAATGTTACGGGCATGCATTAATATGGCAAAGTTCTCAACGTAGCTACCACATGTAGATCGTTACCATACTAATACGCAATAATCACCACGCTATAGAACACAGAATGGAATTCTCTGCACATTTGCAAAGTGCTTGATCAAGTATGAATTTGGAACATCGCGTTTAGTTTAGTTATAATTATCTACCATATTTTGATAATTTACTTCATCGCGTGTTACTTATTTGCCGTATTGTGACGGCAGAGAAGAATACAATTAATTGTCACCACGCCTGTCTCTTCTGTAGGTATCGTACAAGATGTTTCAGAGTTACAATAATACAACAAGGAATGGGCAGCAGCATTCCTGCCGGGCTAGCATGTCTACCGAAACACGATATGATATAGCCATTTATCGCGTTTAACTACTAAAAATCATTGATTTTTGACAACTCAAAGCGATAAATTACTATATCTATAATGATATAGGTTTTATGATTTAGTCATTTATCGTTTTTAACTATCAAAAATCTAATGATTTTAAACAGTTCAAAGCGATAAATGGCTATATCATATCGTGTTTCGGTGGTCATGCTAGGCGGGTTGGTGCACCTTTAGCAAATTACTACAATTAAAGATCCCGGTGAATGGGCTCGCCTCCCACTAAATCTTCCTTCCCTGTTTCCCAGTTAATGATTTCTATAATTTCAAATAACTTTTTGTCGTCACAGATTGGAAGTAGCTGATATTGGATACTGCATAAGCAGCCGCGAATGCAGTTACCTAGAGGGCTGGTCCTGGAACAGCTCCTGTGTCTTCAACTGCACATACGGTTACAAGAAGGAGAATACTCCAAAAGGGATAACTTGTGTACCTTGTGAAGAGTGTGAAGAGGTTAGTTAAGACGTTACAGTTGTAATAACCGTCAGAACTACCCCTTTAATGTCACCACTTCTGGTGCATTGTTTTAAAAATGGATGGAAAAATGTAATGAGATGAAAGAAAATATAACCAACGAAGGTTGTAACTATATCGACCCTACTTAAAGTAGGATAAATAAAATAAAGGGAGAAGAAGAAGAAGAAATATAGCCTACCACGCGAGCCCAGTGTGTGGTGTTATTGGATTTTAAATAAACGAACTTTTAGCTTAAAATTTTTATAATACTGTCGTAGATAAGTTATTATTTATGGTAGGTACTGGTTCTTCTTATAAGTACATACAATAATATCTATCTGTATAAGCTTAAACTGATATTTATGTACTATAGATGTAGCCGAGTAACGCTAAACATAACCTCCGGAAGACAAACAGATCTTTAGATAGCTTATATGTCATCCATCTAATGAAAAATATTTACTACTGGAGCTTTGCTGATGATATTCAGACTTAAAACATTAATTTCCGTGCCATTGAACCTCTCGACAACACGCCAGTGAAAGAACAGTCATCGATAACTCACCACTAAAAGTGCAAAGTGTAAAATATTCTGAATAAAATTACATGGACGCCATTGAAACTTTTGGACAAACGACATTTTACAAACATCCATCCTCAACGGAAGTTAATGCCGGCACCTCTGGCTTTATTTGCTGGGCCATTGACCTGGCAACTCTCTGAGAACCTCAAATAATAGATGTTAAAACTTTGTTGCAGACATGTGGCAGTTTGATATTACAAACCCTAGGAAATATCCAAGAAGCGGCGAGGTGCGTCAAAATTAATGGCTCCCTGACTATCCATATTAGGTCTCTCCCAGACACAATGGAGGAGTTAAGAATATATTTGGAGCAAATTGAAGAAGTTAGAGACTTTATTGAGATATACAACACACCAACAATACCGTCGCTGGACTTTCTGTCTTCTCTTCGGCGGATTAAGGGAAAAAATTTGAGAAATGGTACTTACAGCCTTCTAGTTCACGATATGACAAGTCTCCAAAGTTTGTTTGGTGAAAATGTTACAAGACATTTGAAAATTGACAAAGGATCAATGTTTTTTCATAACAATCCTATGTTATGTATGAGCGAGATTCAAAAAGTTGAAAATTTGTTTCCAATCACACCAGCATTTATAGACATACCTCAGGGCTCCAATGGTTATAGTGGCGGTTGTACTAAAGCATCAGTTGGTTTAAGAGTAAACGTAATTAACGAAACGACAGCTATTGTAAATTTCACATACATAACTGATCCTCACGCTCATTATTCTATCCTTTACATACGATTACCACAAGGTTCTCGTAAAGTTTTTGTGCCAGAAACCTGTAGTGATACAGAATGGTTCGCTTATAATATTCCCTACGATGTTCAAAACAATAGTGTCGTTGAATTGAGCTCATTACAACCTGCTTCGTCATATGCGCTTTGTGTAGAAAAATATGATCCGGAAAAAAAATACCTGGCTCGTAGTGCGATAGTCAATTTCTCCACACCTGTCGGTAGACCCGAACCCCCGTTTATATTGGAATTGGTGGCGGCTTCATCGGAAGTTATAGTGTTGCGTTGGGTGGATCATAAAGTTTATCGACCTCATATCACACGTTACGAACTCGATGTTTCCTTAGTTGACATTTATCATAAAGATGTCACAGCGAGAGACCATTGTAAACATAATGAGCGACGATTCGAAGAAATAGATATCACAAGGCATGCTGTTGTTATGAGACCGCCTCCTGAATACGACAGAGGGTGCGAATCCATGTGCGGAATTCTATCTACAGTGACAGCTGGTGCAATGGTCGAAGAATACTTTGATGTGTGCAGTAGTTTAAAATTTGGGTGTAATAATAATGTTGAGCCTGCTCGACTTGTCAACTCAACTGAGGGCAAAGTCATTCGAACTTTATCACTCGATATAAAGGGGCCTAGAAATGACTTTCAAGTGGGAGGGCTGGCACCTTTCAGAGACTATAGATTTAGGTTGCGTGCTTGTAGTGGTCAATGTAGCCGATCAGCCAGAGGTGTGGTACGCACTCTTCGGTCTGATTACGCAGACATGCCCATTCTATTACATGCTATTGCCAATGATAATGGTCACATTTATGTGAAATGGAAAGCACCTGAATTAACAAATGGGCCAGTGCTATCTTATTCAATTCAAGTAATACCTTCCCTATATATTGATGAGAAAGCACAGTTGGTACCTCAAATCTGGTGCGTCTCTGGTGAAAAGACATTTACGATAGTGAAATCTGTCCAATGTGACACTTACTTAGTTCGCGTTTGTTCTACTACTCTTGCTTCTAATAATGCCTGTAGTGATAAAATGAAGGTTGTAACTGCTACTAGTGTCAATTGGTGGGGAGGTGTTATTTTTGGTGTTATATTGTTTACTACATCTACAATAGTGAGCTGCCTAAGAAGAAAGAGGAAAGATATAAGTTATGAGCTACCTTTGTTGTCAAATTTGGTAACGCCTGAAAGCGAACCGCCTATTCTAATGAATACTCAATTTGTCCAATGGCACACTGTTCCTCTTCGTGATTCTCCCTTAGATTAGATTAATATCCATCTTCAGTTACTAGGTATATGAATTCAAAATAAATTGTTATACATACAACGAAGTTTAAATGATCCTTAGACTATTTTAACGACCTATTTATATTTTAGATTAAGATTTAAAATTACACCTTGCTTGAAATATTGAGTTTTCCAGTACACATACGTTGAATAAGCTTTATTTAAAGAACAGCTCATAACAAAATCTCTCTATACAGAGAGGCATTCTGTTTTAAGTCCGTTCTGCTTATAAAAAACCAGGGGGCCTACCGCCTAACTCGATTGCTGATGATAGCTATATTGCAATGCACTGCTTACGGCTATAGCAGGCATCCTGAATTTTTAGGCGGCACGGATTTTGTACCAAATTCATACAAAATCATTCGGTGATTATTCGTTCAAAGCTATCGCTAATAGTTTAGGTACATTTGGTGCGAAATGACAGCATGATGTCATAAACTATAGCTTTTGCTTCAGCAATTGAGTTAGGCGGTAGGCCCCCTGCTAGTAGATTGGATATTGCTTCTGTAAAATGCACGCCAAGCAAACACGGACCACAACGCGAATAGTTAATCGAAGAACCGGAGGCTGGTTCAATATTTTTTGTAGCTTTTAAACGGCTCGTTTAATTAATTCCCCAGGGAAAGCCTGTGAATAAATAAGGACTTCTTTGCTAATACTGTTCACGGCTAATTTGTCTTGTGCACGCATTGATTTTTTATGCTGGCAATAATTACGGGGGAGGCAGGCTTAAAGAAAATGTTCAGGAAAATGAAAGTCCATCTGATGTCGTAGTAATAATATTAAAGGAAGTTGCGATTTTTTGTTGCTTCATCACTGTATTATTAGAAAATTACCTAATTATATATTGGGATTTGATTTCTATTTGCACATTATAAATGTTAGAATAATTATTACAAAGGTAAAGTGGCCTAAAATTTTTCTGAAGAATTCCACACACATAAATCACGCCTATATCCCCGAAGGGGTAGGCAGAGGTGAACTAGCACCTACGTTCCGCCAATTATGTTAGGTCCCATGTGGCGAGCCTATTGCCATTTATTGGGCTTAAAAGCGCAGTATATTGCTAGGTTGATAAGTGGTGGTATAAGAGGAACGCGCTGCTGCCCATTTCTCATCACTGATTTATCCTTAGTCGCCTTGTACGACACCCACGGGAGAGATTTGGATTACTCTGCCGTCACCACACGGCTTCGAAGAATTCCGAATGTCTAAATTGAGGCGAGACCCTTTGCTTTTTTTTCTGAAATTAACTATACAATATGTCGTTTTTTTTGTATCTTATCACTTATCAATCTGCCTCGTCTTAAAACCATATAGCCTATTCTTGGGGTATATTAAAATTTTTAATAATATGACTTGACTAAGAAATTTTCAGTTGAATAAAATCGCCTACTATTAATGTTGTGTAATTTACTGCAAATACTATAATTTTGCCGCGGGTACCTATTACCAAATAACAAGATCGCCTAAGCCCTTCGGCATGATGTTATAGAATTGAAGGTAAAAAACTGTAAAATCTCAATGTTTGCTGATGATCTTAAAATTTACAGACCGGTGAAAACTCTTGAAGATGCAGGGCTCATACAAAACGATCTCAACCTAATCATACAATGGTGTAACAATAATAATATGACACTCAACGCTAGTAAATGTTTTCACATAAAATATGCTAGAAAAAGAAAGGCTTTAGAAACAGCATACGACGTTGGTGGTGTTATATTGAAGGAAGTAACTGAAATAAGAGATCTGGGTGTCATTATTGATAGTAAACTTAAATTTAACGCACACATAGACAAAGTAGTTGTTAGGTCGGCCCAAATGCTGGGATTTCTAAAAAGAAATACTAAGGGTTTTAAAAGTCAAACTAAACTGATCCTTTACAATTCTCTGGTACGTAGTCATCTTGAGTATGCATGCATATCGTGGAGTCCTTATTATGCAGTACACTCACAGCGTGTTGAAAATATACAAAGAGCATTTACCAGGCACCTTGCTTTTTGCACCAGCGGGTTTTCACACAGAAATCCATACGCGTTGCGCCTAAATAGGTTCAAAATAGTTTCCCTCCGCAACCGCAGGCTCTTATTGGGTATGTGTTTCCTCCATAAGCTTGTAAATGGTCAGGTCCGGTGCAGTAGCCTACTTCAACGCATTTCTCTCTCGGTACCTCATAGATACCCAAGGTATAAAATTAATAAAGTCTTTGCAAGACCTCCTTCCAGAACAAATCTTGGACTTCAATCTCCAATTAATAGAATTTTAACAGAGTACAACACTCTTCAAAGCAAAATACAGGACTTAGACATATTCCACGACAGCCATAATATGTTCAAAAATAAAATTATACAGTTCACTGAATCAACTCATGTTGCTTAAACTCTGTTAATTAGATTACTATTACTATTTCTTAAATGCTCAAAACAAAGAATGATGTGCTCACCTGTAATTGACATGTATATCAGGTCTACTACATAAGAAAAACTGTTATAGCGAATGTTTAATGTATATGTTGTTGGTGTGCCTAATAAATAAATAAAATAAATAAAAAATAAAAAAAATAAAATAGAAGGTCTGCGTTACGTCTAGATACGGACAAAATAATGGCCACATGCAAATTTTGTTAGCTTAGGACAGGGATTTGTTGAGGCACCAGAAGACACACAAGTCCTTGTAATGTACGTTATAAAGCCCGTATAAGAGGAGGTGCTATATTTCGTAGAAAACTAAATCTACAAAGAAGAAATATTGCGTGTACATTGTCGTTGACTTAGTGAAGCTATTTGGATTTTGTTACAACAGCACAACATAATATGACTTTACTCGATCTGATGAAGAGATAAAGGCGACCTATATCAGACTGGGGTTGTTGTAGACCTGTTGTGTTACCTTAACATTTACAGAATAAGGTATGTAAATGTTAATGTAACAATCGAGTCGCGTATTAACACAGTTTACTTATTGCCGTGTGGTGATGACAGAGCAGAATACAATTGTGACCCTAATCAGTGTCGCGGGTGTCGTACAAGGCGACTAAGGGTTAATACAGCAATGAGTAATGGGCAGAAGCGTTTCTCTTATTTACATGGGACCTAACCTAATTGTTAACGCGTGTTAATTCACCTCTGATACAAATAGCCGTATAGGCGTGATTATGTAGGTACATACATACATAAATCACGCCTATATCCCCGAAGGGGTAGGCACAGGTGAACTAGCACCCACGTTTCGCCAATTATGTTAGGGCCCATGTAATGGGTGGCGAGGTGGTTAATGTTAATGATTCTAGTAGAATTACGATAATTTAGGTCAAAATCAGCCGATAACAGAGTGTCATTGAAATCCCTAGCATTATTAAGATAAAGAAAATAGTCTAAAACCAAATTGTGAAAGCCTGAATTGTATCCACAAACACACCCATTTCAAACTGACAGATCTTCGATTCGAGGTAGGTAATTGAAACCAAGGCATCCAATCTCAAAATCCCAGTGATATTCGCTTAAAGGAGACGTTATTAAAGATAACGTCTTTACGAAGAGGTTCCTAGCAAAATAGCTTTGTGAAACGTTCCTAATAAGGCGTGTAGTTAGTGTCAAATAACCATTGACATTTTCGCCAAGAAACTAGATTTCAGCGTTATGTAAAGGTAGTCGTAGGTAGGTATATATTTCTGTTTTTAAAAATTCTCTGTCGTATATTTATGTCGAAGATGTAGTATAATTATGCCGAAGATGGTATTCTCAGTTATCGTCCGCCACCTTGAATTACAGACAGCTTTTGCCGTAGGAAAAGTTAGTGGCAAAATAAGATCTTGAAAACCACAAATTAATTCTATGTTGGCCACTGTATTTCTTGAACATGAATGTTACATGAAAATTAACAAACATGAATTGTAATAATGATGTTGTAGGTTAAAGCGATTTATTTTGTGTGTGCTACTTATTGATATACGATTGCTACGTTAACATTAGTAGAATCAGAGGACCTAACCAAGTGGCTTTTCTATTCGAACGCATAGAAAACAAAATGTATGAAATTGGCGTACCTATTAAAGAGAAAACAAAACGCCAGTTTCATACATTTTGTTTCCTATGCGTTCGAATCGAATAGCCACTTGGCTACGCCCTCAGTTCTCTGATACTTCGCTACGCGCGAACGGACAATTTGGCCTGAGAAGACTCTATTGCGGCCCAGCTGTTCTCCAGATTAAGCCAGCGTCCTAATGAATGCAGCAATGTAACTTGGCCAAGTTAAAATGTAAATCCACGTGCAACCGCAGAAGACCATTAGCCATAATTCAACGGAACAGACATTCATGTAGCAATTTCACACAACACCCGCAGTGAATTTGGGAAGCAGTATCTTCTGGTTACTTGGAAATTATAATTTTAGATTTACATAAGTATTTATACATACATACATAAATCACGCCTATATCCCCGAAAGGGTAGGCAGAGGTGAATAAGCACCCACATTTCGCCAATTATGTTAGGTACCATGTAATAGGTGGCAAGCCTATTGCCATTTATCGGGCACAAATTATTAGGTATTATTAGGTATTTAATACCATAATCCTGTATTTCGAAAGCACACATTTGCAACACTACTCGCGTCCAACTTAATCATTAATTAGTCAATGGCGGCTTTTTATCTTCCTTACCTCCCGGCTTATTAGAAAACGCTAATTAAATTAGATTAAATTAATTAGGCATATTATTTTAAATTTCCTTCCCTTTTGCTGTAGATAATGTTGAGCTGTGTTTAAAAAGTGAATAGGTTTTTGATTCAGAATTATTACAAAAGATGCTGGTCACAGTAGCTAGCCACATTACCACCAGCCCTTTCAGTGGTACTACTGCTGGGGCTCAGACCTTCCCAATGAACGGAAGAATATAACAAAAATGGGTCATAGCTTACCAAACTGGTTGGTAGGCATAAATATTTCGAGAAGGCACATTAAGCTGTTGGTCCTGGCTGCATCTGCAGTCGTTAATACCCACCAACACACACGCACTGGGCCAACGTGGTAGGTTATGGCCCAATCTCCCTATATTCTTCCATCCATAGGGAAGGCCCGTCCCCCAGCAGTGGGGACATTAAAAGGCTGGTGATGATAATGATGACGATTCGGTATAACTTGATTTCCGAAGCATGTTACTCTAGTTAATATGCTTTGGTCACCCATCCAAAGACCAGTCTTAGTCAACAATGCCTATTAATTAATCCACGCATCAAGGCAAAGGTGACATTCTGCGTTTGCTATGCCTACTAACAATCTCCAACAACAATTCCAGTTATAAAGCTATCACGACACTGTTGCATTTAAACATGACCAGTCTGAGAAACCCCTAAAAGTTCAACTTGAACCCCTTGGCGTCCCAGATTTTCAACGGAAGCCAGGGGCGCAGAAGGTCAAGGTACGCTGGTTAACAGATCCAGTACTAGTGGCAACCAATTAAACAAACTGTGCGAAGTTGTAATGAGATCTGAAGAGAATTGAACACTTAAAGCAGCAGTAATTTGGTTAGTATTGAGTGCCAACATTAACCTCAAAATAGACACCCTGAGGAATTGTTCTAGAGATTTTAGTTGGAATGGAGGAATCATAATTACTCCTTAATGTCCCCAAAGGGTTTGGTTTTCTATCGATTTTTTTTAATGCTTTACAGAGCAGATCTTGGCTTTCATCTCACCGAAGATGGAATCGAGTTCACCTGGAACCCTCAACCACAGATGGGCTGGATATCTTATCGCAACTTACATACATAAATAACATACATACATAAATTACGCCTATATATCCCCGTAGGGGTAGGCAGAGGTGAACTAGCACCCGCATTTCGCCAATTATGTTAGGTCCCATGTAATGGGTGGCGAGCCTATTGCCATTTTGCCACAAAAGTCGCAGTACATTGCTAGGTGGTATAAAAGGAACGCTGCTGCCCATTCTTCATCAATGATTTATCCTCAGTCGCCTTATACGACACCCACGGGAGAGGTTTGGGGCGGTGACAATTGTATTCTACTCTGCGGGCCTAGCACGGGGACGTGGACAAGTCTCTCTCCACCACTTGACAGTGTTTTGTCTCGGGATTTAGTGGGAGTTAGAGCGAGAGGAAAAGATTTTTTGTCCCCCAAAAAGATGTGTCCACGTCCCGTGCTACGGGGGCCGCCGTCATCTCACGGCAGAATATAATAATGCTGCCATCACAACTTGACAGAATATAACAATGCTGTTACTATTATTATTATGGTGACAGATTTTTTATACATGGTTTTTATACATTTTTATACTATTACATGGGACCTAACATAATTGGCGAAACGCGGGTGCTTGTTCACCTCTGCCTACCCCTTCGGGGATATAGGCGTGATTTATGTATGTATGTAGATTTTTATAAGATGGTCGTAGATAGAGCCGGGCGGATTTGAAAAAAAGTGACTTGAAGTAATCTGGTGAAACGTAGGCGTCTCCTCTCCTCTGCCTACCCGCCTTTGTATGTAAATTAATTTAGTCAACTAAAGTTGCATGTTCCTTCAATCAAACCACGATTTATCCTGTCATCTCCAACAATTTTGCTGGAGGGTGGAAGACTTATTAAATATCGCAACCAGAGATTAGGTGATCTTCAACGGAGGAGATGGATTGTCGTGGGCGTGCACGTAACTGTATAGAGCTGGTTTATTTATATTTAATACGTATTTGGATTATTCGATTTTAATTTCAACATTATATAAATGTTAAAAAAAATGTACAAAGATTTTGGTGATTCGTGAGTTTGTAATTTTTCGAAAATCTTTTTCTGACCACCAAAATGTTTGTACGTTTGTGGATTGTCAAATCTGGACCCATCACTTCTGTAAATTATTGCATTGTGGTATCTTATCTGAACTGTAATCGATTAAGAGCTAGTTTTCTATTTGATTGAGTGTGATCTTCGATCATAGATATTCAATAAACATTTTTAGGTCATCAACAAAAAAAATTGAGCTTAGAGAAAGTTAGAAAAATTATAATCTTCCCGCGTCCTCTGCATTCCGGGCCAACACGGCGTTAGTTAACTTGCCTAACTTTAAGCTCTATTTTAAGTTTACGTTGTAAGCCAACTAACCACAAGTTTCTCTGCGATATTTTTTTTACATTTGTGATGCCATGAATGTGAGTAAGAAAGTTATGGACATGAATGTTGATGGATGTCGAAGTAGAGGGAGACCACTGATAAGATGGATGGATTGAGTGAGGTGTGATATGAAGGTGATGGATGTGAATGAGGAGATGACGAGTGACAGAAGAGAATGGAAAAAGAGGACATACTGCGCCGACCCCAAATAGGATGGGATAAGGGCAGGGCGATGATGGTGATGATTTTTTTAACATTTCTATAATGTTCCTATAAAAAATATACGGTTACGAATTGAGTAACCGTACATTTTTCCTCCGTTTTCAGTCGGCGAAAAATCAAAATTATAAATTAGTCCGACGAGTTCTTCTGAATGATTTTATAGACTGGCCATAAACATTCTCAAAATTACTTTTCGGAATACAGTCTTCCCTACTACTACTACTACCGTTCCTAAGTCTATTTCCATCGCTTCTTAAATACAAAAGAGTACAACTATTCGTTCGAATAGATTGGGAATTTGTCTGGGCTCTGTCGGCACTATACGACTGTGATATTTTCAATATTGGTTCTAGCTTGCGCAATCAAACTTTCTAGTAGTTAGCAGATACCAAATCTACATATTAAGTAGCCTCCAAGGGTGAGATTTATGTCGGCGACCAGCGTAAACTACAAGCAAATCCGCTAGGGGATCAAAATTGGTTATAACGTCAAAGTCCGAACCTTCACGCAGAAACCTTCTATAAGTTTGTTTGTTGAGTAATTAGTTCCTGGAATTTACACGGATCGTTATGTCTGCTTCATATTACGTAACTTAAGCTTCGTGCTACAGCGGGATTTAATAAGCGGTTGTATGAGAATTAAACATTATTTTTAATACTTAGTAGTTACTGTATTAGAAAATTGCAAGAAAGTTTATTAAACAGGGTTGTGAGCCCGTGTTGTGTCAGTTATTTGCAAAATGTGGGATTCACATAATCTACCTTCGAGGATAAAAGGCTTGACACTTTAGTAGCAGTTGAAGAGGAAATAGTTTTTCATCTCCCCATCTCGGAAAGAGTGTTTTTGCTCTTCGATATCTGAGTGCAAAAGCCTTTTTTTATCCTCTAGAGGATAAAGTAAATTTGAATTCAGAACATCGTGTGCTTTAAGTTATATATATTTTAATATATATTTTAATCTACCGCCATGGTGCCGAAATTATCATGCAACCTTTTTTAATTTGTGAAAAACTAAGACTCGGAAACTTCTTGGTGTACTTTTTTGTTTTTTTTTCTTAAGTTCTCCCTATATTTAAGGGAAGGCAAAGGGTCTAGCCCAAACAGCCATGTCTTTAGTGTATATTTAATCTTTAGTCATATGAATCAATGAGTTGGTGAAATGTATGAATTGAATGGTAACAGAGTTCTCGATAGTGACTGATGAAGTGAGCAAAACCACTTTTTATGTGGTTTTCACCACAACATCAAACACCATCACAAGACTTATTTTCAATGATTCTGCATAATTGCACATCAACACAGATGCTTGTGCATCAAAATAACACCACTTTCACTGCACAAAATCCACTCTGTAACAATTTTTGAACAAGCGAAAATAAATCTGACTGACACCACGAAACGCGCCAAACACCTCCCTCACTTTTTTTGTAATTTGCTTTGCGCGCGCCATTTTCTTTTCACGTCATAAATTTGTTGAAACCTTGGAGGTCCAAGGCGGCGTATATCTTGCTTTAAACATTTTGATCGTCTATAACGCTTGCTTGATGCTTGAGTCAAGCATTTAAAAGCTTTTTAGGTCTGTTTGATTTGTTGGACCTAGTAACGGAACAAAAAGACAGAATATTAACGTGTTTGAACACAATACAAGCTGATTTACAGTCTCGGAATCTTAATTTTCATTAGGTACTCACAGGTTTTAGGCAAGTAGAAAATAATATTGTGAATGTGCCTGGATGAATGTTCCGGGTGCGTATGGGTGAATGGGTATTTTATGGGTGTGTCTGAGTGGATGGGTGTGTGTTGTGGGTGTGTATGTGTGAATGGGTGTTTTGTGGGTGTGTCTGGGTGAATGGATGTTTTGTGGGTGTGTCCGGGTGAATGGGTGTTTTGAGGGTGTCTGGGTGAATGGGTGTGTTTATGGGTGAATGGGTGTTTTGTGGGTGTGTCTGGGTGTTTTGTGGGTGTGTCTGAGTGGATTAGTGTGTGTTGTGGGTGTTTCTGGGTGGATGTTGTAGGTATGTCTGGGTGTATACTGTGGGTGTGTCTGGGTGGATGGGTTGGTGTTGTGGGTGTATCTAGGTGAATGTTCTGGGTGTGTCTGGGTGGGTTTTGAGGGTGTGTTTGGGTTGATGGGTGGGTGTTGTGGAAGTTTCTGGGTGAAAACAGAAACCGCTCTGATTGTAATATTTTGTTTGTATTTTATCATTTCCTCGCTGAGGGGGGATGAAAAGTTACGCGTTGCACTCGTGTGCAAAGATTTTTCACTCTCCTTCGCTAGCTCGGTCATCAAAATCAAGCACGCGGTTAAAAAGCAACTTTGCACTCACGTATAAAAATAACTATTAAAGTATCGATAAGTCTTCCATGCTGGCCTGGGATCGAAAAAAATAATGTAAAATAGGCCAGCCCCGACTCAACCCATGGGTGTCGTAAAAGTCAACTAAGGGAGATTGCCCGGTGTAGACAAATGAGCACCTTGGGCATCCGAATGGTGGAGGGCAAACCACCAACAACAGCATAGCATACGGGTTGGTGTCAGGCAGGCGGCTGGCTGTAAAACCTAAGCCAAAACCTTGAGCAGTGTGGATTAGAATGTTGTCATTTCAATCACCTCTCCATTCATCGGTCTCTCGACATGGTCCGTTTCGTCTCTTTTCTATACATTCATTCAACAAAAGGGAGTGGATGGCTTGATGACAACTGACCGATATGAATGGAAGAGGAAACATGCTGCGCCGACCACTGATAGACTGGGAACAGGGCAGGAAGAAGAAGAGGAATAGGTATTGATAGACTTATCTATTTATCACTTAGACTTATCATGTCTACAGTAATGTAGTGCTTTTGACAACTCTATAGTAGATACGTCAGTTGATAGAACCTGATGCGGCGACGTGGGCGTGCTGAATCATTAGCCTCCCCCAATTCAGACGGTGACTGACTAAACCCTGAATTAGGTATTTCATTATTTTTCATTGGAAATAAAATACCTATACGTTTCTATCGTTTATAAGGAACGGTGGTTTGGTTACCAAAATCGTAGCAGTTTTTTCTAAAGAAAGACGGCCAAGTTGACCGAATGAAAACATTTGAAGGATTGGAACTTTTCTGAACAGGGATAAACTAGATATCCTTGTGTGCACAATTTTCGCTATGACCGAATGTTCGCTACGGTTGGTGATTGCATGGGGTACAAAAAAAGAGTTCCTCCATGGTTCTGAAGGCACGTTATATAAGCCGTTGGTCCCGGCTGCATCTGCAGTCGCTAATACTCACCAATCATCACTGGTCAGCGCAGCGTGGCGTAGGAGTTAAAGTCCTTGGTCCCTATATTTTTCTATTCATAGGAAAATGCTGTGCCCCAGCTGTGAGGACATTAAAGGGCTGGTGATGGTGAAGAATATTAGAATTTGTGGTGAACATTATAGATGGCAGAGCAGAATACAATTGTCACCATCCCAAATCTCAGCCGCGGGTATTGTACATGTTTTTTAATCCATAGTTAACTCAACCAATTGACAAAATTAAATTTTTTCAACATACCTTTATTATGATGTTATATGAAATTATACTGAAAATGAAGACACCCATATTTTTTATTTCTTTTGAATTCCGTCGTTTTCATACAAAAATCATGATTGAAATACCGGTCATACTAAGCAGACGTAAGCGCCTAATGACGTAACTGTCAGGGACGAATGACGAAATCACTTTTGACTCGAAAAATAAAAAGATCACTTGTCAAAATTTACGAACTGGCGTTTCCGGTGTCGAAAATAAAAACATTTTATCAGAAATGTTTGAAATTAATTTCAAAGTAAAATACGTTTAAAATTAAAGTTTATGAAGGATTTCAATTTATTGCTACTTTGTTAATGTTAATTTCGATGATGACAATAATTGATATAGGATTTGATTTATGACTGACGTCTGTTATCATGTCTATGATAACTTTTTATTCTTCCATCTAGGAAGGCAAACGTTTTAATTCATACATCTACGACTGTGACGTCATCGCATGTTTTTTACATTTTATTATTTTTCTCTGTAATTAAGTAATAAAAAAAATTAAAAAAAATATTTTCCAAGTCAGGATTGGAAAATAAAGAAACGGTATTTTTATTTTAGGGGGTTGTCATTTTTGAAATTTTGTCAATTGTTGAAAACTTTTACTAATTGCTAAATATAATTCGGATACATAACCATTAGTAACAATTTTAGTTACTAATGTTACTAATGGATAAATATTAGTCTGATATTGTTACTAATTGTTAAATTTCAGTGATATTTAAAGATAAGTAACAATTTTTAACAATTGGTTAACAGTTAACTATGCATCAAAAAACCGGCCCTAAGCGTTAAAACTGTGATGAGGAATGGGTAGCAGCGTTCCTTTTGATATCATCTAGCAATGTACTGCGACTTCCGTGCGCCATAAATGGCACTAGGCTCGCCATCTATTACATGGGACCTAACTAAATTGCCGAAATGTGGATGTTAATTGAAGTCTGCCTATGTATGTATGCATTAAAGACTTTTTAAGTGATCCAATGATACCATTCCTCAAAGAAGCAGATCTCTAAGCAAAAGAAATTCAGACCCTTGGGTAAACAGTTACTTAAACGTTTTTATTTACATAGAAAACCGCCGAGGGGCCACTGTACCACTTTTTCTTGTGTAACGGCGCCCCGGGGCCCACTCGCGCTTTCAGCTGTTGCTTTGTTCTAGTTCTGTTGCTGCACAGCGATTTATTAAGAACCGTAAAAGTGCCCCTTTACTCCTGAAGCGCGATGTGTCGTAAATTTTGTGAATCGTAACGTTCTGTGGTTTATTCGAGGTACAGGAGGTTAATATTACATTCAAACATACATAAATCACGCCTATATCTCCGAACGGGCAGGCAGCGGTGAACTAGCACCCACGCTTCGCCAATTATATTAGGAGTATAATGTTAGGTGGTACCTATAAGAGGAACGCTGCTGCCCATTCCTCCTCCTGGTTATATTAGGGGGTTTAATATGGCCACCTTGACCAGACAGAACTACCACCGTGGTCTGGTGGTTCGCCCATCGGAATTAAGATCCAGAGGTCCCAGGTTTGATCCCAAGGGGAGTACAATTTTGTACTCGGTTTGGTTGGTGGTAGGACTTTTTTCAAGTCCGCCTACTAGCTACCATCATGCTCTGCCGTCTGAAATATAACATGAAAATAATATGGTGCAGGTACGCAGTACCGCTGTCTACCCCTTCGGGGATAAATAGGCATGATTAACGTATGTAAGGCCCGTTTTCACCAACACGTAAAACAAACGATTAAAATACAACCGTCAGTTTTGACAGTTCTTCCATATGATAAAATGTCAAAAACCGACGTTATTTTTTAATCACCTGTTTTACACTTTGGTGAACTCGAGCCTTAGTAATATGGCGCACAATCAACGCTAGCATAAGCAAAAGTTTCGAGGAAAAAGATTAGAAAAGTTAAACCACGCCGGCGATTTAGAAAGATTCGTATTTATTTATCCGATAAGTTTTTTACTAACTAGGCACCTAAGCAATAAGGGATTGGATACGGACTTACGTTGGGGCTTAGAGAGGAAAGTCGGCAGGAGCGGGTAGGCGTTTAAAGGTCACGGTTCCGTATCTTGGTCAGGGGCTTTGCAGATTTTTTCCTTTTTCAGGACACGATTTTTCGAAACTTTTGTATAATGTTTAAATAAAAATCAGTTAAAAGATTTTCTATATCGGTGTCATTGGTGGAATGGAATCGAAATAGGACGATGATATTTTTTAGTAGATAGGTTAGCGTCGTTTGATCACCGAACTTAAGTAAACTTAATAAGGGGTTGGCAGCTAAAATCGCAATCAGCAAATAAAGTACGAGGCTGACAGTATGCTGAGCTATTTTGAGACTTTTGTTTGTTTGATGGGGAGCTCGCTAGAGCATTGTAAACCAAGCAATCTTAGCTAAGGCCTGTAATTGAATGGGTGACCAAAAATTTATTATCTCAAGTTTCTCCGTGCTCCGTTAAGCCGTTGGTCCTGGCTGCATCTGCAGTCGTTAATACCCACCAATGCGCACTGGGCCAGTGTGGTGGGTTATGGCCAAATTTCCCTGTATTCTTTCATCCATAGGGAGGGAAGGCCCGTGCCCCAGCGTGAGGACATTACAAGGGCTGGTGATGATGATGTATGTTTAATATTTTTTGTTGTGTGTTGTCTCTATAAAAACGTTTCTTTTTTTTTGTTAAATGGAAAATGAGGATCTCAATGGCGCTGGTGATGGTGATGTTTTAAGCCTTGAGGGGTTTCATATTTTGTCCCGGAACCCCAACTAACTGGAAAAAGCGTGTAATATGAACGTGGAAATAAATATTTTCCGACTTTCATAAACCTACATTTACATAACAGACGTAGGTGTCTTACGGGGATTTGAGTTGAAGAAGAAATATATTTATTCGTTTTTATGTCGGAAATTATTGAACTGCTCCTGGGCTACTTATTTACTTGCTTAGTGAAATAATTGATTGACATGATTTCTTTTCTCAATGTTTAAAAAACAAATGGTAATAATGGTTGCAATATCTTCATTAACCGATTCTGGACTGCCGTCACCTGAAATAATAATTATCAGTCGAAATTTTTGTAAGACTGATAATTATTTTCACAATCATGGATAATGAACACAATAGTTTTTGTATTATTATATTAATTGCGTTGCGGTGTCCTCAGAATCAATCACCTAATTGGATCATTTCGTTTGGTTGCGTTTCAGCATTAATTAATGCGAAATTCAAACAAGGTTTAGCACAAAACAAACAGTTTGCAAGCTTTAGAAGTTTTGGCAACATTTATTTAGACCTAATAAAGTTCAATGATTCGAAAACCTTCGTCCTTCAAATTGAAAAAACAATTTGTTCCAACAGATTGAAGAGACTGCGACTATTAAAGCAGAGTTTATAAATAAAATGGTACACATTTTAAAAGTTTAAATTCTTAAGAACTTGTTATTATATTTAACTAATTGTAGGCACATACTTTATTGGTGTGTGTATTTTATTAGTGTCGTGTGGTAACGGCAGAGAAAAACGTCAACCCCGATCTCTCGCGGGGTTGTTGTACAAGGCCACTAAGGGTTGACACAGAAATGAATAGGTAAGCGTTCCTCTTATCCCACAAGGCAATGTGCCGCGATTTTCGTGCCTGATGATAGCATGATAAACTCTCCACCTCCACACATGGTACGATACCTTACCTAATTGGCAAAACTTAGGTGTTAATTCGGCTTACCTCTTCGGGGATATAGGCGCTATCTATGGGTACTAATAATGTAAAGCTGAAAAGTTGTTTGTTTGGTTGGTTGAACGCGGTAATCTCCGAAACTACTGACTCAAATTTAATTTTTTTTTGTGTGTCTATTAATCGAGAAAGGCTATATAATAACCGAAATTAACGCGAGCGAAGCTGCGGGCGACCACTATCTATGTATGTTTGCATTATGCAAAGTAACGGGCACAACTCAAAAAGATCAAACTTTTCGGTTGTATTTTTATTGACGACTTAAGGCCGGTTTTTTGATAGGTACACAGTTAAATAACTCAACCAATTGTTAAAAATTGTTACTAATGGTTAAATATCAGTCTGATATTGTTACTAATGATTAAAATAACAGTCTGATATTGTTACTAATGGTTAAAATATCAGTCGGATATTTAAACACTAGTAATAATTTTTAACAATAATGGGTTGAGTTAACTATGCATCCAAAAACTTCTCCTTACAGACTATTCGCATGTTCCCTAGTACGTATCATATCGATACGCAGCCCAACTTCTGAATGTATCAGCGGTTCGGGAATCAATACCTTATTTAGAGGGAACTTTTTGGATAACGATAAAACTGTTTCGCGGGTAAGCTGTTTTCGATTGCCCTGAAATATTTATGACAATCTCCACGTAAGTTTTGATGCCTAAGGGTTTCTTGAGATTTTTATCTCTTCTCTACCAACGTACTGGCTTTTCTCAATGTTCTTGTCGAATGAAAGGTCAATAAATATTTACAAAGTAGTGATTTGTTATACGTGACTTGGCCGAATGGCCGATCGCCGGCCAGCGGCCCTGTGGTCCCGGGTTCGAATACTGGTATGGGAAAATGTTGTGTCATATTATATCATCATCAGCGTCATCAGCGCTTTTAAATCTTTATGATAAAAAAGTTGCTAGCATAATTTGAATTGTAGCATTTTTGTAGTAAGGTTAAATCCAATGAAATATAATCATGCATGCACATAATAATGTCTCCACTATTTAATTGGGGCACAGCCTTTCCTTACGATGGAAGAAGAATAGAGATAATGGGCCATAACCAATAACGCTGACTCAGTACTGATGAGTGCGTATTAATTGTCACCACGCCCAATGTCCTCCGTGAGTGCCGTACAAGGCGACTGACAGTTAAGACAGCAATGAACAAGGTGTAGGCCATGCGTAAAAGTATTATCAAACCCGAGAAAAAGAAATCAAATCAAACATTCATTTGCTTACCATGTGTACAATAAAGTTGTTATATGTTTGGTTAGTACTAAAGACTCAGTTAAAAAGATGGGTCTTGTTCTGTGTAATTGCAACCGTTCATTTAAAATGATAAAGGGAAGCATGTCTAATAGAGTTAAAAAGAGAGGCTGACCAATATTCTCAATGGTGATATAAATAAAATTATCTAACTTCTTTTTGGTTATTGGAGTCTATTCAGTATATTTCGCCAGTCTCAAGTGTTTGCTAAGCAAGTGTTGTCACTTTGACTCTGTTATAGCTGCTGAGCATCGTGAAAGTACAAGAGGATACTGTGGTAGAATCTTGTGAATTCAGGTGAGATCTGTCGATTTATCTAGAAAGACGGCCTCAATAAAAGGATAAAATTACAGTTTCTGCCCCAGCGATCGAGTTTCTCAGTTTCAACGTGCTCGGCGCTGGCAGGGGGTCATTTACAACCTGTCAGACACAACTAGTTCAAACATGTGTTCAAACCTTTCTGCACTCCATGCTCTTTCAGTTGCTAGCATCTCAACATTTTCAATCACACTTATTTACTTACGGCGGGACCCAATACTCTATCAACAGTTTAAGATAGACGTACTACAGCTTAGTTGCTTAGCCACTTTTGTTATTTATCGTAATACATATAACAAAAAATGCCAGGCAACCAAACTTAAGTAAGCTTACTTTTGACTGTAGATAGAATATTGGGACCCTCCTTACCAGTGGCGTGGCGTGAAAAAAAAGTTAGGCAAGCCACAGTAAAAATTAGGACCCACAAAAAATGGGTACTCGCAGAAACTTTCTTTAAAGCTCGTAATTACTCAAATATAATAATGTTTCAGTATAATTACCACGATTATCCGAATTTACATTTTCATCGTGCCCGCGAAACGCTAATTCTTGTTTACCTAAGAGAACAACTGTGTCGTTAGCCGTGTGGTGACGGCAGAGTAGAATACAATTGTCACCATCCCAAATCTCTCCCGTGGGTGTCGTACAAGGCGACTAAGGATAAATCAGTGATGAGGAATGGGCAGCAGCGTTCCTCTTATACCACCTAGCAAAGTACTGCGACTTTTGTGCCCGATAAATGGCAATAGGCTCGCCACCTATTACATGGGACCTAACATAATTGGCGAAACGCGGGTGAGAATTCACCTCTGCCTACCCCTTCGGGGATATGGGCGTGATTTATGTATGTATGTATGTACAACTGTGTCTATGAAACGTTTTAACAGAATACGATTACGCTCGACTTTGCGGTTATAAGCGTCAAAATTATTGTTAAAATAGTTTTCTATTCTACTATTTCCAAATTCATGCAACGCTAAACAACTACGCACATGTTTCTCACTTTGAACATGTTTTTTAGCAGAGTTTGATAAATAATTAACATCAGAAAATCCCGTTCGATTCCAAACGCTGCTTGAATCAGAAAACAAAAGACACGGAAAACAAAACATTTAAACAACTGCCTGTAAGCCAACTATATTTATCATAAAGAGAACTGTGGAAATGCTTGAAAAACCCGTCTTTACGCTTGTAATCTAAAATCTATTGACATATTTGGACGAGCTCGACCTAACTGTATGACATATTTTTTTATTTTCAAAGGACAACTTTGAAAACAGCTTTCCTTCACTTAGCAAGAAATCGGTAAGGCAACAATCTATGTGCATCAAAGCGGCCATTATTCTGCCGAGAGAGAATAAACCAAAATTATTTAAAAACTAAAACCTACCAATTACATCCCTGCAGAGCTACACAATCCACAAAATCACAATACACCTTTAAAACAACAACACAGGTTAGTTAAATTTTACTATTTCACTGAATTACTGCTAAAAATACAATAAAACTGATTCATTACGTTAAGTTTATGTGAGTGCAAACAAATTTCAAAACAGAATAACCTCTCGTCTGTGGGCTGTGGGCATGACAGGAGCCGTCATGAGTATTTCTCAGCAAGGCCAGAAAGAGAGATCATTATACAAACAAAAGCCGTGTTAAAAAGGGAAGGACGATGCAACCCGCTCCGGAGCGGCTTGTTGACCGCGATATTGAGTGCAGTTCAGTGCAGTGAAATTCCGCTTTTATGGCTATTGTAATAAGATCTAAAATATTTACTTTTGACGGAACTTGTTTTCGTGGGAGTTTATTGTTAATGTGTGCGTGTGTCGTAGTGTATCGATGCATAAGCGCGTAGGCTGCCGAAATGCCGGCTTGATGCCGGCTTGTAGGCAATCTTTAGGTACTACTTCTCGTTGCGTGCGCCTGACAAGACTACGCTTGGCTGTGTGCGTGCTGTATAGCAGGCGTCCATAACTCGATATTTAGCGAGTTAGTTGAAGGAATCTAGAGAGCGGGAGCGAATTGTATGTACCTGTGTGTGTTAATACTGTTATGATAAGATTTTATTGATGGATTTTTTTTATTTGTTTATAAAATGGTAGTGTACTTGCATTATGTTAATAATTTTTTTATGCTCGCTCGTTTGGTACGGCTGTTGGGAATCGGGTTATATGGACGCTCCGCCACTGCTCCTTACACACCTTGGCTTGTCTAGAGCTTTCGTGAGTTCTACACTGGACCGTGTGTCTAAGGCGGCTCTTACAGAATCCTACCAAACATGGTTGGGCAGAAAGAGACGTTGGGGTGGCGAAGGTGAGTGCTCACATGTTGTGAAGGGATCCCGTTAACCTACACTTGGGTCGTAAGTCCCAGTTCCAGCCACTGACTTCCCCCTCTGCCAGACTATGGACTGAGCACCCGCATGGTGAACCCATGGAATGGCAAGAGTTTTCGTCTCTTTATAATATGAATGGAAGAGGAAACTCACTGCGCCGACCCCAGACTGGGAACAGGGCATTGAGAAGATGATGTCTAAATACCCATCGTTTGTAAGACAAATGAAATATTATTTCGGTAAAAGTAGGTTTTGAGATTAAAACATAAGAAAATATTCTCTCTGACGTTAATTTAGCGATCTTTACTATTGCCAAGGCCCTTAGTGGGTGGAGAATTTCATAATATTGTTTTCTATAAAAACCAGCGCTGTTTATGAACAAGAAAATTGAAAAGAAATTGATCTGGTAATAATCTAATTTATTGTCATGAAAATGTCCTGCGGTGTGGTGCCCGCAGATCAGAATACAATAGGCATAGGCATGATGACATATTTAAAAAAAAATTACGCCATGTTGTTTTTAAGTGTCTACTTTACCCAAAATAAATTATAATTTTGTAATAACTTAAGATTTTGATAAAAAAACATGTTTTGAATAATGCAAATTAATATTCCATCAAAACGCCAAAATAGCAACGGCGTCTGTGTGACGTCATGATTTTGCGTGGTTTAACGTGGTGATTTTGATAAGCAAATAAAATGTCAAAACGGTGGGTTAACGAAATCGTGACGTCAGGCGGCGTTTGACTAAATATCGCTTAGTTTGTGCAATCGCTGGCCAAGTGCGACAAGCCTATCAAGTTCCTCGTATCAACTTACTTTCATCAAAATATCAATATGAAATATCACTATTTACCCAATGCGGTAACATTCGATGTCCCCAAGGCTAGCCGTTACTAGGTCAGGTAACAAACTTCAGAACAAATTATCGAATTCCACTTGAGACTAAATTTGTTCAGTGTAAGCCACTGAGCAAACCAATTTACAGCCGGCCTCCAGGCAGTGGGCCATTTTATACGATTGAAGTCTCTAGGTAGTCTCAAACTTTCTAATAATATCTATCTACTTTGTAATAAGAGTTCAATGAAATAAAATAAAAAACTTTATTCAAAATTTCACTGTGTGGTGAGCAGAATGTAATTGTCAGTATCCCCAATCTCACCCGTGGGTGTCGTACCAGATGTCTAAGGGTTAATACAGCGGTGAAAAATAGGCAGAAAGCTTCCGCTTATAACATCTAAAAATACACTTCGATTCACGTGCCAGATAGATGGCATTAGGCTCGCCACACCTAACATGGAACCTAACGTAATTGGCAATTGTTAGACTATTAATATACATTGTAATTCATAAAAGTTAAACGTCTCACTCGACAAAGAATGAAGCTTTTTCATTAGAGTAGCACCTGGAAACCTACCTGCCTTTGAGTGGAACGAGTGTGTTATTTAGTAGAGAATACCCAATTTCAATTGAGATTTTCCCGACCGAAATCAGACTTTTTTGTAGTTCCGGTTGAAGATTGAAATGAAGTTGAAGATTGAAATTTATTATTTAAAAAATATATTGAAATAATTGATAGATAAAATCGACATTCCTATTTTGACATTTTACTAATTTAGCAATTTATACTTTTATTCAACATAATATTATATAATTTAATTGTAAACGGAAATATACTTGACTTGAAAATGGTAAATGACATTTAAAATGTATAGTTATAAGTAAAGTGCATGTTTCTCTCTGCCTTAACGAGGTCCTTATTGTTACTAACCAATGATGTATTAACACCTATTGTAAAACATAAGGAATACAAGAAAAATTTGAATTAGAATTTGAAGATGGGACAGAATTAAACTTACAACGAATTCGGGGAATTCGTTGTACCTTTAATTCTGTCCCATGCACGGTTGAAAATTAGCAAAATCAATTATTCTCCTAATCTTGTACATAATTAATTAAAACATACAGAAGCGCATCTTGAATATTCCAGTGAGCAATATTCACTACAAGATCCTTTACAAGGTTTAAGGTTAGCGCTCCCCAGCCATCGGATTCATCTAAAACGTACGACTCGTTATTACCTCTGTGAATGTGTTCAGCGTTATAGGTGCGTATTTTAGTGAATACAAACATCAGGGCCTTTTGGGCTTTGAAATTGAACAGAAGCTAGGGATTAGTAATCATAAACAAAATCCAATATGTTGTCTGTCAAAGAATCAATTGAAATGAAAATGCAAGGCATTTATTTCAAAATGTTTTTGTTTCATTTGTGGTCATTTCTGCGGGAAGTATTAGAATATAGTCAGGAAATCCAAAGTATGTAGATGTAGCAGATTCAGAGAGTATACAATACATGTAACCGGAATTCACCCAAGAAACTCGTAGCTGAGCAAACGATGTTCAGATTCGAGCGTTTCTGCTGTTAATGTTTTGTTGTCCTCAATTCAAAGCTATGTGGGATCCACGATATGACCAATACACCCTAGTCACAGTAGGCTCGCATGTAGAATGGAGAGTCGAGTTTCTTACCTTGTTCTGCCCGAGCAGAAGAGATTAAGTATTAGGACGATAATGGTTGATTATGATAATAGTATTCAGGTTCGGGTTATACCAGATCCAGCAATCATAATTTAAGAGCAACAGTTTGAGGAGATTCACAACTCTTGATTCAGAGCTTCTTTCAACAATTAAAGTTGCACCTTATGTAGTTGTTATACGGGTTGGTAATGTTTACTTACCGCAACATGTACGAAATGTATTTTTGATAACTTTACCCGCCATACTAGAACTCTGAAGGTAGTCTGTCCAAGATCTCATTTATAATTTCATGAACCATAACCTCTCTCAAGTACCCATAACTCTATCTTGTATAAATATTATTGTATCACACCTATTTCTTGTATAACCAAAATTTTTCATTAATTTCTTAGTCTGTTTGACTTGCCTCTGTTCTCAGCAAGTCTCTGTAGTAGCGTAGTATAAATAGAGAAGCCAGCATTCCGGTAACGGCCAAGTAATTAGCTATCATAAATACCGTTCCGTGCGCCACCTGTAATAAGATATACCTATTTTGTAGTTACGTTGTTCCTTGCTTATTAAAGTTGCATTTTCACTTAGGGTCAGAATCGAGTAACACGTGAGTTTCGGGAGCAAGTATGATGCTGTTTTATATTCAAGCCGTAAGTCGTTATCGATGTGATATAACAGAGTAATTAAGGGATATTCTTAGGTCAGCTAATTTCTGTCCTATCTAACAAATTGGTATCGTATTAAAAACTGTATTATTTATAATTGTGTGTTCGAGATATGTGCCTCGGTAGGGAGTTGAGTACTGGTGCATTATACTTTTTAAAGCCAGGCTAGGGTCACTGTATATTTTTGCCTCTGTACCACTATAGACATGGTATGTTAAGGAGCTTTCGTCTCATTTTGAGTGGTAAGCGTATTCAATTCAGAATTTGTTTATTTACCGTATTTATTTAAAAAAATATCAATATCCCTAGGGCAGGGCGTTGAACGAATATTCAATTGATTGAATATCCGATGAGTCAGGGATTGCATATTATACGTTTTTTTCGCTCTTTTTTTCATAATAAAATAGGTATTTCTTTCATGATAGACTGACCATCATGAAAGAAATATTTTATTATGAATATTGTCAAAAGTAATATATTTACACTTATAAAATATACTTACTTACTTTCCCCGTTATAAGAAAACCATTTAAAGTCACATTCAAATTAATAGCGCGAAAAACATAAAATGCGCGTATACATTAATCAAAAAGTTGACAAAACCCACAAAGTTAAGCCAAACACGACAACTTGACGTCAATTTGAAAGAATCTGTCTCAGTCTCAGTTACTTTTTAATTTCATCATATTTCTCTTATCTTTCCAGTCGCGGAGACGTTTTCCCAGCTCGTATTAATTCTCAAAGTTCAAACCTATAAGTGGTCCAGATTGTTTCTTTCCTTTCTTAACAAGAGCCATTAATAACTTTAAGTTGGTGGCACGGGGTTCACCAGAAGTTATCAATTAACTTGAGTAATGTGCGATAGCGTAGTGGAATGTGGTGGAGCAGGCGCTTTGGTTTCATCATCAATCACATCACAATTCGGATTTATGTCTTATAACTTTCTGGTATTAGAACCTCCCACTTTGGATGCGTCATTATCATTAGTCTTTTACCCTGTATTACATGTTTTCTTAACAATTACAGTGTTTTGACCAGAGTAAACGAATAATTATTAATCTAAATCAGACATTAATGTAACCAAATGTTCCCGAATTCAAATATAAGAAACGTCTCATTTGACAAAACGTTCCAAGTTGAAGAATGACCGTGTTCGCTTCGGAGAATACACGAAGGAATACATTAAAGACTAGTGTGCGTAATACCTTTTTGACATAGTCCCAGTTTCCTTAACAGGATGTTATCCTTGTTCATTTGTACGTCTGTCAGGTTTGTCCGCCACATAGTTCCGAGTTGATTTATAATGGACCTTATTTCTTTCCTGTTTAGGAATATCACAATCATTTTAAGTATACGTAAAAATAATATAATTTTGTGTTTTGTTAATGTAAAGTTATGATGATGCAGTTTTAAATGTAATATACTATTCATTAATGACAAACGGCTCCTAACTTAATTTTTTTCAATAAGACATCAAAAAAATCATATTGGCTTAAATAAAAGACAGCTGATGCCATTTTGTTTACCTACTACCGTTTTATTTTAATTTAATGTAAGTAAAAAAAACCTGTGGTGCCGTGTGGTGACGGCAGAGTAGAATACAATTGTCACCTCCCCAAATCTCTCCCGTGGGTGTCGTACAAGGCGACTAAGGATAAATCAGCGATGAGGAATGGGCAGCAGCGTTCCTCTTATACCACCTAGCAATAGCAATGTACTGCGACTTTTGTGCCCGATAAATGGCAATAGGCTCGCCACCTATTACATGGGACCTAACATAATTGGCGAAACGTGGGTGCTAGTTCACCTCTGCCTACCCCTTATGGGATATAGGCGTGATTTATGTATGTATGTAAAAAAAACCTACCAGTATCCCGTTTAAAAATTTCAGGTTTGCTTATGAAAGCACGCCTCTGTTGTTCATACCTTATAATGGCTATATAATATTTACCACGAGCACCTACTGCCGAATATGTCTAGGGTAAGGTTGAATGATCGAATGTACAAAGATATGATAAGGGAGTGGTGTTGTTTGTGAGAAGACATAAT
This sequence comes from Cataclysta lemnata, assembly GCA_963931975.1. Taxonomy (NCBI): domain Eukaryota; kingdom Metazoa; phylum Arthropoda; class Insecta; order Lepidoptera; family Crambidae; genus Cataclysta; species Cataclysta lemnata. Next base: position 12,559,825 of record OZ008351.1, read on the forward strand.
GACAAATATTGAGCGAGAGATGCTCATTGTTTGGTCACATAGAAATATTCAATGAAAGGAGATCAACAAAAAAGTTTTACACGTCAAAAGTTGTTATGGTTATAGAAATGTGACGGTGAATTTCGATATCAAATTGAAAGCCTGTACCAAAATAAGGCCAGGACCAAAGTACTCGAAACAGACTGTCGTCTAGAGGACATTGGTGAGATATTATTAGACGAAGCGAAAGAAGTGTGTTAATATCGTAGAAAGTGGAAATAAATGATCTCCGCCTATACATATTATGGTTATCATGTCATCCACATATCTATTAAGGACTTCCCCAAAATTTGACAAAGAAGCACACACATCCAATATGAAAATACAGCTTAATCGCTTAGCATCCCACCGTGTTTACAAACCGCAAAAAAAACACAAATATTTACACTGAGAGGCAATCATGTAAATTGGAACAGTGAAGGCCAAATCAACATCTTCTTTCGTTCCATTGAACACTTCAACCGCAAACAAAGTCAACGAAGCGTAGTGTAACTCGACGCAGAGGATCATTGAGAAATTGCTCCAGTATTTTTTTAACAGCGCAACCTGTTCTTTGAAAATCTGATGTTACAATTATCCAACGTTCGGAGACACAATTCGAGTGACTTGTCGAATTCAGTTGGATAATCTTCAATTCATTTCGGAGACAATGCTTAAGAGTGTAATATTTAAGACTGACATTAGTTTTTATGTCGATGTAATTTTATGTATTCAGCGTATATTGAGGTTTTAGGTATTGAGTTTTTAGGATTGCTTAAATTATTGCTTTTATACGTTTAATAATCTGAGCGTTTGATCACAAACTCGCCTGTTGGAAAACGATGATGAGGCCTAAGATAGTAGTTAGACGATGCCTTTTCTATGGCCTCGAAGATATTCAGAACAATAAGAATTTTAGCAAAACCTACGTGGTTTTGGTTTGCTAGTTTCGAATTCGACTTAATTTGAACTTGATTGCAATTATTTATATAGTTCGTCTTATTTTCAGATATCATCTAGACATGTAGCTTGTAGACAACATAGCAACGAAAGAGCAGAATACAATTGTCGCTAACTCCTAACGTACCCAGTACATTTCTGATTATCCCATTTTGGGATAAGTAGGTCAGATTTATGTATGTAGGTAAATACAGTCAATCTAATGTTGTTGTACTCTAACCTCGATAAGCACGTTTCCAATTGCTGCCTATCCCAAATTCGCACAATATTTTTCATGTAAACAACCACGTTTCGTTGGGAAACGTAATACATAAAATTAGAATAAATGAATGTTTGCGAATTGGGTGACGTCGTTAAGAGCATGCGCGTTCTTGTTTCAATATCAAAACTGTCTGCCACAATAGATCATCGAACAAGTTTAGCAATTAAAAATATATTTGTCAGTAACTACCCTGCATGCCCCTGCCAAAACTCCTTAAATCCACGGAAAAAGACAGAATGCAGAAAAAGTTTCTTAATCATAAAAGTGGTGCTTATGTAATCTTATTGCAGCGATACGGGTACGTGATTGATTCGATCTAAATTCAGGTTGGAAGAGTTCCAGAAACGCCCAAGACCTGTGAGGAACTTTTCAGGATTCTATATCTTTTTTACGTTCGCGTCAAATGGTGAGATCGCTGGCTGTTAGCTAACCGGGTTCAATTGTTTGCCAGGACAATGCAAAAGACCGATGAATGGAGAGTGTGATTACGGTGAGAATACTCCAATCTATACTGCTCGAGGTTTTGGCTTAGGTCTTACACCTGCTTCATTTCAAACCGCTTTGGGCATGTTGTTGTTTGTAGTTTGCCACCATTTAGGTGCTCCAAGGCGCTTGTTGGTCTACATTGGGCATTGTCCCTTGTTCGCAACTTTTACGGCGCTCCTGGGACAGCACCGAAAATATCATATAATTTATCGAAGTAATGTAATGACCGTCATGTCAAAGTGGGCAAATGTTCAGTTTTGAGCCCCTGGAGATAATGTATTTACAGTGGTATTCTTCCGTACCGTCTGTATATGTATGAATGTCTGTGTAATTTTTACGCTAATGTTTGTCTTACATTGTTTTATTGTATGCTGTTGAGGTGGGTGTGAGGGGAATTCGAGCTAAATCCCTATAGTATACATTACTAAAAGTCCTTGACATGTGTAGAACTCTCGTAAGTTCTACACTGGAACGTATGTCCAAGGCGGACCTTACAGGTTCTTACCAAATATGGCTGGGCAGAGAGAGAGAGAAGTTAGCGTGGCGAAGGTGAGTGCTGATATGTGCCCCGTAAACATACACTTGGGGCACAAGTCCTAAGCGCTACTCCTGACTTCCTTCACTGACACTATGGATCATTCACTAGCATGGTGTATCCTTGGAATGCTTAAAGTTTTTGTCACGAGATTATACATTTTTGATCACTCATCCAATGACCGGCCTTAGCGAACATTGCTTAGTTTACGCAATCGCAGGCCAAGCGCGCTATGCCACTGCGCTAGCGAGCTCTCTCTTCAACTCATAAACAAGACAGGTTAATGTATTATTTTTAGGTTGCTAGAACGCTTTCTAATAAATTAAGCCAACATAATATTCTCATGTTTTCCAGAGCCCATCTTATACTAAGTCAGATCACAGGAAATTGTAATCGAGAACTCAATCAGAGGAGACGTAAAAGTTCAAAGGCTGACAACGTATCGCGCGTCTAAGAGTAACATCAAGTAAATGGGAAAAATTAATTGGCAAAGCTTTTTTCGCTTTTTGTAGCGCTGAACAATCAATACCTTGGCCAAAGTCGCGAGCAAGCAATCTAGCTCTTAACGTCAAAGCTACTGCGCCACTTTTCCCATGAACGGAATTTGGCAGTCTGATTTTGGTAAAGGAAATATAGGATAGTTTTACTCGCGGTGATGAAGAGGATGCTGAATGCGACTTTCCTTTGCGAAATAGAATTTAAAAAACGAAGCCGTCTAGAATTCAGTACAAACTTCTAACTCGAACTAATTTTTAATAAAAACATCTCAGTTAGAAAGATCTCAGATATATTAAATTCTGATACGGGACACGAACCCTGGACTACCGCGACCGCGACTTTAACTAACTTGCCGCGATTTGTCTGACATAATTTTTAGAATTAATTCTGATAATTTTTCTGACACTTATGTGTAATGTTCAAATAGTAATCAAATATACTCAGATAGTATACGTTTTCCTTATTACAATAATAATAATTAGTAATAAGGAAAATATTCCATATTAGAAAAAAAAACTGTATACATCACTATTCATTGCCTGCTTTATAGTATTTGTGTTGGTTAGGGCTCGAGTTTTTTAAGTACAGAGACTGGACTAATATTGGAAGAGCTTGCAAGACTCCGACTAAATGAGTCTTTAGTGAACTGAGTTTTTTTGTTGTTTTTAAATGAGTCTAAGTAGGTCCCTAAAAACTAGCGTTTTTGTGTGAATATTATGATATTTATTAAAAAATATTTTGCAATCAAATATTTTTTAAATTACTACATGTATAAACCTTACTAGGAAAACAATAGGGGTGCAAGGTTTAGCACTGTACTCGAGTCTACTCATTTCAAAAGCTCGAGTTTCAAGTCATATTGCGAGAACTCGCGAGACTTGTCACTGACAAAAAGGCTTCAGCTCTCATTTACGAGTTCAGTTGCAAAACTTGAGTCTAGTCCGTCAAAAAGGACTCTAAAGACTCTAGTCCCTTCCAGCATTAGCTAGTATCCCCGCAGTCTTTCGTATTCATGACCCCGAATTGCCAGATCTGAATTCTGAATGTTGGGTCACGCATATTTCGAGCACGCCGTCCTTTGTAATTCTATCCGGCAGATTACCTAATTAGAGTTTATCAGGATTATCCATTCCTGACCTCTTGAATTTCCGTTTGCGCAGCGGGAAATACGGCGGTTCAGATAGATTTCGAGTGCTAGTTAGCATCTAGTTAGAAGTGGTTTCCCTCTAAATTCTAGAAAGTAATTTCCAGAAAGCTTGTTTGAACAAGTTGTTTATATGTACCGCAGTGCGATATTATTATTTTTGTGTCTTTTGGGGAAGACTGCTTTAGGTTAGGAACTAACAAGACCTTAAAATGTAATATTAAATTATCTCGGTCTCCTAAAAAAAAACTACCAACGATACGCGTCACTCAGTTCATTTTTGAACTGCTAGCAAAATTATCTGTAATCGGGGTATTGTGTTAAAAAAATTGCAAGTAAGTCGTATTATCTACTTATATGCACTGAGCAACAGGAATGCTGTTCATATAATTGGGTTAATTGCAACTTTTTCTATTCAAATGCAAACGAATGCTTCTCCCGAATTATTTAGAGATCCCAACGCCGCCGTAACTCTCTGTGACATAGCATAATGAGACACATAGTAAAAGTTTGTCCTGTTTATACGGAACACAGTTTCAGCGTTTGCTTTTTAATTTGCCAACTCTACATATTCAGTTGGAATTACGCTGTAGAATGCGCGCGTCTATAATTTATGGTATGAGTAATATAAGTTTCGCTGCCACCAAACTGCACTTAGTATGTCTGGGCGGTATACTTACCCCTAAATGGGGGTTGGAATAATACAGTAGCATTACCTATTGTTCTGAGGTGTGCTTCTGCGAAGATTACATATAATTTTGGAATGGCCTTTGAATAAAGGTGTGTTTTTAGAATAACACAGAAGGTACAGTCAACAGCCCTGCAGTCAACAGAAGTACGGTACAGTACCTATTACATGGGATGGGACCTAACATAATTGGTGAAATGTGGGTGTTCATATACCTCTGCCTACACCTTTGGGAATAAATAGGCGTGATACATACATAATATGTATAAATTAAATTAAATTACGGCAGATGGCACGTACAAATATTGGGTTTGTGTGTAACCAGTGAAACGTGAAGTTGTCCAGTAATTAATTTTATATTCGTCATGAGTGTACCATTTAAAAAGGAATAGAACTCTAATAAAAAGCAAATTGAAAAATCAACAATGGTAAATATTCGCAGGTTTCGCAATTAAGAACGTTTTACATTGTTAATTTAAGGAGGGCGAACAAAAGTGCACTGCTGCTGTTTTAAATATTTCGCATAATTTATGCATTCAATTTAATTAATTCGCCACCATAGGAATATTCTGCTCCGTTTTAGTCGGAATGCGGGAATCTCGGGAGTGTGTTAAGTAAAAATATGTCTGCAACTCTGCAATGGTATATGGAATAATAGATTACATTGAAGGTTTCATTGGGTTGTCTACCATGCTGGCTTGAGAGCGAAAAAATAACATAGAAGGTGCCAGCACGGACTCACCCTAGGGGTGTCGTAAAAGTCGACTAAGGGAGATTTCCCAGTGTACACCAATAAGCACCTTAGGGCACCCGAATGGTGGAGGGAATACTAACAACACCAGGATATAGGTCCCGGCACGTAAGTTGAACCAAAAAGACGGTCGTATGCGCGGATATAACTGAAGGAAAATAATAAATAAATAAAGATAAATAAAAATTTTTACACTCACACCTATCATCTAGCCCAAAGTAAGTAGCCTAAGCACTTGTGTTATGGATACTAGATGACGGACATATTGTTAATATAATTAATTATGTATATAAATATTGCCGTGTGGTGACGGCAGAGTAGAATACAACTGTCACCACCCCAAATCTCTCCCGCGGGTGTCGTACAAGGCGACTAAGGATAAATCAGTGATGAGGAATGGGCATCAGCGTTCCTCTTATACCACCACCTAGCAATGTACTGCGACTTTTTTGCCCGATAAATGGCAATAGGCTCGCCACCTATTACATGGGACCTAGCATAATTGGCGAAGCGTGGGTGCTGGTTCACCTCTGCCTACCCCTTCGGGGATATAGGCGTGATTTATGTATGTATGTATGTATAAATATTGAAAATATACTACATAGACATATTCACAACCATGACTCGGAAACAAACATTTGTGGTCATCACAAAGTTTGCCCCTACCAGGATTCGAACCCGGGACCTCTTGGCCAATACCCAGCGATCTGAGCATTCGACCAAAGCGGCCGTCTAAGGAATAGTGTCGTAAACTAAATTTTGAACGCGGAGGAGAGGGATTGCTACGTTGCTATGGTTACAGACACACATCGCACCTCATAGACAATCTCGATTAATATAATACCTGAAAACGTTTTACTGCTCTCGCATAGGTCAACTTATTTGTCGGGTATTGTACTTTTCTTTACGCTTTGTTCTCTCTCTGTCACACTATGGACCCGGCACCCGCACGGTCAATCCGTGGATTGAGTTTTTTGTCTATCTTAATTATTTGGCCGTTGGCTCTACCGTCACCACACATGGCCGTGTGGTGACGGCAGAGTAGAATATATTTGTCACCACACCAAATATCTCCCGTGGGTGTCTTTCAGGCGACTAAGGATAAATCAGTGATGAGGAATGGGTAGCTGCGTTCCTCTTAAATACCACCTAGCAATGTACTGTGACTTTTTTGAACGATAAAGGCTCGCCACTTATAACATGGGAACTAACATAATTGGCAGAACGTGGGTATTGATTCACCTCTGCCTACCCCTTCGGGGACATAGGCTTGATTTATGTAATATGCATTTAATTATTTGCAAGCAATAAATTCCTAATGGAGCAACAACAGTCCGTGCAAGCACTAGAACGTAAAATAAACTAACTTTGGAAACGCCTCAGATTTTGAAAGTTCTACAGCAGTCTGTAGAACAGAATGCGCAACTGAACGAGTCGGGTCATACGTGACACGGAACTTGGTCACTGGGTACAACGGGAACTTGTACAAGTTCCGAGCATAAGGGTGCGTCTACACTAGCTCGAGCGGAGCACAAGCCGGGCCAAAATTCGTGTAGTGTCGACCGACTTACCAGCCTCGAAAGAACACGCCTCGAGTGTTTGGCTCATGTTCGACTGTGCTCCGTTTATTGTCGGTTTTTTGATGAACACAAAACGGACAAAGAATAGTTAGATAAAGTTGGAAAGATTATTGTTGTTGTTTAGTTTAGTTGGAGTAGTCTTGATGTGGGAATCGAACTCGCGTCCTTTGCAATCCGGGCACATGCCTATACCACTCGGTCAACCAAGACGTTAATTATCTTGCCGAAATTTCTCAAACCTTTACTTTACACTTCGTGTTGTAAGACAATGATACCCTCGCAATGTAGAAATAAATGACTAACATTCCAAAGCAGATATTTTTACAAATATCGTGCATGCACTAATGCACCCAACGCTTGACCGGGTTTTCATCTTTGTTCAATTTTAATCTTTGTTATCATTGCACTAAAGTCTCATTTAGAAATTTAAATGAGATGTCATTCATAATCTAAACTCTTTTGACTACTGAGAAATACTTATAATTTTGAAAATAAAATGATTATATGTGTCAGATGTCAAGTAGTAGTCTGAAAAAAATTAAAAAAGCCAACAAAATTGTAGGCCTAGCACGGGACGCGGACAAGATTTCTCTCCACCACATGACAGTGTTTAGTCTCAGGATTTAGTAGGAGTTAGAGCGAGACGAAAATAATTTATTTTCCCCGAGGCGATTTTATCCACGTCCCGTGCTGCGGGGTTGAATTGAATTTAATAACTGTAATTGTCAGTGTCTAATAAATTGATAACAGGTTCCTTACTTAAGAAATGTATGTTCAAGCGAATTTCAACCTACTTTGTATAGAGTGACTGTAGGAAAATGATCTTAAGGTGGGTCATGATTCAATTTGGTCGACTGTACGTCCACACTTGACACCGCGAGCAGAGCGGCTCAGCTTCCGCTCAGTTAGCGCTCGGCCCATCTAGCATAGACCCACCTTAAGAATTCTTAATGTCGTCCTAAGAAAGTGTAATACTTGTACTTTTTCCTGCTTATGTGTTCCTATATAATAATAATTTAGATTTCCCCCCCTCTACCTAATATACCTAATGGTGACAATAAAATAAAAACAACCAGTTGGACAGTAGTAAATTTATAATTTCAATTTAATACCAATTTAACACAATTTATAATTTAAAATTTACATACAGCAGTAATTAAAAAGAACCAAGACCAAGGAGTTCGGGTGGAGTCGTTCTGGTCGATAACGAGTGGGACGAGTATATGAATCTAAATTATATTAATCTGTCTATATCTATAGAAGTCTATCGTTATCTCCGAGCCTTCAGCCGCCTGGTGGTTAGTAAGGTACCTGACTGTAGAGAAGTGTAGTAGGGAGTAGCAATTCCTCACAGGATTACCCGCTAGGTCCAGTCCACAATCAAGACAGCTTTAACTGGAGTCTCTTTACTCGTACCAAAGGACCCTTTCGGGTCAGTGACACAGTATGTATTCCTTTTAATAACAGCTGTTATTCGGAGAATCACTTTCTTGCTCCGATATAATACTTATAAAATTCTTCTGAAATTTGGAAAATTCCACCAAGGTAAGAAGATCATCAAAATTTTACAGCGTCTCGCTAGGAATTTTAAAACGGAATGAAATCCACTTCCGAATTTCAAAATAAGCGCTCGTCATTGGCCGTGAGGTTTGACAATCGAATCCTGACATTCTTTAAGGCCGGACTAGGGCAACGATTCTGTATCATACAGCCAAGATAACATTGACAAATCGACAATTTCTTCGATCTCTAAAAAATCGATTCTAAGGGAATTTTAGGCAACAAATATGACCACTGAAGACCTAACAAAACCTAAACGCCGAATAAATACTAAATAAAATCCTAACCTGCCAAAATACAACATTATTGTCTGGAAACCAAGGAAAAAGTAAAGTAATATTTTTTATAACACTTGGGGGTTATATAACCACCCAAACCAAGCAACTCTTATCTGAACTTTTTCCTTTTTTTTTTTTTTTTTTTTATAAGTCCCCAATTATGCCAATTTCTCTTTGCAAACCCAAAATTATTATGACAACTAATGTCATTGTCACTGTCAGTCAGTTTGTCAATTTTGACTTTGACGACTTTGACAAGTGACAAAATGACAACGTTACAATATCCCCTTTCCCTCGAAAGAATTCACGTAAGTGAATTCGTGCTTGACGCCCACGTCAAACCCGAATCCCATTACCTTCCTACCTATACGACTGAAACGGATACTGAAAACCCCTAAAATAATTCTTTTTCCAAAAAAAATTTAAAACGATTTAAATTTCCGAGAACTATAGTTCTAACTTTATTAAAATGAAACGTGCAAAAACACTAAAATATATCTATTTAAGTTAATCAGTATGTAAAATGTTAAAATGTAAAAGAAAATTTCATTCCACGGTAAAAACCGAATAATAATATTGGAATAATTAAAATATTATTTCGCGATACAGGCATGCTTGAGAGGCACAAATGTTCGCGAGATAATACAAAACAATGCCACCAGATGGCGACACAACTCACAAAACCACAAAGCTAGAAAGCCTAGTGTTGCAAGTTGTAAAATTAACTCCACGCCCATTTAGCCGGTGCCCGCCCTGTGTCTCGGTTTAAAACTCTCTTGTGTATTCCCCAAATTATAAATGTTAGAAAAAGAATTACATTACAAAATTTGGAAAAAAGTTACGTTAAGTGGGAAAAGATGGGAAACAAGAGAATCTTAACCGAGGCACAGAGGTGGTGGACACCCGCCGCACCAACTGTTGTTACGAGTGCTATTACCCACGTTAGTCGACTCTTACGACATGCCGGGTGGAATTATGGCAGTGTAGGAATTCTTACGCCCGCCCAACACACGGGGGAAAATGAGAAAAAAAAATCTAGCAAAATGTATAATAATGCTAAAAGGTAAATAAAAGAAATAAAAGTTTACTGTGTGACATCAGTCATCTGATGCCGAGTCTAAAATTTTAAAATCCTTTATGTGCCATTTGCCTATGAACTTGCCATTCTCGTCCTCAAGTTCATACACTAACGGAGACAGTTTTCTAATGATTTTACATAGCTCATATTTGGGAGCTAATTTTGCCGAAAAATATCTATCTGCAACACTTTGTTTGTATGTACGTTTCCAAATGTTATCACCTACGTTGTACGTAATATCACGCCGCTTTTTATTATAGTACTGTACGTTATGCTCATGAGCCTTGCGAAGAGATGATTTTACATTCACAAAGACGTCTTTGAGATGACCTAGATCACTGATATACGCATCCCGTGGTTGCACGATTAACTCATCGATATCCGTGAATTCACTATAAATGTTGCCATCCGCAACGGCTTCCCTACCGTGAACGAGCATGAACGGTGTATACGAGGTCGCCTCGTTCACAGCCGTATTCATTGCGAACTGTATTTTGTGTATATTCACGTCCCAAGTTCTATGATCGCTTTCAACGAAAGACGCAACCGCCGTGATCACTGTACGGTTATAACGCTCTACGGTATTCACCTGAGGACAGTACACGGGTCCCAAGTGTATTTGGGGAATATTATATTTCTCGTACATAGAACGAATCTCTCGACTAACAAATTGTGAACCGTTGTCAGACATTACAGTTTGAGGGATTCCGTGCACAAGAAATACATGATCCTCCAAACGTTGAGCAATAACTTTGCCGGTGGCCCTACGTAATGGAAACATTAAACAATATTTACTAAATACACACACCACAACTAGCAGATAGATATTTTGCTGACGGGACATCGGCAGTGGACCAACTAGATCTATGCTGATGCACTGGAATGGCCTGCAACAAATTTTAGGTTCACCCATAAATCCCGGTGTTGCCAGTGTGCTGTGTTTATAAGCATTGCAAACAGTACATTTTTTAATAAAGTCCGCGGTATCTTTATACATACCAGGCCAAAAATATCTTAACTTTAAGCGTTTATATGTTTTTGCCACACCCAAGTGTGCAGCAGTAGGTACAGAATGATTTTGGAAAATTATAACCTCTCTAAATTCTAATGGGACTACCTCTTTCCATTGGAAATCACTACCTAGTTTATTTGTGCCTTTCGTAAAACGCATTAACCTACCATCTACTAATTGAAAATTTGGACAAGCTCGTGGCTTATCCGTGCAACGTTGTACGATATTATTATACCAAGAGTCGTTTGTGGAAATAATGTCTACCGGTGCTACTGGGACTGCACGGGACAGCGCGTCTGGTACAATATTCTTTGAGCCACTGCGATGTTCAATTGTAAAATTATAGGGTGACAGTCTACAGCCCCAACGTGCTAGACGGCCAGTTGGATTTTTAAGATTTAGAAACCATTTCAGACTAGCATGATCTGTAATAATTTTAAAAGGACGGCCATTGTCTAAATACGCTCGGAAATGTTCAACGACATGCACCACTGCTAATGCCTCCCGTTCAGTTGCTGAATAGTTGCGTTCCGCTGCCGAAAGAGATCGACTACAGAAAGCAATGGGATGTTCGACATGGTCTATGGTTTGTGTCAAGGCCCCTCCCAGCCCGTAATCGGATGCATCGCAATGCACTGCAAATTCATTGGAAAAATCGGGGCATGCTAATACTGGTGCAGTGGTTAATGCCAATTTTAGGTCGTTGAACGCCCTGTCCGCCTCGACTGACCATTTGAACGGTGGAGCGCCTTTGCGAGTTGATGTAAGAGCATTCAACGGCCCTGCCCTGTTACTAAAATTTACAATGAAACGACGGTAATATGATGCTGTTCCCATAAAACTCTTAACCTCTTTTCTACTTGTGGGGGTGGGAAAATCTACTATAGCCTTCACCTTTTCAGGATCAGTGCGCAAACCGTATTCATCAACTACATGACCCAAATATTTAAGCTGTTTTCTGAAGAACTGGCACTTTCCCATGTTAATGGTGAGGCCAGCATGACTCAACCTGTCCTTCACCAACTGGAGCAACTCCAAATGCTCCTGGAAATTACTTGATAGCAAAATTAAATCATCGACGTAGACGAACAATTTACTATTATTACTATTATTAGTTAAATTAATATTAATATTATTTCCAGGACCAGTAAACTCTGGGCCAAACAAGCGATCCATCAAACGCTGTTGCGTAGCCGGAGCTGAAGTAAGACCAAAGCTCATAACTTTAAAATGATAGAGACCTCTTCCGGGAATGGTGAAAGCTGTCTTTTCCCTAGAGTCTACATGCAAAGGCACTTGAAAAAATGAAGATTTTAAATCAATGGAAGAGAGGTACTTCGCATCCCTAAGCTGGTCAAGAATATGGCTTATATAAGGCATAGGATAAGCATCATGCTTTGAAATTGAATTAAGCTTTCGACTATCCAAGCAGAAGCGAGAAGAACCATCAGCTTTCATGGCTAATGTGACAGGATTATTCCAAGCACTGCTGCTAGGCTCCACCACATCATCCTTAAGCATCTGATCCAAATGCTCATTCATCAGTGCCAGCTTGGCAGGAGAAACCACATAATAGCGCTGTTTTATGGGGGCATGATCACCGGTGTCTATTATGTGACTAACCAAATGTGTCCTGCCTAAACCTATTTTTTCAGCTGAAATATCTTCAAATTGAGAGATGACCTCCCTAGCCTGCCTATGCTCCTCCTCAGATAATGAATCAAAATCATGTAATGCCATATCAGTAGCTATAACAGTGTTTACTTGCTCATTTACATTAAAAAATTCACCCCCCTTCAATAATTTCAAAACCTCTGGTGCTATATTAAACTCCTTCCAAAAATTTAGACCAAAAAGCAGACCAGTAGTGACCCCTGGTACTATATAAAATTTAACTACACAAGTTTTCCCATCAACTGTTACCGGCAAAAACATGTAGCCAGTGACAGGAGATGAAGAACCATTGGCAGTTTTAATGAATTGTAAGTTATGTGAAGTATGTATATTAGCAAAGTTAATAAAATGTTTTACTGTATCTTGTCCCATTATTGAAATTTCCGAACCAGAGTCCAACAACCCTCTGAATCCTAAATCATAGATATTTACTTTTAAATATGGACGTATATCTGTATGTATAGAGTGAACTGGTGATGAAAGACATGTAGACTTTATTGTATTAATTTTATTATAGTCATGTCTATTAGAATAAAATATCCTAGTTTTATATTTAGGGAAATTTTGATTATTATTTACTAATCGCCAGTTCACTGTTTCAAGTTTTTTGAAACATTATTATCAAAAGTAGGTTTCCTAGCATTGCAATTGGGGCAAGTCCTAGCAGTGACATCCCTCTTACCACAACTATAACAAATCACAACAAAAGGTGCCCTGCAATTCTTTAAACTGTGACCATTGATTCTGCAACGGACACAGAAATCACCTCTTATAGGCTGAACTGCAGAAACCCTCTGTTGAGATGCAACTTTTTGTTTGTAGCACAAGTCAGGTGCTAAAGTAGTTGTGCTAATAGGTTCACTGAAATGTTTGCATCTCTCCTGTGCACCCTCAAGCAATCTACATTTCTTTTTTAACTCTGTCCAAGATTCAATTGGGGTCAATGCTAACTGGGAGGTATAGAAGGGTCTAATGTTAAATAAAACAATGTTTAATTTTTCTTCTTCTATTAAAGGCTTTGATAACCTACTAAAATAGTTTTGCATTATGCTGAGGTAGTTTATTATACTCTCATCAGCACCTTGAGTTCTAGAGCGAATTTCCTGTAATAATCTGTGGTCATAATCAGTAGGCAAATATTCTTCTAATAATAATTGTTTTAATTCAAACCAGTCATTGACATCTGACTTGACACCACGATACCAACACAAAGCCTCATTGGAAAACAACTCAGATGCTGAACAGAAAAGTCTACCATCATTAATACCCCTTGATAAGCAAAGCTCCTCCAAGCGCTGCAAGAAAGCTTTCACACATGTTTTGCCATCAAATTTTATGCCAAGTTTATGAACAGATGAACAATCTCCTACCAAACCACTTGAATCCTGTGGCCTGCTAGGTGACTGCTCACCGGGCTTTTCCTGTGTAAGACTACTTTTAAATGTGTGTAAAATGTTATCAATTTTTACCAAAACACTGTCTAAACGCTTCTGGCAGGAGGCCAATGAGGAAGAGAAGTCGCTGTCCATCTCTTCTCCCACATCCAGCCGACTGATTCGATGGAATAAATGGTGTGCAAGGGTCTGAATCCTATTCAAAGTTTTTAGTGTGCCTGCCTTTGATGAAGATATTGAAACAAGTTTATCCAGATCATCTAGCTTTTTCTGCACAATTCTTAATTCTGAAACAAAATCTAGATCACCACATTCCAATACCTCATCAGAGGGCAGGTCCCTATTGAGTAAACGAATCTGTGCCTTCAAAGCAGTCACTGTGTCTGTGGGCTTTGCACCCCTAATCTTAACTTCATACTCAAGTTCATCTTTCAACAGCAAATTAAAAGTTATTGGTCTTTGCTCCATGATGCAAATAACCTAATTTATTTATTTATATGTTAATGTCAATATGACTTTAAAAGATAAAAAAAAGTGTGGAAAGGCAGGCAAAGGAACCAAGATAGTGCACTGTTATGCGCAGGCACAGTAAAAAGGTTATAAGAAATTAAGTAAAGTAATCTGCTAATTATACCTAGCTTATTATAGCATTAAAATTGCAAAATAAAAAAAATGCAGTGCAAAAAACTAAAGAAACCACTCCAGATATCGAACAGAACTTACAGTTTCTCCATTAACATGTAAAATTCCTGTATAATAGTGAAGATATCCCTGTATAAAATATTTTATAGCACAAGAAAATTATACAAATTAGGTTTAAGTTTATAGCAATGATGATAACACTCCTAAAATAAAAAAACTAACCTCTAATCCTGCCCGACATCGACCAGCCTCCTCTGAGCAAATTAGACCAGAAACAAGGACTATAATAAAAAGTAACAGAACCTCCTTTTCCTAATGTTCGGGCGCCATGTAATACTTGTACTTTTTCCTGCTTATGTGTTCCTATATAATAATAATTTAGATTTCCCCCCCTCTACCTAATATACCTAATGGTGACAATAAAATAAAAACAACCAGTTGGACAGTAGTAAATTTATAATTTCAATTTAATACCAATTTAACACAATTTATAATTTAAAATTTACATACAGCAGTAATTAAAAAGAACCAAGACCAAGGAGTTCGGGTGGAGTCGTTCTGGTCGATAACGAGTGGGACGAGTATATGAATCTAAATTATATTAATCTGTCTATATCTATAGAAGTCTATCGTTATCTCCGAGCCTTCAGCCGCCTGGTGGTTAGTAAGGTACCTGACTGTAGAGAAGTGTAGTAGGGAGTAGCAATTCCTCACAGGATTACCCGCTAGGTCCAGTCCACAATCAAGACAGCTTTAACTGGAGTCTCTTTACTCGTACCAAAGGACCCTTTCGGGTCAGTGACACAGTATGTATTCCTTTTAATAACAGCTGTTATTCGGAGAATCACTTTCTTGCTCCGATATAATACTTATAAAATTCTTCTGAAATTTGGAAAATTCCACCAAGGTAAGAAGACCATCAAAATTTTACAGCGTCTCGCTAGGAATTTTAAAACGGAATGAAATCCACTTCCGAATTTCAAAATAAGCGCTCGTCATTGGCCGTGAGGTTTGACAATCGAATCCTGACATTCTTTAAGGCCGGACTAGGGCAACGATTCTGTATCATACAGCCAAGATAACATTGACAAATCGACAATTTCTTCGATCTCTAAAAAATCGATTCTAAGGGAATTTTAGGCAACAAATATGACCACTGAAGACCTAACAAAACCTAAACGCCGAATAAATACTAAATAAAATCCTAACCTGCCAAAATACAACATTATTGTCTGGAAACCAAGGAAAAAGTAAAGTAATATTTTTTATAACACTTGGGGGTTATATAACCACCCAAACCAAGCAACTCTTATCTGAACTTTTTCCTTTTTTTTTTTTTTTTTTTATAAGTCCCCAATTATGCCAATTTCTCTTTGCAAACCCAAAATTATTATGACAACTAATGTCATTGTCACTGTCAGTCAGTTTGTCAATTTTGACTTTGACGACTTTGACAAGTGACAAAATGACAACGTTACAAAAGGAAAGTTATTTTACTTTTAAACTGTGGCAAAATTCGAGTCAAATTTCTGGATTCAGAATGCAGAATTGAAGGAAATTTCCAGCACTGTTTTTACAATATAATATTTTTCTTTTTAATAATTTTTCTAACGTTTATGTATAAATATAACATGGTTAAATAAAAATTAAGTCATTTTTAAAACGCAAACACATGCTTAATTTAATGCACGGTATTTGTAAAAAACGGCTGGTGTTAAAATAATTTTTCTAAGGTATTCTATTTTGAGTGTTTTAATATGAATAACATTGTTATTTTTATTTTAGTAAGAAATGTTAAATGAATAAATGAATGAGAAGAATACAATTGTCACCGCCCCTGTCTATCTCGTGGGTGTCGTACAAGGCGACTGACTGCACTTACAGACGTCAATTAACTTTAACGAGTACTTAATGTCAAAAAATTTCATTTAAATCTACACCATAGAGGCAAGAATAGCGACTAGTTTTGAATTGTAATTTATTTGTATTACGCATTACTCATTTCATTCATTGACGTCTCTAAGTGCGGCAGTAAGTGGTAGGTATATATAACAGAATGAGGAATGGGCGATAGCGTTCCTGGTGCGCTATCTTGCAAATTGTTGCGATTCAAGTTTCTGGTGAATGCCAATAGGCTCGCCCCGTATTATATGGAATAAATCCAGCGAATCACCCTACAAAAACACCTCTGCCTACCACTTAAAGTAGAAAGGCGTGATTTATGTACATAATTTACAAAATAATGACGGCACAATATTGTAACGCCACGGTAACATGAGACGGTCGCAGCATGACCAAAACAGCAGTTTCCGACAAACAAAGCTTTGACGATTCTAATAAAGGTTCATACTGAACTGGAATACCCACAGTGCTGCCCCAAAGCTTTTGTAAAAGCAATACGCGAAAACCTTTTCCATTCTTCTTTGATAGCAGTTATTGGATCTATGGAATTTCAGTGCTCAATGGTCACAATTCCGCTGTTATTGACGGTGAAATGTTTTAAAATCCACATCCCTTGTGGATTTTAAACGTTTGAAATATAGATCTTGAACGGTAAAGATATCCAGTTTTGGAGTCAAGTGGGAATTTCTAGCCCGTGTTGCACGGACAGTAATAAAATGCAACATTTCATTCTATAATAACTAATACTATAAAGCCGAAGAGTTTGTTTGGAACTGCTGATTCAAATATAGTAGTCCATTTATTGAGGAAGGCAATATAATAACCCGTGCTAATCTCAGGAACTATATTCTTTCACCCTTAGGAGAGGCCTGTGCCCTAGCAGGGAGGACATTAAAGGGTTGATGATGATGATAATCTCAAAGTTTGATGAAGTGTCAAAATTGATGAAAAGAAATCATGCATAGTTTGAGATGTTCTTAACTAAAAAATATGCATATTTCGGAAACCAACAAGTAAATCAACATTAACAAGTATTTTTGGCATTTATGATGAAGAATATTGTGATTAGAAAAACTTCGAAAAATTTGTCTTGATGCGGGAAATATAATTGTTGCTACTATAAATTTTCTAACCAAAATATTTTTGGACTAATTTTTTAACATTAATTTAATGATCAATTTAAAATCAAACGAGTTCTTTAAACTGAATGTTTCAGAACGCAATCATGTGAAGATGACTCAAAATATTTGCGGATTTCACAATTTGAAGTTACGATTTTATGTCCCCACTGTCTCAGTGGTAGTGAAGTTTAAACTTTGAAATTTACGATGTCTCACACACGCTCATCGTCAAGTCAAATTTCACGTCTAGTCACATTTTAGTCAAGTCGTAAGACGTTCACTTTCGTACGTTAGTCTCATGTGTTTTGGCCTTTATTGTCCTATCCATTAAACTTTAGGTTGCCAACTTTAAGATGAGCACGAATCATAGTCAATCTTTCTACGAATAATAACAATTTTACTCTTACTCTTACATGTTAGATATGAAAAGCAACAGAGATGAGGATGTTGAGATGGATGTGCGGCGTGACCAGAATCGATATAGTGAAGACTAAGTAGGTGGTGTATTTATATAAGTAAGGAAAGTCGTTTGACTCGGTATGCACATGTTATGCGAAGAAATTAAATGTGACGAAAGAGTGATGAACCTAAATGTTAAGAGATAGAGAGGAAGAGGAAGACCACAGAAGAAACCGATGGATTGCATGAGAAATATAAATGTGAATGGAGTAAAGGAGAAGATGGCAGCTAACAGCATTGAATAGAAGAAAAAACCTATTGCGCCGACCCCAATTGGCAGTAGCGTTCCTCTTATACCACACAGTAATTTACTGCGAATTATGTTCCTTGGCTCCGATAAATGGCAATATATAACGTGAAAACGCTGCCGGACGAATGAATCTCTAAATGTGAAGCCGGTCCTAAGGTTCAAAATTGAGTAGATAATTTGCTAGCTCATTTATGCTGCTAGGTATTTGAAAAAGCCGATACCTTTTTCAACCTTTACTATCTATATACCACAGTCAGCACTCCATTTACTCCTGTCATTAAGTATTTAAATGTAACAAGTAAAATTTTCTTCACAACAAAGCCAAACACAAACACTTCTTGCCCTAAGTAGTCATTAGGTAGGTACAATATTTTCAACGCAGAATAATTTATGGAGAACACCTTTATTTCCGACCAATTTCTTTCTAGTAAGTGTGGTATTTACGTTTCGCGTACATATTTTTCTACAAATTGCCGCTTTCGTATAAAGTCTTTGATGTCACACCTTTAAATAAGGCGTATAAAATTAGTTCATACAACAAACGCATTTCATTGTGTTCAATATTAGTGAAAAAGAGAATCGCATTATTCCTGTTATCATTAGGTATTATTTATATTTCAATTTAATTTTTTTCAAAAGAGTATCAGCTCTAAGAATCTTAACTTTTGTTTGTTTTTTGTTAAATCAGATGCAATAGGATCTGCAACTTTTGGGTTTTACAACTGCAACAAATTTGGAGATTTTCATCATCATCTTGCTTATTTTCTTTGCAATATAATTTTAACCTTTATACAATGATTGTTTGACGAACGTAATGGGAATAATTACGTTCGTCAAACAAATTTAGCTAACAGTAGAGAAAGAAATAGACTTACCAAGTCAAGATTAAACCCAACTTGATATTGATACTGTTATTATTAAAGCACTGGTAACATATTTTTCAGTGTTTTCAAAATGGAAATCAGTAGCACTTATCCCGAAGAATATTGGAACTCATTAAGGCAATGCTTGAATTATTTAAAAAGAATTCAATTCACAATTGACACAGGACCAATGCCTGGGAAGAGGTTATTTTATTTCGTGACCATGATCACCTGTGTTAGCTTACACTTATTGTCCATGTTTGCATATATTTTCAAGATGTTTCTCAAAGGGCAGAATATCTTTCACGAAGCGGATATCATACCTGTCATCTTGGTCATTGTGCAAGGTGAGAATCCGTTTAATTAAATCAGAAATATTATAAGTAGACTATAGGTATCTGCTTTGAAAATAGACTTTTGCATTTTGAAATATTAGTTCCTTTGCATTGATAGTTGATAATATTATCACAATACAATCAAAAATCAAATTAAAAATTGACAATTTATGCAGATTTCTTAAGAACTCAGTAAAAAATTGCAATAATGATTAATATGTATTTGAATTAATGTTATTGCATTAATATGTAATTAAGTCATAATTACACTTAAAATTACTCACAATTAAAATTACGAATATTGCCTATTGTTTTAGTGCTTTTGAAAGTAGGTCTTATTATGAATAAAAAAATTGAGATTGGAAATGTGATAGACCTGCTAGGAGAAAATTGGAGAACTACAGACCTTACAGAGGAGCAAATAAAGAAAAAGAAAGCGTCGTTGAAGCATTCGATACTGGGCCAAAAGTGTAAGTTTTCATACGGTGACAGGCTTTGGTAGTTGGTATAATATGTTTGTCTAATAAATGCTTTATTTCATTATCTGTTTTTGGAATCTCGTTTAATTTAATTCTGGATGCTGAATAGTGGTGACATACAACAGATGATAGTATTAAAACAGTGATTTCTTCTGAATTTTCAGTGCTTAACAGATTGAGTGCTCTGTCATCGTGGCAGTATATGCTCTTTCCATTACTGGAGACGCTGTTCCGAAAATTCGTATTACAGCAAGAATATCGACTGTTGCTGCCTTTTTCTGCCGTTTATCCTTTCAGCACAGACAACTGGACGAACTATATTGCTGTTTATATATTCCAAATATACAGTAGTAAGTTGTAATGTATTTAAGTTTAAGATTTAGTAGATAGATTTTGTCCCTTTCAAAGAACAATGAACAATCAAGCTTACAGATCAAATTTCAAATTCAGCCTTGACATTACAGAATTGATGGGAAAAAAAAGTCACTATGCTGACTACATATTAATTTAAGGGATATTAAAGATAATGAGCTGAAATTTTAGCAAGTATAATGAACTATATATAAAGGAAAGCTAGAAAAATAAATAAATACTCATCTTTTTAACTCTAACCTGTGAAGTGTTGCATTAGAGGCAAAGGGTTGCTGATGCTGCTAACAATACGCTTATCTTTATTAATCCGGCTAGCAAGGGATGGTTTTATCAGTAATTTTCTGTCAAATTATGTGATTGACTTCATTAAGATTTTCATGGGTCCCTGCCTAGAGTAATATAGGAGTTTTTATAGTAAGCTAAAAAGGAACTTAAATTGATTTTAATTACATGTGTTCTTCCAGTTATGTGCGTTGTTTATATGTACATAGGCCCTGATATGCTACTAATAACCCTGTGTACGCTCCTAAGTAATCAATTCGTACTACTTCAAGAGGATTTGGGTAAAATACGGCCTGCTAATAGAAAGCGAGCAATTGTACGAACACGCGTTGAGGAGTCTGGTCTCAGAGAATTCGTGAATCGGCACCAAAGCGTTATATTGTAAGTTCTGTAGTGTATTGAGCGTATGCTTTATGAACACCTATAAAATACACGTAACATTTGCATGATAGTGATTTTTGGCGCGGTTGTATTATTGGTAAGCAGTACATTAAAATTATAGGGTGTTATAGTAAGCTTATACCACGTGATGGCAGGCAACTGTTAGGTAGGTACTGCTAAAGGAAAGAAAATTTGCGATAGAGTCACTTGCTTTTTCGGTTTCCGGTTATCATAGTCACAAAATAATTTCAAGTTCACAATTTGTTGTTGTACAGATTGACTGATATTTTAGTATTAACGTTACTATTTATTTAGCGATGTATGGAAATGGGGTCAAAATAATATGAATGAAATTCTAATAAATATTTATCATTATTATTCATCATTATCATTATCTTTAATGTCCCCAATGCTGGGGCACGGGCCTTCCCTATGGTTGGAAGAATATAGGGAGGTTGGGCCATAACCCACCACGCTGGCCCAGTGCGGGTTGGTGGGTATTAACGACTGTAGATGCATCCGGGACCGCCGGCTTAACGTGCCTTCCGAAGCACGGAGGAACTCGAGATAATATTATTTGGTCACCCATCCAATGACCGGCCTCGCGAACATTACTTAGTTTACGCAATCGCAGGCCAAGCGCGCTATGCCACTGCGCTAGCGAGCTAAATATTTATGGGAGGAGCAAATTGCAACAGCTAACGGTAGTAGTCGAACCCGACGAACACTTCAATTATGTATTCATATTTTTATTCCTTTTTTTAATGCTCATATTGCTCATATATTTATTTATTAGTTTGTTAAGGTTGTATTGTTCAAAGGTGGAAACTTAGCCTGTTGATGTACTGTTTTTAATTGTTGTTCTTGTGATATCTGTAACTTTGTGTTAAAAATATAAAAATATTTTGTTTAAGATTAACAAATCATCTGAACGCAGCTTTCAACACAATCATCTTCGTCAATTTACTCTTCGCGGGACTCATCATCTGCTTCTTTGCTATAGCTGCAAAGGTAAGGGAAACCATAATGGGGGTGAAGAGTTTAGTGTAAACGAATCAATTATTGATATTCTCTTTTATATTTAATTATTATGATGTCAGGAGCTATTAAATTACATATTAATTATCTATATTTATTTATTTATTTAATTAACCAATCACGTAGCCAAAAACTACTAAAAAATCAATTTACTGCGACACCATTGGACGAGAGGTTTGTTATCAAAGACGGTACAGTCAATAGCACATCGCATTATTACAATCTGTCAAATTTCTCCAATAAATTTTCAACCTTAACATCCTTATTATAAAGTTCAAAATTGATTGGATATATTTGACAGTTTGTAGTAACCTGATGTGCTGTTGACTGTACATAACCATTATCCATATTTATCTTACCATAAGCACTTAGTTATGTTAATATTTAAAAAGTTACAAGTTTATTACAATAATTATTTAGATATTATATTAATATCAAAATTATCACTAAATTTGCTTATTCAATAAAGAGTTCCATTTCGCAGCCATTTTAATAATTTTTAAGGTTATTTGGGAGAGAATGCTTTCATTAAGTCAGCCATTTTTATTAATTTTTATTGTGCAATTGTGATTAAATAGACAAATTGTTCTAAGAAATATTTATTAGGATATTGAATTGGTGACCAAATCAGTAATGACTTGAAAAAGATTTCATGCTTCTGTAACCATCTTCAATTCAATCATTTGTCTAAGTTGCAGTTTCCTAACGCCTAACATTAGTGGTGACCCATTGTGACTATTTCCTGTGACTTCTATCAACATGAAAGGCCTAGGGCCACCAGGGTGACGTTAGCAGGCTGAAATGATAATGATGACAATTAACACTCATGAAAATGTAATATTATTCCTTGGGTACACGTGGCGGTTCTGTTAACACAATTGGTTTTGAATTATTCATTACATTCTTAGATGTGTTCTCAGGAACTAGTGGTGGGGAAATATTGTGTTTGCAGATAATTAGTGTAGACAGAAGCCAGGGGCAAATTCAGCCAATCAAATTACTGGGGAATTCTGTGGGGTAATGGCTGGTATATTTAGGTGACAACTCCGATAGAAGAGTTCGGTTGGCGATGGGTTCACGCATAGATTGTCAACCAAATATTTTTTTCAAGGCCTTAGCTCTGTTCTAGCCTTTATGACCTTGTTCTAAATATGATTAAAGTCCAAATTATGGTTGTTATTATTTTATAAACATCTTTCTTCTCCCTGCCCTGTTCCTAGTCTATCCGGGGTCGGCGCAGTATGTTTCTTCTTCTATTCATATCGGTCAGACGTCATTAATCCATCCACACCCTTTTGATTCATATCATCCTTCACACCGAAAAAGTGTATAGAACAGGGTTGTAAAACTTAAGCTTTTTGCTTTTTTGACACCTTTATTATACTATGTTTTTTTCAAACGACTACTTAAATACAGCATCAAGAAACGAATAAAATTTATTGTCCGAATTGATCACCCTTCCCGGTCCAACCATTTCGGAAAAGCTTTGTTTTATTTCGGGACCGAAGTCATAAAACTAGCAACTTTCTTATCTTCACATTAAAAGTAGATGGCCAAATAAACTTTAGTCTTTTGCGTCGTTCCTCCACCTAAGTAGGAGATACTTTTTCGGAGCAGTGTTAGGGGTAAATTGGCGATTTAAAACTTTTTACTTTATGCCTGATAAAATAAAGTTTTGTTTTGAATTTTCGACGGAATCCGGTATACAGTTTAGAGAACAGATGTAAAATTGGGGGAAGGTGGTTCGAAGCAGCCACTTTTGTATACAAGGGGACAAATATGAACTTTAATGTATTTAGCTAATGGGTAAATTTGTAAAGCAAGATTTTATTTGCTTGTGCTAGCTTTACCTTTACATTCTTACCGTTAATGTTAAGGCTTTATGCGAACCGGTTAGTACAGTGACCAAGGTAAGCCGTAAAGGAACCCGATGGCCAGCGCGCTCAGCCTATTCCTATCCAAAATACATGATGTATCCGTGTGTGTTAATCATTTCTTTTGCCATGGCTAAGTCTTTGTGTTTTCCAAAATAAGCTCTATCCTAGTAAATATTACTTAAGTTTTTCCTTTGCTTCGCAGGCGTCTAAGGGTGCGGCGTACATGGTTAACAATCTGGCAGCTATCATAGTCATTTTGACCAACATGTTCGTATTGTGCTATTGCAGCGAGGTGCTCTGCACATCGGTAAGCCTTTATTCATAAGGGGCATCTCTGGTTAACGAAATTAATTGAAATTTAGGCATTGGATTTGTCCAAAATGCTACGATTGAAAGGCGGGCACGATGGATCCAGTAGGCGAGATGGATATACTATATCCAGATATTTTATTTATTTTTACAATTTTAGGAAAACTTACAGCATATTTTACATCAAAATCCACGTGACCCTTTTGCCCTCCCATCTTTTATCATTTTTACACACAGATTTTATAGGGCCTGTTTCACAATCGACAAGTAAGTTCTAAGTAGCTTACTTCGCAGATCATTTGACAATTGTAATATGAAATATATGTCAAGTCTGCGAAGTAAGCTACTTTGAACTTACTTGTCGATTGTGAAACAGGCCCAGTTTTTGCAAATTATAGAAATCTAAAGTCTCTAAGTAAATGTAACCTATGATCAATCATTTTGGTAATATCGATTTTTATTCGGCAGAGTACCGGAATTGCTGATCGCGCATTCCAAACTAAGTGGCATGAAGCTGATATAGCATTCCGGAAAAATATTCGTATTATTATTATGAGGTAATTATTATTTTACTTATTAATTGGATATTAATATTACATTGGATAGAATATGGATGAGAAATTGGTGAAGGATAGAAAGGAGTGGAAGAAGAAGACATGTTGTGCCGGGATAAAGAAGAATTAATATGAAAGAGAGGGACTATGTATGTAATAATATTTGAACATAAATTCTCTTTCGTGTTGCAGATCGCAAAAGCCGTGTAGCTTAACGTCATTGAACTATTCTGCCATATCTTTGAATACGTTTACAAAGGTAAAATTTTAAACTAAAAATATATTCATTATTTAATGGGCCTTCTAAGAAATAATTATGCTTAAATGCTTTCATGGGGATCGCATCTCAATATAAGAGTTAGTACCTATATATTTGGGTAACAGTTTAATTTTTAATTATTTCAAGGAATTCCTTACTGTATCTTATTATGAAGAAAAACAAAATAAGCTCGGATTTTTAATAATACTCGCTTGAATATATTTTACAAATGGCATCTAAACTCGTGATCGATAAGATGACTTAAATTGATTAAAAAGTTTAAAATTGCTGGAGAAATATAGCCAATGATGTCATGTTGATTTTTTTCAAGATTAATCTCATGTTTTTTTCTAATAATTAATCCTTGTGTAATAACTAAAATAAAACATATTACTGTATAAAGATATTTTTCACTAAATTCACGTAGGTCAAAGGACGTTTTCTGGTCACAATACAAACAACCACAAAAGCCATTCCTAGAAGTCAGGCATATGGCTGACCACGAAAAACCTTGAAAACCTACTCAAAGCCTAGAGCAGTAAGACAATAATAAACATACTGTATAGTATAACTTCCAACTAATTTGCGAGCATGGTTCAACAAAAAACATAAAATCTTTTTTGTATAATAATAATTAAGAAACGATATAATTATAACACTTTTTTCCAGGTACTCAGCACTACGTGGTCTTATTTCTCTTTAGCTAATTCATTATACGAAGAAAGAGACTAGATTATATGTTTAAACACTATTATACAGCTTTAGTTTGTTGATGGTTCTTGTAAAACATAATATCATCACTTTGGAAATACAAAAGAGACTTAACTCAAAAACGCAAAGGATTAGATTTTTGCAAAAGGAACTCCGCGCCCTAAATTTAGAACACATAATGTTTACAATCTTTTTTTGAGTTGCTGCGTTTTGGTATTAAATAAGCGCCAATATATAATTAGTACCTTGATTCTTTTGATAGCTTTCTAGGTATTTTTATTAATACAAGGACTATTTAATGTATCGATCTTTCATTTGAATTAGCACATTATCATATTTATTTAGTACATTAAAAGGGAGTGGACAACGTTGGACCTATATGAATGGAAGAGGAAACATACTTCGCGAACCTCAGATGACCTGAGATTCGGGTAGAAAGATGATGATGATGACACAAAATGAAATCAAACATCCATAAATATCGGTTAGCTTTCATAAAATTATCCACTCCCTTGTCGTTCATATTAATATTATCTGTTACGAATTCCATCCATGTTTTTGAGGACGTCCTCTCCTTTTCACCCACACGGTCATCTCTTCTCACATGCCCATACTAGGATAGCCACCTGACATAAAACAATATTTTGAATTGAAACTTCTGAATCGTAGCTTACATTAAGTACACTGATTATAAAAATACTAGTAAAATTGTTCCACGGTTTAATTAGAGAAGCTTATTTCAAATTAAATCTAGTTATGCAATGTCCGAAAACATTACATTTTAACGCTGAAGTGCCATCAGATTCATCAGTCACTTTGTTTGTCGAGTTGAGTGCGGGGAACAAAGGCTTGGAAACCCTTAATTTTTTTGTTTCATTTATTAAGCAAGAACTGGTGTCTCTTCATGTTTCCTCCTTTAGAATTTCAAAAGGAACGGCCTTATTTAATTTCGGCTTTCATATCCTTCACAATGTTAAGCCATCGCCTCCAAGAAAGGCATGGTCTGACGCTGTTGGCATTGTATTGAGCCATTTATTCCCAAATCTAATCTCGGCACTTGGGTAAATACTAGTCACTTTTGTTCTTAGACCTTTATGTAAAGACTGGCATTTGTTGGCATCTCCACTTTGTTGTATCTAAGTAATAGTTCGTCACAAAGGAAATACGCCTTGTCGACGTCCTTTCGGATGACGCACTGGAAGATGTAGGACGGAGATACGTTTTGAACTATGATTAGATTCTTCGTTTATAATCTGCTGTTGTCGGCAAGTTCAAGCGTTCAAATTGTAAACAATGTTTTTTCACATATGAGTAATTATTTACTACGTGTATAAAACATAGTAAGGTTATCACTTTTACAGACATAAAACGTTCAGTCTAGAGTAAAACTAAAACAATTAAATTCACAGCTTTAAGGTTAAACTAAGAACTACACTAACGCTACATAAGATCAACGCTATGCAATGCGGGTATTAAAAACATTATTTTTGATTACTAATGTAATAACAATGTATGAGTTGAACATAAATTTTTCATAGACCTTGTATACGACCACGTAGCGTTTCAATAGGATTTTTACATCTGGGATGTCTAAAGAATATGCTTCTGAATTTCATACGGAACTCCGTATGAAGCGATAACAATGAACCAGTGAATGAATGAACGAGGATTCACCGCTCAAGATTCTTGACTTCCTGCGACGACGGTTGATAAAGCTTAGTACACAATGCATCAATATACATACATACATAAATTACGCCTATATCCCCGAAGGGGTAGGCAGAGGTGAGCTAGCACCCACGTTTCGCCAAATATGTCAGGTCCCATGTAATAGGTGGCGAGCCTATTGTCATTTATCGGGCACAAAAGTCGCAGTACATTGCTAGGTGGTATAAGAGGAACGCTGCTGCCCATTCCTCATCACTGATTGATTATCCTTAGTCGCCTTGTACGACACCCACGGGAGAGATTTGGATTGGTGACAATTGTATTCTAATGCTCTCTTATATTTGCACGAGCACTACACATTTGAAATAAAACAACTTTTACGGATTTGTTTTATTTCAAATTGTATTCTACTCTGCCGTCACCACACGGCACTACATACATACATAAATCATAGGCAAAGGCAAAGGCGATTTAATGCCCACGTTGCATCAATATTTATTTAAAATAGCTTACGTATTATCAATATATGAATGTAATGAGACTAATACAGCGTATTAGCTGAAGTAGGTTAAAGCAAATGCAGAATGTAGCATTTCCTTTAACTTTGTCCCAAGTCTTCAAATAACATATCTAGCCAAAGTTAGTTTATTGCGGTGAAGCAAGCTTACTTAGAAGGCACTGGGAGTAGCCTGTGGCTAACTTAGTAGTAAGAAATGCTGAAGTGCGATGAGTGGGAAATTTCCCGCATCATTCAGAATTACGTAGCTTTCAAATTAACCATTGCAGAAATAAAGGTTTCTTGGATTATTTTATCATTATGAGGATTTGATATTTATGATATCCTCGAAAACTATTAGAGAGTTGTTTGAAAAAATTTAATTAAGCAATATTGCGCTCTGTTGCTCCTGCTTTGCATACGATATGCGAATAATTTTTCGTAATGTGGTGGTCACTTTATTTACCCGTTAGCCGTACTTATTTGCAAGTGCTGCGTAAAGACGATAGTGGACAGACATTGCTGATCATTCTTCATAGGAGCAAAACATTGATGACACCAATACAAAAAAAAAGGTTTATACCAACAGCTAAGAAATTTACGCTTGCCCTTTTACAATGTAAACCAGCCTAAATATCAGTATTCGCGAGACATCGTCGCTGGGACGAACATGTTTCATCATTATTCACGACAATGCTTAGCATGCCGGCTGGTTTTAATTTTTTACATCTCCGCGTAGATTCGGTCTGCTCCTAACGCTTGTCAAGTAAAGCTGCTTTGCAATTCATAGGTCTATTTTGTGTTTACGTCTTTAAAGTAGATTGCGTAAGTGCATACTTATGTTGGCTACGATACTATTGTGATTGTTTTATTTAATTGGGCGCCAAATTATCAAAACAATCAATAAAAATTTATTTATTGATTGTTTTAATAATTTGGCGACCACACCGGGAAAAGAAAGTACTGAATTTTACAATCATTGATATATCAATAATAGTACCATTTGCCATGTATTATTATAGCCTATCACAACATAATCAACGAAATATACACGAATAGATAATCAAGTATGTGCAATAAAATATTCTATTCTATGCAATTACAGTATGACAAAGTTTATGATTATACCATTTCTGACTACTAATATGTGAAATATAATTTATAATGAAAGTTTAAAATCCTACACAGAATTCTTTGCTTCACAAATTTAACGAGTATCTATACTTAGTTTGTGTTAACGCAATATAGAGAAAAGTAAGAGCCCTAAAAACATTCTCTTTTAATAAAGTAGAGCAAATTAAGAGCCCCAAAAAGGTCTCTTTTTATTAAATTATCCAATTGCAAAAGTTGTCTCTCAATTGAATACTACCAAGAAAACAGAATTCTAATTACAACTCAGTACAGAGTGAGTGCATTAATTGCAGATGTAAATCACCGCGAAACATTTTTCTTGTTCCGATTGGAACTTTAATTAAGAACTATTCGATTTTAATTTTAACATTATATAAATGTTAGAAAAATTAGTAGAAAGATTTTGGGGTTAGAAAAAGAATTTCGAAAAATTATGATCTGGCCCCAAGATCATAATTTTTCGAAATTCTTTTTCTAACCCCAAAATCTTTCTTTTAATTAAGAATTCATTGAAACTCATTCCCATAGCAGATTCACGTGAATGAGTACTGTAGTTGTGTTCGGATGTAGGGCATATTACCCTGAGGGTAATACGAGCATACAAGACGATTCGAATTTCACAGCAGACATACTTAAGAATATAGCATACAAGTGGTCGCCCGCGGCTTCCCTCGCGTTAATATCGGTTGTTATATGGCCTATATAGCCTTCCTCAATAAATGGACTATTCAACACAAAAAGCATTTTTCAAATCAAACCAGTAGTTTCTGAGATAAGCGCGTTTAACCAACCAACCAAACAAACTCTTCGTATAGATATACCTAATAGAATCCTCTTGAAACAGGGGGCCTACAATGAAACTCCGAACGAACGAACTCACATCTATCCGTCTTTCTCACGCCAATAAGAGCGACAAAGACGCAACGACTCGATCGAACGAAATAAAGTTCCAGAGTAACGCCTCAGGTCTGTTAGGACGGAAAAGTTTACTACTGAATTAGCTCAGTTAATCTTTATATTTTTAAATTTTCTTACAAAACTTTTCAGCTTTTGCAACCGCCTTTCTTTATCTCGGCCACATTTTTTTTACTTAGCGTTCTGCTTCATTTCGACATTAAGATAATGTTTAGAATGCTTAATTTAATTATAGTTATCTTTACAGCAATCGGATTTCACTGCCGAAATAATTAATTTTTCTTTGGGAAATATACACCCGCGTGTAACAATTGTATTCTGTTCTACCGTCACCGTACGGCAACTGGCAATGAAGCAACGATTGTAGTTCAAACAAATAAATCTGAGTCAGCGCAGAGCGGACGGCAACAGCTTTTGAGACAGCAAGAGATGCCAAATGCCACTATTTTAAAAATATCTCACCGCTTACCCCTCCGTGAAAACATCGCTCCAATTCCCAACAGACGAAAGCAAACGCTTCAGTAACTAGTTAGCGTTAGTTACACAACAAGTCAAGCCTGTAGCACTATTCAAACACACACCTCCCTCGTGACACAAAATTTAACGTCTCCTTTATAAATCATATTATTTAAGGTTGGTAATTGGCGCCGTGGAGTCGTCACGATATTTTGGTGTTGGCAGCCTTGAGCTAAGATTAGGACCATTTTAGAGCCTTCAGTTTAAATTTGGAAAGGAGTTCCGCGTCTTAGATCCTGCCGTAACTTGAACTAAGCCTATAAATATAAGCAAACTTAAAACGAAAAGTGACCTTTAATACTACTTATTCAAATTTACCCTTTAACAAGAAATAAACACTTCAACGCTACCTTCTTTAAGCAGATTTACTCTCATTATTATAATATAGCAGATTGTTATAAGAAGCTTAAATTACTGTTTATAGGAGGAGGTAATTTTATTTCCGAGAAAACTTAATTTTACAATAAAAATATTAGACTCGATTTTGAGTGATGTATCTTTTTTAAGCGATTTGTTTGTATTATTGTCTTAGAAAAATACAAAACCAAAAAGTTACACTTTAACCTCTTGTGGGTTTATCGGTGCGTTTTGCTAATTGTAACATTCGTAGTCAAAACATTGACACGATAGGACTGATCGAGATTCCTCTTAGAAAAAATCCCGAAACGTAGCTAACCGAATTACTTACTATTGGTAAAATCAATTTGATTATACCGCGATATATATGATTTTGTTAATTATGTATTTGTAGTTTGTCAATAACAGTCAGATGTTTTAATACTGAAATTAAAATGATTCCAGACAGTTTCCAAGACAACGTAAAAGCTCTAGTTAATAAAGAGTGCATCTGAGCTTTGAAAAGTTCGCAAGTTGCTTAAACGTTACAGCGTTAATCACACCATTTGGAAACAATCATATCACGAAGATACTTCGAGAACTCGACAGCTTTCCAAACAGAAACCCCATTCACGTTCAAGAGCAAACACGACGAAGGTTG
Organism: Cataclysta lemnata; assembly: GCA_963931975.1. Taxonomy (NCBI): domain Eukaryota; kingdom Metazoa; phylum Arthropoda; class Insecta; order Lepidoptera; family Crambidae; genus Cataclysta; species Cataclysta lemnata. The sequence goes on from OZ008351.1 coordinate 12,591,300, forward strand.
AAACAGATAACCCAGATTCAGGCCACTGTCTTACCGAATCGAGTCTCTGCTCGCCAATTTGACACTAAATTCTAAATACACAATGACCAAAGTCAGTTGCCTGGTGCCGAACTGACCCTCAGAGGGTGGCACGTTTCAGAAACATTCTCACAATGGTCTCCTTGATTGTTTATTGAATGTATCTAGGCCATTCTGTTTTTGGATAAAGTACCTACAATATTTAATTTTAAAGAACAATTTAAATTGCACCACTGACTGCCTCAGATTCGAAATGAAAATTAATGGCCCATACAGGCTGGGGTCTGGGAGACTCCACTAATTCAGTAGAACTCAATGGGATGGTAAAGATATCATTAGAACGTTGCCTGTTAATATTGAAAGAATATGTCGCTAGCAATAGTCTTAAATTGTTTTCTTGGGGAAAGCTTATTTAGTCGCAGACAATGTTGCGACTAAAAAGCTTCGAAGAAACATTTAGCAAATTGTAGTATCGTGTAGGAAATCGTATCATGACTAGAAGAAGAAAAGAAATCGTGCCATCGACGGCAGAGCAGAATACAATCGCGACCACCCCCCATTTGTTTGTTACGGTGGTCGCACAAGGCGACTAAGGCTTAAAATAAAGACGAGGAATAGACAGAAACGTTCTTCGTACACCACCTATCAGTCGACGGTGTGAGTAAAATACAGGTATTTTTGACTCATATTTGCTCATTGTAACAACATTAATAAATATTTCTAGCAATTTGTCACAATTTAATTTTACTTCAGAGTTATTATGTAGGTAATATTTCAATTCAATTTCAATCTGTCCCGCCGTATTATTATAAAATCAGGCGATTTGGGGATTAGAGCGAATGTAGATAAGCTTTATAGATTTTTAAATTGGCTTACGTATTGAATTTATTTCGTTTGTTATGGTTTATGTATTCGTTTACGTATTAATGTACAATGCTCTCGATGCAGTGGCAATTTATATCACATTACGGGCTATCAAAAATGTATTATTATTTCATTTATTACCGGATGATCTGCGGGGAAAAAATTCATCGCTGTTTTACTGGTATCAATCAGATCGTATATTCAGAAATCCCGCTCATTCCCGATTTAAAAGCCTACGTGCTTTCCCAGAATGGCCCCGGTATTAACTAAGTCCGTTTAAGCCAGTCATCCAGGAATGATATATTCCCTGAAGTTTCTATATGAAACGGTGAACCATTTGCGAATGCTTTTCGGAGTAATCCGTTTTGAAAACGTACCTGGGAACTTGGAATTCCAAATGTGTTTTAAAACAGATGGTTATGTTTATGCATTTGCGATTGTTTTGGAGTGAAACACAATCGTAAAACTTTACTATGGTTATAGATTGTGGATTATGGTCAGTGTTGTGTTAAAAACTGAACTCTGATGCATGCCACTCCGACGTTCCGTTACTCCAGCAATTTAAACGGAATTTTTGTCTATAATTTATAATATGATAATATATTATGACACACATATTGTGATATTATTGTCTCCTCCTTGGGTCGTATTTAGTGCTTTGCTGTCGTCTTTGAATAAAAAAATTACTAAGTGGAATTATTCTTTTAATTATAACAATTACCTAATCAAACCACCTTTCGGATAATCTAACAGTTGCCATTAAAATGTCTTAACTTAATCACTGTCTTAGTTTTGAGTAACATTTATTTTAAGCGAGTTTCGATAATTTTTGCAATAGGTAGTGAGCAACACATAAAAGTTTAATATAGAAAACTCGAGCACACACACTCATTGCTTCATAAAGTTGAGTAATGGCAATTCCTTTTCCGCAAATAATATTTTTTTCTGCCTCGCGCCCGCAAATAAACAAGCTTTTCCTTATTAGCTGCATTCAGTAGTGAAGTTGAAGCTCATAAAGCTGTCAATATGAAGCCAGATAAATGGGCGACAGAGCCCGTGATACACGTTTTGACGTAACGCGAGAGGAAACTTGATGGATCATACCAGTATTTCATTTCAAACACCGCGATGTAGGAAATACAGATAACCGAGATGATAATATTATTAAAAAGAAGTGTGATGCCCTTTTTCGTCTTACGTAAATCACGCTTATATCCCGAAGGAGTAGGCAAAGGTGAATTTTCACACACGTTTCGGCAATTAGGATGTAACACCCATTATCATATCAATATCAATTTCATAGGTGGCGAGCCTATTGCCATGAATTGAGCTCGTAAATCGCAGAATATTTTGCTATCTGGTTTAAGCGTAATTATTACCCATTAACTCATCACTGTCTTTACCGCCTTCTACGACACCCCTGGGTGAGCCACCCCCATGGTGACACTTGTATTCTGCTCTGCCGTCACCACACGGAATTTTCATTATCTACACCTACATGGTTTTAATCGAGACTTATTTCCTGTATAATAGTACATTGTGCTACGAGTATGCTACGTTGACATTACATACTAGTTGCATACGACGTTTTTCAACACAATTGCGAAGAAAAAACAAACTTGTATTATTATTAACTTTACAAACTTAATAATTACTGAAAATGGACAACAAGCCGACCTACAAGTTAGGTTCTTGTTCTTTTTTTTTAATTATCCCTATATTTTAGGGAAGGCACAGGATCTACCCCATACAGCCATGTCTTTAGTGTATATTTTATCTGTAGTCATATGAGATAATGAGTGGGTGAAATGTATGAATGAAATGAATTTTACGTTAAAATATGGGTGCCACATATTTTAACGTAAAATTTATTTCATTCATACACTAAGTAATATATTACGTACGTAATATATTATGCACGAGTGCATAATATGCTACATTATGAACCTTAAAACGGTGTAATAAGAGTCAATTTACGAGCAATTGTGTTGAATATTTATTTTTTGTTTGTTAAGTAAGCGTAAGATATCACTTGTAATAATTTAAGACGAGTGAAAAATTTTTTTTTGAATTTCCCGGTTTTTTTATTGCTTTTTGAAAATTAAGTATTTTTGGTGAAACAGATTTTTTATTTTAAAAACGATATTTTATTTTTAATAACAATCCGAAAAAATAAATATTATTATAATTGATGTTGTTTCTTAATCGCAAATTGCACTTAGAAAATTAGAAAATAATTCCAGGAAATTACTGAAACAAAACTCTCGAGCAGGCAATTAAAACCCCTAAAATTATGAATTTCAATTCAACCCGGAAGGTTTTAATTAAGCTTTCGTATTAAATCAGATAGGTTTTGCAGGTAGATCCGTGTAATTAAAGTAATAACTCCGTGAACAGTTTGTGCATTGTTAATTATTTGCAAACATTAATATAATTAAAAGTTGTCTTACAGAGTACCGTTTAGCCTATATCCATTTTTAGGTAACGGTTACATTTTCCTGACGAAATTTTATTATACGGGAGAATCATCGTCATCAGCCCTTTAATGTCCCCATTGCTGAGGCACAGGCATTGCCTATGGCTGGAAGAATATAAGGAGAACATATATTATAACCGACTATGGTAGGAGACGGGGGACTCAATGTTAGTTAACTAATTACAATTTAAGAATAATATTATTAATAATGGAAGGAGCTCGCTAGCGCAGTAGCACAGCGCGCTTGGCCTGCGATTGCGTAAACTAATACATACATACATACATACATTAATCACGCCTATATCCCCGAAGGGGTAGGCAGAGGTGAACTAGCACCCACGTTTCGCTAATTATGTTAGGTCCCATGTAATAGGTGGCGAGCCTATTGCCATTTATCGGGCACAAAAGTCGCAGTACATTGCTAGGTGGTATATGAGGAACGCTGCTGCCCATTCCTCATCACTGATTTATCCTTAGTCGCCTTGTACGACACCCACGGGAGAGATTTGGGGTGGTGACAATTGTATTCTACTCTGCCGTTACCACACGGCGTATTGCGTAAATTAAGCAATTTCACTAAGGCCGGTCATTGGATGGGTGACCAAAAATTTATTATCTCGAGTTCCTCCGTGCTTCAGAAGGCACGTTAAGCTGGTGGTTCCGGCTGTATCTGCAGTCGTTAATACCCACCAACCCACACTGGGCCAGCGGGGTAGGTTATGGCCCATTCTTCCTATATTCTTCCATCCATAGGGAAGGTCCGTGCCCCAGTAGTGGGGACATTAAAGGGCTGGTGATGATTATTAGTAATATTGTAGTCTACTAAATGAAAATTTAACTAAAAAAAAGGCCATACTAATATTGACTAATCATATCAAGATTATTTATAAGCATATTTTTAATGCCAGCATTGTGGTTTTTTTTTCCATACAGGTAGTGTATTTATTTGCTGCCAAGTTAACATTTTAACTTCGTAGCATGTACAAACAGCAGATCAGCTTGCTACAATATCGCTTCTTGAATATAAAAGACACAACTGAAAAACGCTTATCTTATAAAAATAAGTCTTATTGATTGCGAGCAAAGTACATTCTTTAAGATATAAAATTATATATTGTAATATCAATATGATGCAATAAAGATTTTCATTTTACATGCAAGAATTTTTCATTTAGTAGACAACATTATTTGGTTTTGCTTACGTGTCCGAATTCTACCAAATATTATAGATTCAACAGACAACCGGTTTGGCATTGAACAAAGCTTGCGATTATGAGTCAAAGCGAGAACTTTCTTTTCAGTGAGATGAATAATAAATGGAAATTGGTATCGGAATCGGTAGGGCGTCCGATGCGCTAACTGATGATAAGTGGCTTTTGTCCCCTGGGGGCATACCCCCTAACTCGATTGCTAAAGCAAAAGCTAAAGTTTATGACGTCATGCTGTCATTTCGCACCAAATGCACTAAACTATTAGCGATAGATTTGAACGAATGATCACCGAATGATTTTGTATGAATTTGGCACAAAATCCGTGCCGCCTAAAAATTCAGGATGGCTGCTAAAGCCGTAAACAGTGCATTGCAATATAGCTATCATCAGCAATCGAGTAAGGCGGTAGGCCCCCTGGTGACGTCTGTTGACTGCCGTGTCGCCCGCAAATTGATATGTGCCGTGCAGTACGTTGATTCGTGATTATGATGAATTCTCCGGTTGGTGCAGCGGTAATGCCAATTTAATTTAAGGAATACATACTAGTGGCCTAAGCCGTGTGGTGACGTGTTCTGCTCTGCGAATACAATTGTCACCACCCCCATCTCTCCCGTGGGTGTCGTACAAGGCGACTAAGGGTAAAGACAGCAGGATTCCTCTTATACCACCTAGCAACATACTGCCATCTACGTACCCGATAGACTGCACTAGGCTTGCCACTTATTACATGGGATCTAACATTATTGATGAAACGAGGGTGTTAATTACCTCTGCCTACTCGTTCGGAGAAAAAGGTGATTTATGCAAACTTTTAATTACGTTCAATGCTTTCAATTACCCACCAATCCGCACTGCGTCATCATCGTGGTAGGTTAAAGCCTATTCTCCCTATATTCTTCCATCGATAGGCAAGGCCTGTGCACAAGCAGTGGCCACATTAAAATTGGCTGGTGATGATGACAGGTACTTGCTTTGAAGAGTTCTAAAAGCTATAATAACATATTAATGCACATACACACACACAAGGTGTGTATGATCGTGTGTGGGTGTGTGTAAGTCACGTTACTACATTCTTCAGTTTTCATTCAGCTTTGTATCTTCAGTCCCAGTAGAATGTCAGTCAATATCCGTTCAGTCAGAATGTGACTATAATGTTCTAAAACTTCAAAACAAATCGTGTTGCAACCTGCCACTTTATAAACACGCGTATGAGCATGTTTAGTAATCAAAGCGCGAGATTTTACCTAGGCTCCTACAAAGCTGGCGTATCCTTTGTTCCGCGAAAGAATCCTTCGCATAAAAGGGTTGCACTCCTGAGCTGTTTCCAGCGAAAGTACTGAAAAGTGGACGAGAAATGAGCGTGCTTGTTTCTAGAGCTGCATTCACGAGAGACCTTTAGTGCTCTTAGCGTGAGCTTGGGAGTTTTACTAGTAAATTCGGCGTAAGTCCCGAACACTGGGGAAGCGGAATTATGAATTTTCCGCAATAGTTTTTATTCGAAAGTGTGGCGTGAGGTATGTTTAAGGCATCTTTAGGCAGTATGTATGCTTAAGGCAGAGGTGAATCAACACCCACGTATCGTCAATTAGGATGGGCCCATGAAATATGTGGCAAGTTTATTGCCATTATTATATATTATCGGGTGCGTAACTCAGTATAGAGTAAAGCTGCTACCCATTATGCGTCCCTGTATTCACCTTTAGTCGCCTTTTAACATCCGCGGGCGAGATGGGAGTGGGGACAATTGTTTTCTGCTTTGCCGTCACCACACGGCTAAAAATCGTTTCAAATAAAGCGAAATATGAGATAAGCCCCATCAAGCTCAATTCGGACAGTCCGATCGCTGTCATTAAAAAAGTTTCGCTGCAGTTTATTACAACACATCCGCGTTACTGCCGCTTTAATTCGAACGCCTTTTATTAGCCATTAAAGTGAATGCCCGATTGTTAATTTGCGAAGCAACAGATGATGTTTGTTTGATAGCCAGGGCTCGGCGAATCAAGTGGCGTCGCAGTTGATAGTCGCACTTGGTATCAGGCGAGTGAAGGTAGGATTTATTTATTTGTTTTTACAACTGTTCTGTTACTTAAAACCCAGATTCCTACGTGCGGAGGATCTATGATTTTTTTTCTGTCATACTTCTAAATTTTGTTAAATAAAAAAATGTAGGTATTTCTATTTCTTTAAAAACCACATTCCTTCGTACGAAAGAGCTTTGAAATCTTTTTAGACAATATTTCTGTCACACTTCTACATTTTCTTAAATTTAAAAAGTATCTCAGTGCTAATTTTGTCAGTTAATTTCCGTAAATGTGAAAGACCGATCCGCGTCTTCCACAGTTCAGTCGGCTGCATAAACCACTAGTCCTCCCAGAATATTATTTATTGTAGCATGACTATTATAAGTAGGTATTAATAATATTTTGAATACTTATTAAAGCATGTTCCCTCTTCATGACTAAAAAAAATTCTATGTCTGTGTCTTGTGCATTTTGGCGTAGTTATTGTGTACAGTTTAAGATGAACACAAAAGTACTAAAGAATATAGTAAAAGTTGCTACTTAGGACTGACTTAAATAACAATATCATTGAAATCATACGATACACATAACTGGAGACTTGGTCTCAATCGGTCCCAGCTCAGCATATTGCCAGCCTCGCGACTGACGCTGGTCTTCTCCTGGAACCGTTTTCACCTTGAATTCAAAAAGTAGTATAGAACAAAAAGTTCAAAAAATAGAATAAAATAAAAACTACAAAAACACAAATTAATATTTAAAATTATACGATCTAAAATGCCTAAAGTGGGCGCACAATCCATTAATCTTTCCTTCACATTTAAAACTATCAAAATATGAAGTAACTAGCTCGATACGGAAGATAAATTATTATAAGGCTGTAAAGCCTGGATCCCTATGCCTTCCCACAAGAGGGAGTAATTAAAAACTAAATAATTACTTTTAATCTAAATCAAATCCCGTTAACTTCCAAGATTATTGGAAATGCAGCCGGCAATTGGAGATAGCCCGTAAAAGAAATTCAAATCAAACTTAAACTTTTCGCGTAGTCGCGTGCATTCGATTGCATAACGACCACAACTGCCGACTCGGAATCGGTATTAAATTCGCTATTATCTGATCAGTGGCCGTACCATGAAGCATGAATGCGATCCAAACGCGGGTGACAAAACGGGACGCCGCTCTACTCGGCTTATAGCGTTGTTTCACTTAAGCAATGGGAATTGAATCGCGTTTAGAGTTGGTAGTAAGGCCCCTGATCAGTAAGCAGTTCTTGCCAACTATCGAATAGAAAGTTTCCGAACGATAATTTGAATTTTAATCGATGCTCAATTTTCCTTTTATTCAAATGAAAAACCATTTCAGTTTTTGATGCATTCGAAAATTATACACTTTTCATAGCCATGACGAGCTCGACGAGTGGCTTAGCACCCTCGGCCTGCGATTGTGAAAACTAAGCAATTGCGTTAAGGCCGGTCATTGGATGGGTGAACAAAAATCCACATTTCTAATATATTAATCTATCCGATACAACAAAAAATCAGTAAACAAAAGGTTTTTTTTGAGATACTGCTTTTTTGCGCACGAGTACTGGAGAAATGTTGTGTTTGTGTGTGAGTGTCTGTGACTATCCCTGCGGGGATAAACACAGGTGACCTATGTAGTATGTAATTATTTAAAAACCACAATCTCCGCTTGTACTTTTGTACTCATATATAATACTCAGTATAACTTGATTTGGTTTGCGTGTAGGTACAGGGGTCTTTGTTTCCTAATTACGTGGAGCCCTAAGCTATAAAATCACCCTCTCAATGAGGGGTTGCGTTAACGACTGTCATGTTATTATAGTCGGGACCAACGGCATTAAGGACCTACTTGCGTAATTTGTAACGTATAACCTGGAGGTCTACTCTGATACTGCGAACGATTAACTCACGTCTATCCGTCTTTCTCACGCCACTGCGTGTTAAAATAAGAGCGACAAAGACGCAAAGACTCGATTGAACGAAATAAACTTCCAGGGTAACGCCTCTGATCCTTACCCTTACGGATGAACGAAATGACTTTTTGATTATTTCAGCTCAGCAAAACAGTCGCTGTGTATTATTTTGATTTTGTTGAAAACGTCTTAGTTGGCCGAGTGGTATAGGTGTCTGCTCGGAATCCAGAGGACGCGGGTTCGATTCTCGAATCAAGACTACCTATAAACCCTTATTGTCTTATTCACAATAGTATAAAAATACATACATACATAAATCACGCCTATATCCCCGAAGGGGTAGGCAGAGGTGAACTAGCACCCGCGTTTCGCCAATTATGTTAGGTCCCAGTGGTATAAAAATAGTATAATAATATCGGCTCGCCAATAGTACAACCACCTATTACATGGGACCTGACATGATGTGGTGATGGCAGAGTAGAATACAATTGTCACCACCCCAAATCTCTCCCGTGGGTGTCGTACAAGGCGACTAAGGATAATCAGTGATGAGGAATGGGCAGCAGAGTTCCTCTTATACCACCTAGCAATAGTACTGCGACTTTTGTGCCCGATAAATGGCAATAGGCTCGCCACCTATTACATGGGACCTAACATAATTGGCGAAACGTGGGTGCTAGTTCACCTCTGCCTACCCCTTCGGGGATATAGGCGTGATTTATGTATGTATGTATGTACTGACATGATTGGCAAAACGTGGATGTGTTAATTCACCTCTGCCTACACTTTCGCGGATATAGGCGTAATTTATGTATGTATGTATAAAAATAGTGATCTACTAGAAGCTTTCACTGTTCAACAACCCTCCGGACTATACAAAACTGCCAACTATCTCCAATCCATTGACCACCTTAATCTGTTCGACGTAAAGCGCAAAGTCGACTGAGAAACCTTGACATATTTCGGAAACATGCTGTTATAATGTTGACTGTACATCGAGTCAAACAGATGCGCATGGCGACAGCCGAGATTATAAAAAAAAAGTTACTAATTAATTATGCGAGCGTCTTTATAATGTTGACTCAAGCAATCTAAATGAGTGTATTATCTCAGCAGCGTTATTTAAACTAAAGTTAAACATTAGTTTCGTAAGATACTCAAATTGTCCGTTTCTTCTTCCTGTCCTACTAATTTCAGTGCCCTGTGGTGACGGCAGAGCAGAATGCAATAGCCACCACCCCTTATCTCTCCCGCGGGTGTCGTACAAGGCGACTAGGGTTGAGACAGCGATGATTAATTGATAGCAGCGTTCCTCTTATATCACCTAACAATATACTGCGATTTACCTGACCGATAGATAGCAATAGGCTCGCCACCTTTTTTTTATTTTTTTTTAAATAAATATTTTTACACTCACACCTATCATCTAGCCCAAAGTAAGTAGCCTCAGCACTTGTGTTATGGATACTAGATGACGGACATATTTTTAATATAATTATGTATATAAATGTTGAAAATATACTACATGAACATATACACAACCACGACTCGGGAACGAACATTTGTGGTCATCACAAAGTTTGCCCCTACCAGGATTCGAACCCGTGGCCCCTTGGCCAATACCCAGCAATCTGAGCATTCAACCAAGGCGGCCGTCTACCTATACTTGGGGCTTAACATAATTGGTAAAACGTCGGTGTTGATTCATCAGTGCCAACCCTTCGGGCATAAATAGGCAAATTAAATAAAAAATAATATTAACACAGCAATAATGCATAATTTAACTAGTGCCGGATGACAACAAGTGTGATTGGGGTTATTGAGGCCAGGCAAAGAGAATTCTTTGTCTTATTGCGACCGATGTAGTGGCCATACATCGGTCGCAATAAGACTTACTAAATCCGTAAATTTTATTGTTATGATCCCAAAATCATTATACCTAGGTGCAAAACAAAAATACATTCACGACAAAGGTTATGCAACAGTTTGTTCAAAACGTTAGGTGTGACATAAACAAAAATTATCTCGTTGTGGATACTCGTGCAGTGAGCAATTAGTGTGTACAGTAGGCGACATGTCTCGCGCTACCGAGCCTGTTTTCTGTGAGTGTGTTTTACCTTGCAACTTGTCTATTTCCATGAAACAAGTGTGCATATCTAATGACTAAGTAGTAACTCTTGCGGGTTGATCGAAGATGCTCATCACTAGTTGGTAGAATGTGTTATAAATCAAATGGAGCGACAAGCATTGATGACGTATTTAAACGTGCAGATATACAGCAGATCTTGGCAGAACCAACATCTGAAACTGATTTCATAGTGTGAAAAATTGGATATAAACCAGGTCGTCAATGATTGCACTATATGTGTCTGCCATCATGTGTGATGTTTTAATTTTCAAAGATTAGGCTATGATGAAACTAACATAACTTCACGATAAAAGATCACAATCAAATGGATTTAAAACAAGTGGTCTCTGATAATAAAACACACAAGTGACAATAAAAATAATTTTCCCGGGAAGCTTCTTAGAAGTGGCGTCTCAGTAAAAGCATCATTAAAGCCCCGAAACAGCGGTGAAGAAATTGACGTTAAAAGCACAAGGATAAGTGTATTCTTGGCAGGTACATTAGTGACCTTGACCTTTTAAAATAGGCAGCTTACTAAGAACATTTAGATATACCAGTCTTTAGAACGAACAACCTAAAAATTATACGAGAGAAACAAATTAAAATAAGTTAATTGGTATAAACATCATGCTGTGGGAGCCAGAAGCCACTACCAAGGGAAATAGGAGAAGTTTATTCCAAAATAGTAGGGGACAGTGGTAGGCAAGTAAAGATTCTCATACAGAAACAAATTGAACTTACTTTAATATGCTTTCAGTAATTAATAATAATATACTTACAAGGATGAAAGTTGAGATGGGGCATTAAGGGCAGCTACCGGATCCCTTTCTGCCACGCGAAAATGGTCTTAGGAGACCTCATTCAACTTTTTGAGTGATGACAATCGACAGATTTTTGATAAAATATACAGTCAGCGAGAAAATCGTCAGAATAGAGATTTTTTTTTGATTCGTGAATTAAAACACTCTTTAAGACCAACAGAGGTTAGAGTACTAGAACACCCACAAATCAAAGAAACCTTTTTCTATACATTTTTGTAAGGTAAGGCAAAGTGGAATTTTCTTAAGCTTAAAGATCATTAATATTTTTTGGGATAACTACATTAGGACATTAAAAATTGGAATAATCGGTATTCTTACAAATAAAAATCATTAAATACAAACTTTTTGCTACATAGATAAAGCTGGCCGTCATGGGTGAAAAGCTTAAGGCCTCTTGTCCACACGCGGTTGTTCAACCGTACGGCCAACACGCTGTACGTTTATTTTTATATTACACCAAACTTAAAAATGTATTTAAGAAATCGTTTGGCATCCAAACCAAAGTCTGAAAATAAACTTTTCAATAATTCTTAGTCTAAAGCTGCCAAACTCTTAACGAGTACCTACGCACGACCTTGACAATGATTATTTTTTAGACAGGTGACCCCTATAAAGGCGTTGTTGCATTACAACTTTCGGTTCTTTTTAATAATTTACTCATATCAAAATAAATCTAAGGACTTGGTCGTTTTCACCCGCTGTGCCGGCGAAATATCAAGACCTTACTTAGCTTCGTTACCCAGTAACCTCTTAAAAAGTGATTTAACAAAATTTCAAAGGTAACAAAACAGCCTTCGATATTATAACATATTGTACATACATACATACATAAATCATGCCTATTCTCCCCGAAGGGGTAGGTAGAGGTGAACTAGCACCCATGTTAACATATTGTGCAGTCGTATATTCATCATCAAGTGCTAACTGCAGATCTTCAAATATGCTACCGTGTGCAGATGGCGTTAGTTACAATTTGTATCTGCCCTTTAAGTGATAATAGGATTATTAAAAGTCTTTAGGTACTTACAAATCGAACTCGAATGTAGTCTGCCTAGATCTGTGGTCGTTAAAGCTTCGAAAAACGCGGAATATCTCTGTAATTAACGAACCTATTGCTATCTAACTTTAATCGCAGTATGGCTAGATTGTTTACAAGGATCATTGCTATTCTTGGTTACTATAGTTTTTTATAAACAATTTTAGACGCAAGGATTTAATAACCGTTTCAGACCATTCTATTATAGGTTTAGTCCAATTATCTATTTAGCAGTGCCCTTATTGGTAGAACCTCTTCATGTTTCGGTTCCAGTGGAAGACCAGCGCTAGTATACTGAGCCAATATGCTGAGCTGGGAACTTCTGAGCCCATGCAGGCCTAATATTCTGATTATTATTAGACCTATCATGTTGTCTCAATAAAAGTTTTTCTATCTTTTTTCTCTGACGATTGTATTTCTATTTACAGAAAGTTGAATAGTCCAGAATGGTGCTGAAATTCACCAACATGAAGTATACGTCGCTCATGGTGTTCCAGTTGATTCTGCTGGTCCTGTACTTTGTTTTCGTGCGGTATGGAGGAGCAGATGAAGTTGGAGTTAAAGGTCAGGAGTTTCAGATTACTAGACAACGGTAGTTATTTATTTATTACTTTGTATGAAGACACCAAAGAGTTTTACGAGAGGCAAGTTTAAAGATCCCAAATTTTCTAGAAACATAAGCAACAATGTACACATTGTTACCTAACAAAAGAACATCCTTTGAGTGCCAATATACTTAGATAATAAACTACAGCCCATTACGAGGCAAAGGAATGCTTTGAGCCTCCACAGGCTTAGAGTAAGCACTCAAAATGCAAATTGGGGATAGTAGCCTCATTCCAGCGGATAGGCTTCGACTAAACAATTTGTTGTGTCTTTCAGAAGTACCCACTTATGTTCAGAGCTTCATCCCGCGTCTTCGGCTACCCTTTCCCAGAAATCTATTACGATTTTTGCCACTTGGTTTTAAGTAATTTAGAATTCTGGGATATCATTGCTATTTTGGGAACATAACCTATTCTCTTGAGTGTTAAGCAGACTAAACAACAAAATACTAGATACTAGAAAAAATCTACAAGATTCCGTTTTAATTCGTACATACAAATACTATCTGATCAACCCTAAAGTCTAGGCAGTCGTGTATATAAACACTCACATGTCCCTTGCAATAGAGGGCAGCCTATTCCCATCTGTCACGTTGATCACAGTATTACTAGATAATGGACCTGCCCATTCCTCATTAGACTTTTATAAAGAGTATATTCCTTAGTGGCCTTGACAGAAAATCCGCGTGAAAGATAAAAATGGTCGCAATAATTCCAAGAATTAATATTTTGGCATTTCTAATTATAGTGTTGTTTTCGAATTTTCTGTTTTTAATGCATGCACTTTTAATGCATTCTGCAATCATAAGAAAAAAACGTTGGATTGAGATAGGCGCCGGCTATTCAATTACACCAATTAACACTAGTACAGCTATTAAATTTCAACCTTAAAGGATGCTTGGTAATAAAGCAATTTCCCATTAAACCGCTGGCACAAATACCGGGATCTAGTTACATCGCAGTGACAATTGTAATAATTAAAATGATATCTATTAGCGTGGCCACTGAAGCTCTGGGGCTTTGCAGCAAATTGATATTAATTCACTTGAAATTCTTCATTAATCCAATGAGAACTATGACAAGGACAGATTAGTTAGAAGTGTTGATGGATCGCAAAATGGACGTGATGAATTGCATCACAAAATAATAATTATAACTGAATCGTTTATTTGTTTTCCTTTCATCGATAAAATAATGACATTTGCTTTGATTCATTGGTGAACGTTTGGCAATATCATTGCTATAATTTAAATTTAAATGAATGGTAATAATCAGAAAAAATCTTAAGAATTTCCACAGTAAACGTCATCTGACTTAAATCAAAACAACAATCGTCTCAGGGCCAAACATGAAAACTTATGAATCAACTGAAATAGGAACCCAATTATTAAATCCATAAAATTAATACATGACTTAGGGCATCGAGGCAGTGAAACTGGCTCATAGATTTATGTAAAACTAATAGCGATATTCACAACGACTTTCCGGTCTCTTTGTGACATATTTATTATTTTAAGAGACACATTAACAAAATTATTCGCTTATTATCAGTCTTAAAAACAAAGGAGCGAGTTCAGTCTAAATTTCAATTAAAGTATTAACTAAACATTTTTAAGTCGTTGGTACCTAAAGGTTTTCCAAAATTTTTAATGTATCAAGTATCGCAAGCGTCGCAAGAAGCACAAACATCAAACTTGCATAAGCTAATAAGCCCCAAATATGGCCTTTTTTGATGAGCCCGAAACAAATTTGGGGAATCGCGAAACTTCGTCATTTGCCACGGCCCGAAACGGCCGCTAACACTAACTACTGTTAGGAGTAATCGAGTTTGATGAAGAAAGTTTGCCGACGAGCGAGCGTGCCGTGAGAGTCCACAATGTTCCCGCATCGGGAGCCAATGTCAATCGCTTCCCACTGCTAATCTGAATCAGGATGTTCCGTACGTAGTAGTACTTTGTAACAGGAGCGGAGCGTTCGAATTTAAACTGGCGCTCGGAGTTTGTTTATTTGTAGAATGTACACCATTGGTTCTAGAAATATTGTTAGAATGTTAACCAGAGTCTCCGTAATAATACTGGGCTAAGCAAAAAGGCTTGAAATAATTATGCTGGGGAAAATCTATTGAATAAACGAAATTAACCACAGCAGAAGAAGAATTAGAATGTCAACGTCTTTTGTCAGACACTGACATAAAATATGGTTAAATTGCCTAGTTAGAATTTGCTAAAAATAATTGAAAATAAGGTGTAATGACGACGGAGCAGATTACTTCTCACAAACTCGTAAAAAATAAATAGTTTTTAAGTTCCGCTTATTCTAGCTAGCACTTCTAACAATTCTCGACCTTAGAGGTATAAGGGCCTATGTCGATTTTATCAACTTTTCAGGAGAACCCAAATGAAAATCTGGTAACTAATTTGAAAAAAAAGGCATTTATTGGGATTTTAAGTAAATTATTTTATACTCAGGGTATAGTAAGCTTTAGTACCTATAATTTTGTTACTTTGTTTTTAAATTATTATTAAAATTTAATCATATTTTATAAAAAAAAACTGGATAACCGACCTTATGCTTCTATAATTTTATGTGTAGTCTAAAATTTTTAAATGCAAATAAAGATATTAATTTATGCTTAAATTTTCTGATGTATTAAGACAAGGTTTGATGGTTCTATAGTAACATATAGCATTATGGTTGGTGTAAAGACTATCAAAATGAGACTGAAAATAGTCTCACATAAAGTTATACCTATGGTATCACACATAAGGTCGGCGTAAAATAAAATAAAATCTATTCTAAATGTCTTACAACGAAACGTAGTAAAGAACAACGTAAACAAACTTACCTAGATTGTAGCACACTGGGACTAGTATAACGGCCGCCTTGGTCGAATGCTCAGATCGCTGGGTATTGGTCAAGAGGTCCCGGGTTCGAATCCTGGTAAGGGTAAACTTTGTGATGACCACAAATTTTTGTTCCCGAGTCATGGTTGTGTATAATGTTTATGTAGTATATTTTCAACATTTTCTATACATAATTATACTAACGGCCGTGTGGTGACGGCAGAGTAGAAAACAATTGTCACCACCCCAAATCTCTCCCGTGGGTGTCGTACAAGGCGACTAAGGATAAATCAATGATGAGGAACGGGCAGCAGCGTTCGTCTTATACCACCTAGCAATAGCAGTGTACTGCGACTTTTGTGCCCGATAAATGGCAATAGGCTCGCCACCTATTACATGGGACCTAACATAATTGGCGAAACGTGGGTGCTAGTTTCACCTCTGCCTACCCCTTCGGGGATATAGGCGTGATTTATGTAAGTATGTATGTATTATATTAAAAATATGTCCGTCATCTAGTATCCATAACACAAGTGGTTAGGCTACTTACTTTGGGCTAGATGATAGGTGTGAGTGTAAAAATATTAATTTATTTATAATTCGAAAGGTCTTTAGAAATACATTATTATTATTTTTGTGGCATTAATTCTGCTACTGATGAGAGAGAAAAGTTATTCGACGTTGAAATACGCCGAAAATCTTTTGTGAGTACGAGTGCTAAAAATTTAAGTGACGTTTCTGTATTCGGGAGATAGACTACCTATTACTTACTCAATCTAAATTTGAAGCAAAACACTAACCGCCGAATACAGAAACACTACTCAAATTTTGAGATCTGCCTATAAAGTTAAGTGGACAATACCTGTCAGAATTTGTATAGAAAAACGTTAGTTTTAACATTACTTCGGGGGTAAACAAATTAGTTTGAGCCTGCCAGTAAGTGGACGAGCGAGCGATAAGCGAACGCTGATTGATTTGCGCGACAACTTATCGACCGAATCGTCCATAATGTTGGATGTCATTCATTTCAAGAGCAAGTTCAACCATAAAATTATAAGCATAAAGTTACATTTTCATATAATGCCATCGAAGCAGTGAAGAATCGAAATATTATACAGGCATAAGACATCATGCGGACATGATGCCTACTAATTGTCATAAAACCTGAGAAGCAAAAAGCTATATGTCATTTTAGTGACGTTGTAGCGTTGTTTACTTGATTCCGAGAGGCATAAGGTAGTATGTGTTCATACATTTATTATTGTACTCAATAGTGTTAGAAGCAGAAAGAAGCATGCCGAGAAACTCCATAAAGTTGGAATGAAATATTCAGAAGCAAAAAGTCTCTTAATTATATCCGCCGTTATGATAACACCAAACGTAAGAACAAAAATACTTATATTATTATAAAAAATTATGCCCAGGTTAAATTAAAGCATTCCCCGACATAAAACTTTATGCAAGTCTAAAAATGACACAAAAAAAGTAATAGAAACATGATTTTTAGCTTGTAAGAAAGAGCTCAAAGAGCTTAGTTTCCCTGGCTTAAAAAGTGAAAATGGTCTAATGTCGACGTGGGCCCTTATGCTTCTCAGGTCGAGAATTGTTGTTGTTACTGACTCTCAAAACGTATTTTTTAGCATGTACATATTTTTATTAAATAGATAACAAATATCAGTCAGTATTTCTTTTTGATGAAAGTACACCTTTAACAAAAATAGACTCTGGCAAAAGTTATATTTGTACGAGAAAGCTATAAATAAAACCCCGCTTTCAAAGAAATACAAATTATCAGCCTTTTTAAAAGCAGCTTCTGCAGGAAAAACAATGAATGCTCACCCAGCACCACTCGAATAAGTTTATTTAATTTATTCAATTATCTTTCCGCTCAAAAAACATTTTATGTTACAACCCGCTCACTACAAAGAAATCTTCTGTGAAACATTGTATTTATTCGTTTCTATGTTCGGTTTCACTGAGCATGTATTTAATGAAGTCTTTATTTGTATGTATACAATTCATATTGCTGATTCAAAATATTGTCAACTTTCACATGTAATATTGTTGCCTCTCTTCATCATCATCTATACTAATATTATAAAGCGGATGAGTTTGTTTGTTTGGTTGGTTGGTTAAACGCGCTAATATCAGAAACTACTGGTTCAAATTGAAAATTTATTTTTGTGTTGTATAGTCCATTTATTGAGGAAGGCTATATAACAACCGACCTTAGGGCTAGTTTTTTTATAAGCAGAGGTGTATCAAGACTCATATTCTGCCCAATTGTGTAATATTGGGTAAATGATTATTTAATTGGAATCGTAGATCTCAAAAATTATGGACATGGATGTTGATGTAAATGTTTAGAAAACATAATAAATTTGCACACCACTGAGGTAAAATATGGAGAAGCTTGTTATTGTTAAACGCTGCATCTGTTTATAATATAAAGGTATTTGAATTTGAATTTGAATCTTATTATACTGAAACAGTCACGATGCGACTGGCATTTTTACTATCATATTTACAAGAGTCTTTAAAAAAATAGAGGAGCTCACTAGCACAGTGGCATAGCCCGCTTGGCCTGCGATTGCGAATACTAAGCAATGTTCGCTAAGGCCGGTCATTGGATGGGTGACCAAAAATTTATTATCTCGAGTTCCTCCGTGCGGAAGGCACGTTAAGCCGATGGTCCCGGCTGCATCTGCAGTCGTTAATACCCACCAACCCACACAGCGTGGTGGGTTATGGCGCAATCTCCCTATATTCTTCCATCCATAGGGAAGGCCCGTGTCCCAGCAGCGGGGACTTTATAAGGCTGGTGATGAAAAAAGTGTAGCAAGACTACATGCTCAATTTTCAACCCTGCTTCGATCACCGGTAAATCTAGACTAGACTGTCCACAACAACGGGTTTCGGTAGCTGTAATCGACAGGATATCCGTCACTGCAGTTAACAACGTTGCTACGACCGCAAATCTAAACCGTTGGTCAGACGGTGACTAAACAAGCCATTAGGATATTAGGAACCGGACCCCTGTGATGGACGGAGCGGTTTTCGTGACATACAAGAATCACGCCTTTCTTCATTAAGAGGTAGCCTGAGGCAATAGGCTCGCCACCTATTACATGGGACCTAACATAATTGGCGAAACGTGGGTGGTAATTCACCTCTGCCTGCCCTTCGGGGATAAAGGCGTTATTTATGTATGTATGTATTTATGTTTCGCCGGCGAGCCTACAGTCATCTATTGGCCACGTATATTGCTAGGTGGTCTATAAAGAACGCTACTGCCCGTTACTCATCGCTGTCCTTTATCCTTAGTCGCATAGTAGAACATTCACGATTTTAAGCACAGTGTCAATTTTATTCTAAAATAGGTTACAAACACTTTAAAAAATTATGATCTTTATGCGGGAATCGAATTTTGGCTGCCTATACCACCGAGTAGTTAAGGCAGCCGTCCGGATTGCGGAAGACGCTGGTTCGATTCCCGCATCAAGGCTGACCTATTATTTTTTATAATGGAATTGCAAACATACCGCGATTCCTAAGCCGCCTTAACTTAAATCGAGCGAGTTCCACGAAAGTCCGTTCAAAACACCGCCATTGGCGAGCTTAATTAATAATACACAATTGTTTTTCGACTTTCCCCACGAACGTTTCACGATTTTACTACTACTTTCGTTAGGTAAACAAGTCAATTCGGCTACTATACTGGCCCAAAGTAAACGCCGAACAAGTTGGCCTGACGCGGTCTTTACTGTTGATTTTTAGTTAGTGAACTGTGGATTTTATTTATGAGTGAATGGATTGTTCGGGATTTTTGTCCGGATACGTGCGACAGAGCGACTGAGACTGTTTGGTCGTTTAGAGAATCTCGAAACAGCATTTCGATGCTGTTTCGAATTTATGTTCTACGATCGAACCCTTCTTTTAAGCACTTACTGCCGCACTCAGAGACGTCAAATATCGTTAATGAGTACTTAACGTCAAAAAATGTCAATTCAAAACTAGTCGCTATTCTTGCCGGGTCTCTGGTCTAGATTTGAATGAAAATTTTTGACATTAAATACTCATTAAAGTTAATTGACGTCTCTGAGTGCGGCAGTTACAGTACCGTGTGTAATTTTGGAAGTCCAGTGGGTACCACGTTTTTGATACGAGGTCGAATAGTCATGTAGAGATACTTCATAGCGTACTTGCATTAATTCTCGTAATCGTAAGCGTAATCTTATTATGCCGTGTTGTGACGGCAGAGTAGAATACAATTGTCACCACCCCAAATCTCTCCCGTGGGTGTCGTACAAGACGACTAAGGAAAAATAAGCGACGAGGAATGGGCAGCAGCGTTCCTCTTATACCACCTAGCAATAGTACTGCAACGTTTGTGCCCGATAAATGGCAATAGGCTTGCCACCTATTACATGGGACCTAACATAATTGGCGAAACGTGGGTGCTAGTTCACCTCTGCCTACCCCTTCGGGGATATAGGCGTGATTTATGTATGTATGTATGTATGTAAGCGTAATCTGCCTGCAATGTTAGAAACTATTTTCAAATATTTTTATTTTTATTGATTTATGTCAATGGTTTTTTGATTCAAATAAATGTCATCGCTCTGAAAGCTTTTTTTCCCAGTTTTATTAACAATTTAAATATTATTTTCTACATGCAATTTATGTAATAACAGTAATAATAACTTTAATGCACACAAAGCATCAAAGGCTGGTGGGTACTCACTACTGCAGTTGCCCTAAGTACCAGTGGCTTAACATGCCTCCCGAAGCACAAACAACTCGAGATAATAAATCTTTGGTCACCCATCCGATAATCCGCCTCGGCAAACTTTATTTAGTTTACGCAATTGCAAGCCCATTAAACAACTAGACCGAAGTCATTTGATATTCTTTCTCTGTCGGGACTCGTAACAGTTTGACCCATTTTTTCCTTCTTGTATTGCCTCGTTACTGTTAACTAAGCAACATTGAATTTTCAGTTCGACCCCTTAAAAAAATTAGTAAACTGTGATCTGAATACAGTCTTGGTTTTATTAGTGGAAACGATTATGGACGTTTTTATTAAGATATTAATGTATGGAAGTGGAAGTTGGGTATGGGGCATGAAGCATAAAAGTATTATAGAATAAATGCATTAGAAATGACTGCGTTAAGGATTTCTCCCTTTTCCTAAAGATACCCGTTCGCCCCCTATCAAGATACCCGTTCGCCGCTTATCGCAGGGTCAGGATCATTGCTGGGGTCCTTACCAACACAACATGTCCTCTTCTCATCTTTCTCATAATTGGTATATCGATCGCTTCTTCGGTCTTCACTCCATACTGAACACATTCCTAGTTACGTAACAGTCATTTCTCATCACACACCCCCACCCCGCTAACCAAATTAAGTTGAGTAGGTAGGTAAGGAGTTAAATAATACGTAAAATTATTAAAGTTAGCTAAGTCCCTGTTGCTCTAAGTATAGAAGCGGTGCCAAGAAATTACGCTTGTTTTAAGATCAGCAAAGCAAGTGGAAAGAAGATATCTCTGTGTGAAAAAGGCGTGATGTATGTAAGTAATTGTGTATAGGCTGAGGTCCATTGGCAAAATAAATCATACGACACGTCACCCGAAAATAATCAAACCAATTCTGGAACTGATAATTTTCCTTTCCGATTATTGCGCTAACGCCTCCATCTCGATTAGAGATCTCGACACGAGGCTTATCCAGTAATCCTATTATTTATTATTTCCTCCCAGTAATGACGTATGGGCGAATGAAATTACTCGGTGCGCCTATCAAAAGAGATACCTTTTGTAACGTAAGCCCGTTCATGTAATACCCAGTGTGTTCGGCCTTAGTGCCAAACAATAGAAGCGAAGCTGCTTTCCGACACCCTTTTAGCGAAGAGGTGCTTTCATTACTTGCCCTTTGATTTAGCGAATCCATGAACTTGTGTCGAGAGTTATCGAGAAACGTCAAAGATAGACAGCTCTATCCGTAGTATATGGCTCTACTGTAGTGATCATCATCATTATCAACTTTCCCCTTTCCCATCCTAATTGGGGTTGCTTGTCTGCTGTTGTCCACTCACTTCTGTCTGTTTTATGTCTCTGAATCCATACCTATCACATTCGTATAATAACTTCACACAAAACTTTACAGTACTCTTGCTCTACTTAATCGTCCATCAATATTCATGTCCACAACTTTTTTAGTCACATCCATGGTATCCCGTCTTATAACATACCAATAGATTAGATAATTGCCGGCCGATTATCCAGAAGGTATCTAATAATATTTTTCTACGAAGAATACGAAAATCAGGACTTCTTTAATCGTTATACCTATGTGTATGTAGTAGTGTATTTTTTGTGTTTCCATATTTAATTTAAATATTGCCAAGAGTTGAAGCAACGTGCAATGGGATAGTTGATAGTGGTTGAATATGAATTTAAATCTTCTACAATTATGTCAACACTAAAAGCTTGGAATAAATCTATAGCAAAACAAATCTGATAGATAATAAGGGACATAAGGCTTTTGATCACGATGATAAAGAATACGTATTGTCTTGTCTAGTTCGCTCCCTGTTGTGATTGATACAAGTTTTAATTAATCAGACTAACGATCTTCTTTAATTCGTAATGGATATTCCTGTACACTCTATCGATTCATATTGCAGTCTCAGGCGAACAAACTTGTCTCTCACCTTTATTAATGTTCATTGAAGTTAGTCTGGTGATTAACATCTTTTCAAACATCTTTACAAACTTTTCAGACGTTTGTACTCTTTTTGGCTTAGCTCATCGTTAATTTCGTCAGTGCCCATTTAAATTGGTGCTGCGACGTTCTAAAGGTTATCGGATTTGGATTATATTATGTTTTATTAATACAAAGATTTTGGTGGTTAGAAAAAGAATTTCGAAAAATTATGGTCTTGATGCGGAAATCGATCCCGCGTCCCCTGCTATCCGGGAAGGTGCCTGGCTGCTCGGCCAACCAAAACGGTTAAGCTTAGGTTTTCTTTATAAACTATCCGATTTTAATTTCAACATTATATAAATGTTAGATAAATTAGTACAAAGATTTTAGTGGTTAGTTAGAATTTCGGCAAGTTAATTAGTGTCTTGGTTGGCTGAGCGGTCAGGCACCTGCCCGGATAGCAGCGGACGCGGGTTCGATTCCCGCATCAAGACCATAATTTTTCGAAATTCTTTTTTATTTATTTATTCGTACATTGCAAGTCACATGTTTAAAAAAAGGTGTTGCAGAGTTTTTGTTACAGTACAAGTGACGCCCTGCTAGGGCACAGCAAACATGAGGGGCAACTATTGCCTACTACTTATAAATTCGTAAATTTCCTTAAATAATAATAATTATTTTTCTAACCACTAAAATCTTTCTACAAATTTTTCTAACATTAATGTTTAAATTAAAATCGAATAGTTTATAAAGCAAACCCAAGCTTATCTGAACGCACGGTATTTGTAAATATATCGGCTTTGGAATGTTTGAAATTTATTTCTTCATTGCTAGGGTATCCGTTGGCTTGCAACGTGAAATGTAAACGTTAGAAGAATTTCGGCAAGTTAATTAGTGTCTTGGTTGGCCGAGTGGTCAGGAACCTGCCCGGATAGCAACGGACGCGGGTTCGATTCCCGCATCGAGACCATAATTTTTTGAAATTCTTTTTCTAACCACCAAAATCTTTGTACTAATTTTTCTAACATATTATAAATATTATAAAATGTTGAAATTAATATCGAATATTTTATTAATTTTAATTTTTATAACAACATAAAAATTTGTTAATTTTCGTATAGTTTATTCAAACGAATATAGACACTGACAGAAAAATTCTTTTTCTCAAACATGCATGGAAATATTGCCATTATTATAAAAAATAAGAATGGTCTACACGAAATAGCGTGAGCTCACTTTCATGTTACACACGGTACTTCCGCTGTAAGTCAGTGAAAATTAAATCGAAGTCGCGTTCGCTGTGTCGCCAGTAGTACATTTAATATCTCCCAAAATGTAATTAAGCGACGCTAGTTTTTTTATCCTCAAATCTATCTTCTCCGGACGAAGTGCTGGCTATCCATCAATGTCCAGGAAGGGTGGAATACTCCTCTTGATTACTTAGAAAGTGGCTTCGCATCACACGCATCCATCGTGAATTTTCCATAGGCATTTACAGACATTTGTCAGAAGTATCTGTACATTGGACGTCATGGGTTCTAGTTAGCCACACACACACTGGTAGAAATGCAATATTTAAAAATAGGCAAGAAATTATTACAAAAAAAATTAAGTCAAAAAAAAATTGGAGAATTAATTGTCATGATTAGGGAATTTCCTAAAAATTATTAATCATCAATCATCACCAGCCCTTTAATGTCCCCTATTGCACAGGCCTCCTTTATGTATGAAAGAATATAGGGAGAATAGGCTAGCCCAGTGCGGATTGGTGGGTATTAACGACTGCAGATGCAGCCGGGATCAACGGCTAGTATTTGTTTATTTTATGACAAACATATTCTATTCTGCAAATACATCCGACAGCCTCTAAACTCTTTACATTAAGAAAATCAAAGTTCAATATCGAAAGTATTTATGTGACAGATTTGTACATACAAATATGTTGCCGATAGTACTCTGGAGGTTTCTGTTTTTTTGGAAGCATCGATAAGAAGTTTCGAGAATATCTTTCGCCAATTTTATCAGGACTTATCAATCACCAAACAAAGGAGCCGAAGCTTTTAATTAAAAGGAATTAAGATACTCCCTGGGCGGCGAATTAAAAATGCAGATTTCACTTTGTTCGGAGGGAAACAACTATTTTAATCAAATCTGATAGCGCGCTTTGTTGCATAGGAATTGCTATTTTCGAATTGGCGGCTTTGGATACAGTTTATCTTTCTGCTAGAGCTAAGCAAAAAATATCGATCCAAGATATTATTATATAAAAAAGATTCTCCTGCAGGTGCCGTGCAAGGCGACTAGGCGTTAAGATAAGCAATGGGCATCAGCGTTCCTCTTGTATCACCTATCAAAATACTACGATTTACGTGTCTGATAGATGGCAAAAGGCTTGCCACCTATTACATGGGACCTAACATAATTGGCCAAAATGTTGAATCACCGTTTCCTACCATTTCCGGGAAAAATAGGCGTAATTTTTGCATGTAAGAAAAACATTGTTCATTGAAGTGCCATGAATCTTCAAAAGAGAAAATATAAAAGCATGAAATATAATATAATAAAAGAAAAATAGAAAAGCCGTTTTTATCCTCTAGAGGTTAAAGTAAATTTGAATTTAGAACATCGTGTGCAATGAGTTTGTGAATTCAAAACATCATTAAACATATTTATTTCTACCTCCATGGTGCCGAAATTGTCATGCAACCTATTTTAATTTGTTAAAAACTCAGACTCGGAACCTTCTTGGTGTACTTTTTTTGTAATTTGCTTTGCGCGCGCCATTTTCTTTTCACGTCATAAATTTGTTAAAAGCTAGGAGTTCCGTGACGGTCAATCAGCTTGGCGTCAATCTTGCTTTAAACATTTTGATCGTCTACAACGCTTGCTTGATGCTTGAGTCAAGCATTTAAAAGCTTTTAGGTCTGTTTGATTTGTTTACGCTAGCAACGGAACAAAAACATACAGAAAATCAACGTGCTTGACTCAAGCTGATTGACCGTCTCGGAGTAATTTTTATTAGGTACTTACAGGTGTGTCTGGATGAATGTTGCGGGTGTGGCTGGGTGGATGGGTGGCTGTTGGAGGTGTGTCTGGGTGAATGGGTGTTTTGAGGGTGTGTCTAGGTGAATAGTTTGTTTTGTTGGTGTTTCTGGGTGATTGAGTGTTTTTTGGGTGTGATTGGGTGTTTTGTAGGTGTTTCTGGGTGAATGGGTGTTTTTTGGGTGTTTCTGGGTTAATCGGTGTTTTCTGGGTGTTTCTCGGTGAATGGGTGTTTTGTGGGTGTTTCTGGGTGAATCGGTGTTTTGTGGGTGTTTCTGAGTGAATGGGTGTTTCTGGGTGAATGGATGTTTTGTGTGTGTTTCTGGGTGAAAGGGTGTTTTTTGGGTGTTTCTGGGTAAATGGGTGTTTTATGGGTGTTTCTGGGTGAATGGGTGTTTTGTGGGTTTTTCTGGGTGAATGGGTGTTTTGTGGGTGTTTCTGGGTGAATGGGTGTTTTTTGGGTGTGTCTGAGTGGATGGGTGTGTATTGCGGGTGTGAATGTTGTGGGTGTTTCTGGGTGGGTGTTGAGAGTGTGTTTGGGTTAATGGGAGGGTGTTGTGGAAGTTTCTGTGAAAACAGACACTGTTGTGATTGTATTTTTTTTTGTATTTTGCAATTTCCTCGTTGGGGGGGATGAAAAGTTACGTGTTGCACTCGAGTGCAAAGATTTTTCACCTTGTGCTCTTTTGATTCCCTCGCTATCGCTCAGGATTCTAATTTTTGAATCACTCGCTACGCTCGTGATTCAATTTTAGAATCCTTCGCTGGCTCGGTCATCAAAATGAGCACGCGGTTAAAAAACAACTTTGCACTCACGTACAACAAATAACTATTATTCATGGAAAATAGGTATCCGAAATTTAATAAGTACCTAAAGCACGGAAACAGTCAAGAAATTTAGCCAGTTTTATATTCTCCTTCACTAAAAAATTAGTCTTGAAATAAACACACAAATACATATTTTATCATTACTAACACACCAAAGTCTTACTTACTTAACAGTTGACTTCGTGAGAGCTTTTTAAGCAAAACTTTAAGCTCTTCTAATCCTAAGTCGGTTCACGGTGGACAAACTTAACCTTTACAAGTAAAAACAAAAGTTCTTACAGCACCCATTCCGTTACCTACTGTATTTCAGAATAATTTACTACAACAAAAACTTTTTTTTTTCTTCTATATTTTGTAATGGTCATCATCATTGTATTTAGCTGTTTAATAGAATTATATTTCAGTGGCAAATGTATCACACTTTATTTTAATAAGGAAATTTTGCATTTTGACCTTATGGTGGTTACTACCTAAAGAGGGTTGGTATCAGACAGGCAGGCGTCTGTAAAACCTAAGCCAAAACTTTTAGCCAAGCCAAAACCTTGGATTGAAATGTTGTCATCATAATCACTCTCCGTTCAACGTTCTCTCGACATGGTCCGTTCCTTTTCTTTTTTAAATATTTATTCATCATTAGCACCTTTCCGGTGTAATGGATGATAAAAATGAAATGGTAGTGGATGACTTAATTACGT
Organism: Cataclysta lemnata; assembly: GCA_963931975.1. NCBI lineage: Eukaryota > Metazoa > Arthropoda > Insecta > Lepidoptera > Crambidae > Cataclysta > Cataclysta lemnata. The sequence continues at coordinate 12,618,532 of OZ008351.1, forward strand.
CTGAACGATATCAATCAAAGAGAAAACATACTGCGCCGACCACAGACAAACTGGGAACAGGGAAGGAAGAAGAAGATGGTAGTTACTATAATAAAACACAAAAGTTGTACTAAAGTGTTCTACTAGTTATGGTGCTAACCGTAACTAATAAACTTCGTCTTAACTAACTTCGTCCACGCGATTCTAAGAATTCGTTTAATTTCATCTAGTGATTTTAAGAAACGAGAGCTCTATACAATTATAAATACGGATTCATAAAAAGTCAGACTATTAATGGGAACATATTTTTTTACCGTTATTACTTTATAGAAGTTTCTGATTGACAGAATCTTTATAAATGTCCAAAATTTGAGATCTTATACTTTATATATACGTATTTTGCGATATGAATAAAGTGTCTCTCTTGTTTCCAGGATTCGAAGACACACATGTGATGATCTTTATCGGCTTTGGGTTCCTGATGACCTTCCTCAAGAAATATTGCTACAGCGCCCTTGGATTCAACTGGCTACTAGCAGCGTTGGTCATTCAGTGGGCACTCCTCTGCCAGCAGTTCTACCACATGACGGACAATACCATCCTAGTTACCAAAAAGTCGTTGCTAGGTAAGTGATTTGTATGTATGGTTGATTAATATTGCCAATAATTTGAGAAAGTTCGAATGCCGCATTTATTTCAAATCAGAATGGATTTATTGATATACCGTCTACCATTATATCTGTTCGTGACATATAATCTAGAGCTTTGCCGACCTCATAAAGCTCAGCATCATTTTTGTTTTTTGCCAAAGTTAAGGTTTGATACGCTGTATTTTATTGATTTATATTTGGATAACGCTGTACATGATTCAAGAGTTGTTGGCAAAGCTAAGAAATTCAACTGTTCTCTGATTAGAAACTATATAGTGTACTTAAGACGCATTTGAACTAAAAGCTTTTTGAAGTAGCATCAATTCAATTCAGTTTGAATTTTATAAATCAGAAGCGTGACGATAATAATGTGTATAAACCAATTTTATACTCACAACTAGTAAAGCGATAAAACTGAACCGACTTTATTTCACAAATGACTGAAGCGTCCTATATTTTTAAAAAAACATAAAAAGCTTTTGGCGGGACACGTCAGCTGTATCGGTGATTTCAATTTCTGGTTTTGTTGCAGTGGTGCTTCAAAATGATTGATCTTTTGTTGTTATGTTATGTTGACAGGATATGGGGTTGGTAAACGATAAATTCATCCATTCTTAGCGGTCGGCCATAAGGCCATCTACTCCTATTGGATTCTTAAAAATGCGCACGATTTTATAATGCGTTGGTTATAGCTATCAAATTAAAGAACATAATTAAAGGCCTCGCTTTCGAAATTTCTTTTGTCTGATTTGAAAGTTATCAGAATCTACGCGGACGTGTGTGCTTTGTTAAAAATCGTATTTTATTAACCTACGCTCCAGGCTTTCCCCAAACAACAGATTCAATCAAAAGTGCATGTATGTGCCCACATTGTTTTGTTTAATTTTTCAATGCATACCCCACAATTCAATACAATGGCGCAGAAAGTTTTTTTTAGAAATTAGAATTATTACAAAAGCATACGCGAATAATTCTTTTATGGCCGCGCAGTTTTGGTTTGGGAAATTTTGAATTGGTTGGTATTTTAAATGGGAAATTGTTGTATTGAGCTCCGAGGAGTTCGGTATCGCGGTTGTTATGAGTGCTTTAGAGGATTTAATGTAAGAGTAACCTCGAAACTGTTATTATCAAAGAAACGTTTCAAACACGATTTAGGGGTCATCTATGAAGTACGTCACAATTTCTTGATTTTTTTGACACCTCCCCCATTCTTGTCACAGTTGGACACATTTGCGAGACTCCCCCCCCCCCACCTCTAGTGTGACGTCACATATCTAGGAATTTTAAATTTACAAACCGAGACGAATCAGGATTCCATGGATTTACTGTGCGAGTTTGAAATGTTACGTCACGAAGCTTAGGACCCCTCCCCCCTTGTCACACGTACTTTATGGATGGCCCCTTATGATGCTATACTTATATTTCATAATTATGTAGATTCCATTTCAAAAGTGCTTAAAAATGGTTTAAATTCTCCCATGAATAAATTTAATTTAATCTTAAATGTTGCCAAAAAATAACATTGAAGATTTCTTATTTAACTACCAATTGTAACGATTTAAGAATATTTATTAAGCCTTACAACTTCTGAGCTTATATTCCAAAATGTTCCAACAGCAAATACAGAATTTGTTTGCGGTGTTTGCAAATATACCATTGTTATGTTATTGCCCAACTTCGAGCAATATCTCCTAAGGCACCCTCATATTTTTCATGGGATTAGCTAGGTCGCTATAAATGAATTATAACTTACTCACAGGGGATTATTTGACCATTCCTACTTAAAGCGGATAACTAAATGTTCCTGCTTTCGCTTCCGACTGTATTTAGGGGTTTATTATAAAAATGGTTAATGTTTCTTTGAAATAACTTTTTGATTACGAAACTTTTCGCGGTCCGCTGGAGAGATTGGGAGCTTTGTACAGTTGGGGATTGTAGTGGCAAAATAGTTCTTATTGCTGATGCATTAGGTGCACGTATTATACTTTATCTTGCTTTCTTTTCGCAATTACTTTTTTGGTAAGCCAAAAAATGGAAATGAAGTAGCCGCATGTTCGCCATTATTTATAATATAACACGATGGGTACAAATTAGACACACAATATGACAATAGTTTAAAATCTATTTACATCAACCAGCATACAAACTATTTTAAATTACCAGAGGAAAATCCCTGAAAAGAATGATGAACGGTAAATAGATGAATAAGATTATACCCGAATATTTTTATAATCTAAATATATTATATATTTATATCGTCATATTTATAAGCAGTGTGGTGACGGCAGAGTAGAATCCAATTGTCACCACCCCAAATCTCTCCCGTGGGTGTCGTACAAGGCGACTAAGGATAAATCAGTGATGAGGAATGGGCAGCAGCGTTCCTCTTATACCACCTAGCAATGTACTGCGACACTTTTGTGCCCGTATATGGCAATAGGCTCGCCACCTATTACATGGGACCTAACATAATTGGCGAAACGTGGGTGCTAGTTCACCTCTGCCTAACCCTTTCGGGGATATAGGCGAGATTTATGTATGTATGTATTTATAATCTTTAGGTCCACTTGTTTACAATTTTTTAATCTAGGTCTAGATCTTTGTCAGTTTGTTTTAAATCGATAAGCACAGAATGATTGCTTAAACCTTGAATAAAGTTATACCTAGATTAAAAAGTTCGCACGTCTTTAGAAAACATTTAATCTATTTTTAGAAATTTTTCAGACTTATCTTTCTTTGATTTATTTACTGTCACGCACGACCTATACAAAAAAAAATGTCCTTGGTCTGTCTCATACCAGATCATGGCTTAGACGACCCCGAGAACAGAGCGAGTTTACTCAGAAGGCACGTATTTCTGAATCTTTAAATATTGCTGTGTATTATGAACTTGGGATTACAGATTTATGTCCCAAGTTACTCTATAACGTCCTAAGAAAGTGTCCATATATATTCTGCAAAGAAAATTACAAGCGCGTAATTTGGTTTCTTGACCCTTTTTCCCGCAAACAATATTCTTGTATTTCTTGTCGCCAGTAAGCTTCGCAGCTAACAACTTGTTATTGTTTCGTCCAACCCTTTGTTTTTGAAGGAGATTGATTTATGGACTGAAGTTTTCTTAAGTTAAAGCGAAATTTAGTCATTTGTTTGTCGTGAAAATGTTAGTTAAGGACACACTTGAGCTGCACCAGTGAGAACAGTAGATTTATTGCTTCCTAAATCAGATCAATGTTCAGAAATTGGAACAATATTTTGGAGTCGTTAGTAATGTTGGTTGTAGTACTTTTAACTTATTGTCTTGCATGTCGACGAAGGGAGATATTGCCCAGTGTACGAACCTAAGAGCATCAGAATGGTTATGCCCTGTTTAGATTACCAAGATTATTTGGAGACAGTCAAGTTAAGTAAGTTAAGCAACTTTCATTCTCCTCTGTCTATCTTTCGACGGCCTGTTTGGTCGAATGGTCATAACGCTGGTATAGGTATTTATAATATAGGTATTTATAATACAAGTGAATAAGCTAATTATTTTAGGCTAGATGATAGGTGTGGGTGAAAGAAATATTTATTTATTTTTGGTCATCGCGCCGTCTATCAAATTTTTGCAGGCATTTTCCGATCTACGTCCATCAACATATTCAACTTTGTTTTTTTCTTAAATCTCATTTAGGCAAGCAATGGGTGGCGGTAGTGTTGGTTCAGTAAATCTATTTAGCGCCCTGCGGCTGCTCCGATCGTTCAATATTTATTAAGACAACATGGGTTCTAACAGCGTTAAGATATATATTGCAATGCCTCGTAGTTTGTACGCGCAGATGGTCTGAATGATTTATTTGTCTGGCAAAGGCCCCGGCCCACGCAGCTAGACTAGCATGGTCCTAGATCGCAGTCAATAACCTCGTGTACATTCCATTGGTATAATTAACAACATATAAAGGTTAATATCCCTTAAATGTCCCCACTGTTGGGGCACAGGCCCATTGATGGAAGAATATAGAAAATGAAAATATGGTTTCTTCATAAGGTATCATTAAATACACTCATGAATCGTCAAAGAAATAACGTTAAACACTTGAAATGTGTGTATCAAAAGAATAAGACATAAGAAGAAGACCTCGCTGGCCCAGTGTGGATTGGAGGGAATTAAAGACTGCAAATAGATGGTGCACCAGGAACATTTATGTCCATTCCTCGTTATATCATAACTCTGAGTCGCCTTGTACATCACGCACGAGAGAGACAGGATGAGAGAGTAATGAAAATTCTATTCTTTTCTACCGTCACCACAAGTCTTTTATTTATAATATTGTAAACGTAAATAAAAAAATTCAAAATAAATTGCAATAATTTTTTGCCTCAGTAGGTGCCTCTGTCTGTCGCTTTGTTCCAACCTATGATTCTTAATTAACTTTTTCCATTTCATATAGGTCCTAGGTCAATAGGTGAAGCTTTAATGTCACGTGTCCAACCTACGATTCTTAATTAACTTTTTCCATTCTAGGTCCTAGGTCAATAGGTGAATAAGAAAATACCCTGCCCAACTGACGATTCCTAATGAACTTTTTCCATTTCAGAGGCAGACATAATGTCGGCAACAGTTCTCATAACGTTCGGAGCATTACTGGGCATCGCAAGCGGAGTTCAGTTGCTCTTTATTGCTGTGGTGGAGACAGCCGTTGCTTGTCTCAATTTGTGGCTTGTGGCAGACGTGTTTAAGGTACGATTCTATTTGCACTGGCTTTTAGTTAATTTGGAGACCGACGACCGTTGTTATTATAAAGCAACTTATTCATCTCATAATATCATGAGACTGAAACTCTTAGCAATCCATGGATTCATCGTGCGGGTGTCGGGTCCATAGTGTGGCAGAGAGGGATTTAAATTCATATTTTTTTGAGAAATTACTAAAAATGATTTGACTGTTTTGATTTGGTTGAATGGTCAGTTTTCTGGCTATAGGTTAATAGGTCCCGGTTAGCTTTGTGATCAACACACATTTATTTTCGAGTCATGGTTGTTTAGCATTCCAAATTAATACTATGGACTTCTCAGAATTTAGTTATGACCACCCTTTCGCCTAATACCAATTATAGGTTATTACAAATAACTACGATTCAAATTATGATAGCAACATTAAAGGATTTATCTATACAAAAAATAATTAGGCGAACAGTCAGATCACACTCAGTGTTCAAATTTTTTCCTAATAAAAGCGTTTTGGTTTCAGGCAGCTGATGTTGGTGGGTCAATTGCTATTCATACGTTTGGGGCCTACTTCGGACTTGGTGTAAGTCTGGCCCTCAGGCCTAAGGCCAATACAGAAGAAGCAAATGCCAACAACGTACCCACCGTAGATCTCAATGGTCCAAGCTATACTTCTGATGTCACTGCGATGATTGGTAAGTTTCATACTATCAATAAACCAAAGGCATAATGTTGTATTATTAGATGAAGCTCAGTGTATCGTATTCTTCTTCTTCCTTCCCTTCTTTTTAAATCTGACCGCCTGCCTGAGACCAACCTCTTTGGGTAATCTGTGCCCCAAACTGCTCATTGGTCTACACCGGGTAATCTCCCTTAGTCGACTTTTACGACACACCTGGGTTGAGTCAGGGCTGGCACATTCTACGTTATTTCTTCACTCCCAGGCCATCATGGAACACGTTTCGTATTATGGCGGGTTAACATCAAATTGTTCAGATTTTTGCAAAACTATGCATCGTTGAAGGTGTTACAGTAAGATTAATTTATTTCCCCCGCGATTTTAGAGTTGTGGTCGCAGCAGTATGTTCTCTTTGATCCCCTCTTATCAGTTACTCGGCATCTCCTTTTCCACACTCATCACGTTCATACATACCTCACACGATCTATCCCTGTCTCAGATATATTTAATCTAATACAATTCTAGTACCGAAGAGGTCAAATTTGATACAGAGACTGAACTGACATTTTATGTTTTCTTAATATGTTTATTATTTTGTCGCTTAATTGAAATTGCAGACGCAGGTTTATTTCATTATGCTATTTTTAGTGTTTCATTGCTCGCTCTTATAAGATCACTGTGACGACCAGAACGTAAATCCCAATGTTGATTAGGGAATCTTTTAAAATTAAGCTTTCCATTAATATCTCTCTTGATATTTATTTTATCTCGCTTATTTATTAAGCTGTGTATAGCACAATTTAATTTTAAGAATAACTTCAAAAAGTATTTCAAGAACCAGTATTTAAGAGAAATATTTTTCGTTGACGGACGTTCGTCGAATCGGTCTTAGATGATTTTACAAAATTAAAAATACAATAGCAAATTTTTTATTGGATAATTATAAAAGTTGGTTGCTAGGTTCGATTTTGTATTTTTGTGAAACACCAGAGTGAGTTATGATTACTGATTTAGCATGGCGAAGGATTAGTATATCTATGTATACAGGATAAATCAGTGATGAGGAATGGGCAGCAGCGTTCATCTTATACTACCTAGCAAAGTACTGCGACTTTTGTGCCCTATAAATGGCAATAGGCTCGCCACCTATTACATGGGACCTAACATAATTGGCGAAACGTGGGTGCTAGTTCACCTCTGCCTACCCCTTCGGAGATATAGGCGTGAATTATGTATGTATGTATGTATACAGGACAAAACAAGCAAAATTGCCCCAGTTCACAAAACGAAATTTGTGTACCGAGCCGTGATTTAGATCTACGTACGCCAAATGTGGGGTTATTTATAAATTTCTATGACGAGTGTGTATTTACTTAACTAACGCAAGCTAAGTAGAGTCAAATACAACGCGACTACTGGAAATATAAACTATAAGAATCTTTAATGGCGGATGCAGGTCTTTAGGATTAAATCTTGTTTAACGATAGCGTACTACGTTGGCACTGAAGATATACTATTGATTAACCTTTCTCAAGGTATTGTAATCTGTGTTTCATTTAGGATGGATTAATAATCGGATGTCGGCATTGTTTGCCTAAATAGAATATAATGATTTGCAATCCCTTTAATTATATGCATACCATAGTAACATAAGCTCATAATGACGCTAAATGTAGATATGTGTTTAATTATAGAAAACAATAGTTTAATTATGGATTGTTATTCAAAATATTTTTGACCATTTAGTACGTGTACATAAGACTGGAAGTTCACCAGCACTTAAACAGGCGATTAAAAGATAACCGTCTGTTTTTGACATTTTATCTTATGGAAGAACTCTCAAAAACAAATTTTCTTTTAATCGCTGCAAAATTGCGTAGTTATGTAAAAAATAAACCAGCAATATCCACCAGCAGTATCTGCAAATGGACCATAACCCGAATTCCGAATTTATGTTCGTCTCCGCTGAAGAGCGTTTAAATTTTTCAGGGTCGATTTTCCTGTGGATTTACTGGCCATCCTTCAACTCCGGTCTCACGAGCTCCGATCAGGAATACCAGAGAGCGGTTGTCAACACGTACCTGTCCCTGGCGGCTGCGACGGTGAGAAATCAAAATTCAAGTGGCCAATTTATTCGGACGAATAGAAAACATCATCACCATCACCTTTTAATGTCCCCACTTTTGGGGCACGGGCTTTCCCTGTGAATAGAATAATATAGGGAGATTGGACTATAACACACCACGCTGGCCCAGTGCGGGTTGGTGGGTATTAACGACTGCAGATGCATCCGGGACTAACGGCTTTACGTGCCTTCCGAAGCACGCAGGAACTCGAGATAATAACAAAGATTTTGGTGGTTAGAAAAAGAATTTCGAAAAATTATGATCTTGAGGTGGGAAGGTTATAAGAATTTCGGCAAGTTAATTATTGTCTTGGGTGGCCGAGCGGTCAGGCACCTGCCTGGATAGCAGCGGACGCGGGTTCGGTTCCCGGCTCAAGATCATAATTTTTCGAAATTCTTTTTCTAACCACCAAAATCTTTGTACTAATTTTTCTAACATTTATATATTGTTAAAATTAAAAATCGAATCAAGATAATAAATTTTTGATCACCCATCCAATGATCGGCCTTAGCGACATTGCTTAGTTTGCGCAATGGCAGACCAAGCGCGCTATGCCACTGCATTAGCGAGCTCCTCTATGCGTTTGAATAGATTAGCCACTTGGCTACGGCCTCTGGTATGAATCGTCAAGACGCTAGAAATCGAAAACTTGTGTGTCCAAGGAAGGGTAGAAGAGTGCGCAGTTAGCCTCCGTCTATAATGATAAGTCTCCTAACTCCGATCCGCCAACGAAGCGCCGACCCTGAAGCATTCATTACCAAAGTTACTAAACGCGTCAGAGTTTTAAAAATCTTTCTACATAGATTCGAACTTAATTATCACTAAATTCCTGAATCTGCTCTACCTACCGTCATTACTTGGCAAGAAAGCAAGACAAAATATTTTTAAAAGAACTTTTGGAAAGAGAAAATTTTGGTATGACATCGCTCTACGTTCGTTACCTATATTTTACGCGTAACAACTACCGTGTAATATAATTATATATGTGTAATATGTTTTGCATGCATTGGTAATAAGGTCAATATAGCCTGTTATTTATGCCACCAGCGTTCCCATGTCCCGCTATGCATAAACTCTGAGAGTAATCTTACCCTCTCCTATGAAACATGACGTGTTCAAAGGCAGTGAGGTTACAGTTTTGAGGTCAGTCAGCGACATACGATGACGGGTAATGAGATTATCATATTATTCGAGCCGTTCAGTGACTAGAAGTTATGTAAATAAACAAGTAATTATGTACTATATATTAAAGGAACTTGAAGGCTACCCTTCGCCGAACACTTGTGTTTCAGCAGTGAGGTAAATTAATAAATATTTCTTACACTCACACCTATCATGTGTTGTGGGTACGTACTAGATGATGGAAAAATTTTAATGTGCATATTAATAAATTAAAAATTCTAATATATAGAAAAAACCTTTAAGCGCTGCACTCTATTAAGAGCTGCCTCTATTACTGCAAGCTCAATTCACAAGTCACTTCAAACCTCATTTGAACTTGAAATTTTGACAAAATGATTGGAGATAACCTTTGGGAGATGAATTTCTAAATAAGCATGAATTTCGTTTACACGATTATATCTATTTTTATTATACAAATAAAATTTGCAATTACCGATGGAAATCTATCTAAGTTTTCCTTCGTTAACGTTGGTTACAGAAGAAAATTTGGATACCTATATGGTAGACGCGTATATTCTTTGCCCTCCGATTTACGTGCCCGATACATGGCAATAGGCTCGCCACCTATTGGCGACCTACATGGGACCTAACATAATTGGGAACGTGGGTTATTCACCCCTATCCCCTTCGGGGATATCATATGTATGTATGTCAAATACTTAACAAGAAAGTTAGGAACTTAAACAATCCACTTTAAGCTGACGCCACGACACAGCTTACAGCATCACCAGATCCCTCCCACATTGTAGTTTCCAAGGCCGCCCAATCCAATATCGTAAATTGATTAACATTGGCAAAACCTCGAAGCTCGTCGTGTTGATTGACACGTCCCTTGATTAGTTCTATTCTAGAAGACAAATTCGTCGGTGACCGCGTTTCTCTGATCCACGATATTACGCAGGGCTGAGAAATGGACTGTTGGTGGAGGGGCGGGCCAGATGGACATAAGTCCTACTATTAACGATTTATGCCCGTACTCTAATAATAATTAGGTGAACAGAAATATATTTTAAATACCGCACCCGGTGTCTTCATCATCACTAACCCTTTAATGTCCCCACTGTTGGGGCACAGGCTTTCCCTACGGATGGAAGAATATAGGGACAAATAGGCCTAAGAGGATTAGAATCCGGGACCGTACGTTAATAACTAAGTCTAGTTTTTCACCCACCAAAATTAAGATCCAGACGTCACGGGTTCGATCCCCAGGAGTACAAATTTGTACTCGATTTGGTACGTGGTAGGACTTTTTTCAAGTCCGCCTGGCTAGTTACCACCATCTTATCAAAATCATTGTTGTGTTCCGACTAGCCAGCCCCTCTGTCTGTGTATCGTCACTTACCATCAGGTGGTATGAAGGCCCAGAGCTTCCGTGTCTAGGATAAAAAAAATGACTACAGCTCGGATATCGCATTCCCAAATAATCTTCTGTGTTTATTTGCCATGCGGCCGTGTGGTGACGGCAAGGCCGTGTGCGGACGGCAGAGTAGAATACAATTGTCACCACCCCAAATCTCTCCCGTGGGTGACGTACAAGGCGACTAAGGATAAATCAGTGATAAGGAATGGGCAGCAGCGTTCCTCTTATACCACCTAGCAGTGTACTGCGACTTTTGTGCCCGATAAATGGCAATAGGTTTGCCACCTATTACATGGGACCTAACATAATTGGCGAATCGTGGGTGCTAGTTTCACCTCTGCCTACCCCTTCGGGGATATAGGCGTGATGTATGTATGTATGTATGTATTTATTTGCCATTATTTTGTAGTATTGGGATTACACAATAACTCTCCGACCAAAAGACTATCCGTTGCTTGGGCACATGTTGTCCCACTCAGAGAACACGTGACTTGGTATTTATTTGAGGAAATGAAATACTCTGTGCAAGTGGCGGGTCTAGACACGTGTATGGCTTCGTATCATATTAACTTATTTTAGATTTTCTCTTACTGAGATCAAGAACTCAAGCGTTACAATCTATACAGTTTTAGGTACGCAATAAATCATAATTGAACATTATTCCGAGGAGCTCGATTGCGCTTTGCCTACGATTGCTGAAACTAATCAATAGTCGCTTAAGCCGGTCATTGGAAGGGTGACCAAAAATCTATTTGAAATGGATGAACAAAAATGGATGTGTGGGGACTGGGACTGGGTATGACTGGGAAAGACAGAATTAGAAATGAGCAGGTCAGAGAGAGTTTGAAAGTAGCGGCGATGATCGAAAATTTGTGCTATGTTTGGCTAGTTTATGACCGTCACAGTCAGTCTACGGCCTATATAAACGAGGTCCGCGCGGGTATGTCCGTCTAGTGTATTCCCCGCCTTAGTCGCTTTCTCGTCGGGCGGTGAGGCTAGGGCCTACCGGGATTTAATATTTATGTAGATATATCTGCTGCTAATGTGTCTATGTATATTTAACATGCCGCAATAGACACATTATGTGCCACAAGCCACCTTGACACACGACAAATTGAATTAGTGTTGACTGAGCGAACCCCGCTCTCTGACTTATTAATAGCGCTACTTGACTAAATCCATTATCTATCCCTTTGTGATAATGAAACTGTTACAAATTACTTGTCACTTTAATAATTACCTAGTGATGTCGCCTTTGTTGCCGAGATTAGGTAAGGTGATAAGCACCAGAACCCATTATAATTTTGTTAATTAGCTTATTTCATTAATTATGCTAAAGTAAACTGATAGGTTCCTACCTACTTCGTGAGCAGAGTCAGTAATTTTTACATTTTACCGCCTCCGTGGTCTAGTGGTACGCCCACCGGAATGTAGATCCAGAGGTCCCGGGTTCGACCCCAGGGGGGTACAACTTTGTACTCGGTTTGGTTAGTGGTAGGACTTCTTTGAAGTCCGCCTGGATAGCTACCACCATCTTATCAAAATCTGTCGCCATAATAATAATGTTAACAACATTATTGTGTTCCGACAATTTGTGATAAGATAGCCAGCCCTTCTGTGGTTGAGGGTTCCAGGTGAAGCTCGATTCCATCTTCAGCCCTTATCGTCACTTACCATCAGGTGAGATGAAGGGCAAGAGCTTCCCTGTCTAGCATAAAAAAACAATTTAGTTTTTGAGATACGACTTACGTTCCCAAGTAGGTGTAATTCACATTCGCACACCCGAGCGCACATCTGGCTCGGAGTCTTCCTTTATTCACTGAGTGTACCAATACACGACTTTCTGATCCATACCTAACTGTCGCAGTCAGAGACGTCAATTAACATTAATACTTGTGGTCAAAAAATTAAAATTTTCAAAACTAGTCGATATTCTTGCCGAGCCCATGGTCTAGATTCAAATGAAATTTTTGACATTAAGTACTCATTAAAGTTAATTGACGTCTCCGAGTGCGGCAGTAAGTTAAGTAAACCAACTTAACTACTAAAAATTACATCACTCGATAAAAACACGTGAGCGAATCCTGCTAAAGTTTCAGGTGGGTAGGCAATGTACCAAAAAGGTTATCCACGTTTCATTGGATTGTTAACAAGTTTGTCCGCTAACGAGATCTTGCCAATAACCACATATTCCGTTCGTGATTATATACGCACCAACAGTGCGAGTTCGCTGTTTAATTAATGCTAATCATACCTGTGTGGCAGTAATAACCTCTTAATGACTTGGGCGCGTAATTACTGTAATACCAGGAAAATATTAACAGGCTTTTATTTTATTTTGAAGCAATGATTTCCACATTTGAATGTAGCTAAGACACTTTTGATGAGAATAAAAACTTTTGATTAAAAAGGAGATAGCTGGCTTCTTTTAAAACCCTGCTTATAATTTGGGGTTGGTTCAGCATGTAGGTACGGACACTATAATGTGTAAAATAATTCGAGAACTTGATAAATATACTATTTTAAAGATGCCAAAAATGTGTTGAATGAAAACTAAAAAATCGTTATCCTATGTCAGAGCGAAGGAGCCTCCACTTAAACATTACGTCAATCTGAATGCCTCAGACTGCAATGTAAAATATAGACCTAAGACTAGAATTACCGATTTTTTTTTGTTTTCATGCTTTGTAGACGACAGAGCAGAATACTATTGTCACCACCTTCAGGTAGGATGTTAATTCATGTCTGCCAACCCTTAGGAGATAAGTAGGCATGACCGATTTACGTTATGCCTATTTATCTCCTAAGAAGATAATACATAGTAATACATTCATACATAAATCACGCCTATATCCCCGAAGGGGTAGGCAAAGGTTAAACTAGCATCCACGTTTCGCCAATTATGTTAGGTCCCATGTAATAGGTGGCGAGCCTATTGCCATTTATCGGGCACAAAAGTCGCAGTACACTGCTATTGCTAGGTGGTATAAAAGGAACGCTGCTGCCCGTTCCTCATCATTGATTTATCCTTAGTCGCCTTGTACGACACCCACGGGAGGGATTTGGGGTGGTGACAATTGTATTCTACTCTGCCATCATCACACGGCAAGAAGATAATAGAAGAAGAATCCCCTCTTTTAGCACAAGACAGGGAGGAAATGATTTTTTCGCATTGGGGTTGCTAGATTTTTTTACGAAATTTCAATAAATGTATGTTTAAGCTATGAGTAATGGGCAGCAGCGTTCCTCTTATGCCACCCAGCAATTTACTGCAATTTCCCTGCCCGATAAATTTTAATGGCAATAGGCTAGCCACCTGGGACCAAATTTAATTGACGACAAGTGGGTGTTAAATTCACCTCAGCCAAACCCTTCGGAGAAGAATAGACGTGATTTATGTACTTATCTATGTAAATTAATATACCTTTTTCTGGCATCATAGGTTTTGAAGAAATCCTTATGCTTGCAGGTCACGACCTTCGTCCTCTCGTCGGCGGTGAGCAAGCACCATGGCAAGCTGGACATGGTTCACGTCCAGAACTCCACACTGGCCGGTGGCGTCGCAGTGGGCTCGGTCTGCAACATGCACATCGGTCCTGGTGGAGCAATCGCCATCGGCATCGGGGCTGGCGTCCTTAGCGTTCTGGGATACAGGTTTTTGACCGTTAGTAGATTGTCATAATCCCTACTGCTGGGGCACCTTAGTACACTGTCATCGTCACCAGCGCCGGGGCATCTGCCTTCTTTATGGATAGAAGAGCATAGGGAGAATGGGTCGTAAGCCAAAACGCGGTCCAGAGGGCATAGCCAAGTAGCTCATCTATTCGAACGCATAGAAAAAAAAAGTATGAAATTGACGTATAGTTATCTCTGTAATACGCCAGTTATATACATTTGTATTATATGCGTTCGTATAGATTGGCCACTTGGTTAGACCTCCAGTGCGAATTAGTGGGCATAACGACTGCAACAACCCGGACCAACGGCTTAACGTGCTTTCCGAAGTACCGAGGAATTGGATTTGTCAGTCAAATTTAACTACATCTTCCTATCCTGTTATCAGTTTATCTCGTCGGCGCAGTATTTCCTCTCCCTTTCATATCGGTCAGACTTCATCAAGCCATCTACCTCGTTTAGGTTCATATCATCCATCACATTAGAAAGGGGCTATTAATCACAGCAACATTTCAATCCATACTGCTCAAGGTTTTGGCTTCGGTTTTTCAGCCGGCCTTAGGTTTTTCTGTTTTTGGTTGGCTGGCTGTCCTCCATTTGGATGCCCCAAGCTGATTTTTCACAGGGCAATCTTCCTTAGTCGACTTGTACGACATCCCTGGGGTGAGTCGGAGCTGGCACATTCATTGTTAATTTTTCGCTCCCAGGACATGGAAGACACTCCATTAATTTTAGATTGAGACTGTGTATACTACTACTATCACCACCTCTATCAATGGGATTGACAAACTAATTCCGAAGTTGTATAACTGGCGTGTTTCCACATCAATAAGCCAGTTAAAGGACCAATAATATCATTACTCAAACAGCAGCTCTCTGATTTTATAATTGAGTTTGAAAGCAATAACGTGATAGACGTTAATATTTGCTCTAACTTATTTGAGCGTTACATGACATATTACTATGAAGCCTCAATGATAGCCTCGTCGTGTATTTGCTGAAGTTAATTAGCCAAAAAGGCAACTTGTGATGCAAAGGCAAATTTGGTGACGGCAAAGCAGAATACATTATCACCATTATACCCAATCACTCCTGCATGCGTCGTTTACTAAAGGTTGAAAGTTTGAAACAGTGATCAGGAATGGGCAGCAGGCTTTCTGTTATACTACCAGAATTATACAACATTCTGAACGATACTGCTGAAGGTTTTGGCTTAGGTTTTATAGCTGACCGACCTGACTCCAACCCACTTTGGGTATGCTGTTGTTAATGGTTCGCCCTCCACCATTCGGGTGCGTGAAGGTGTTTATTGGGCTACTCTGGGCAGTCTCCCGTAGTCGACTTTAACGACACGCTTGGGGTGAGTGACTCACCAAAAACCACTGGTTCGACATGGTGGGTCAAGGCCATTCTCCCCATATTCTTCCACCAATAGTTAAGGCCTGTGCCTCAGTTCTAATGCCATCATGGAAGCTGACGTGTGGGAGTCACTGTAACGAGATAAACAACATAAACAATGTTGATGAGTATTATAAAACACACAAATAAAAATTTGTAATACCTATTTCTCAGAGTAACTAATCATTTTGATTTTCTAAATTGGATGATGTATTTTAAAGTACTTACATCTTTCTTATTTCGTCGATAAAGAGACATATCCAAACTGTTTACGTTTCTTATCTCGTTATAAAGGCTAGAGAATGTTTGATTTTTTTTTATCATTCCACCAGCCTAAGCTCACCAAGCTCGGTCTCCTGGACACGTGTGGCGTGAACAACCTACACGGAATGCCTGGACTGTACTCTGGTCTGCTGTCAGTCCTGTTCGCGGCACTCGCCACCCAAGAAAAATATGGCGCTGACGAGTTGGTCACTGTGTTTGGAGCAATGGGAAAGGTAAGGAAACACCGAGGAAAACATTTTTCGTGACTATTGGCAATAGTGTATGTAGTTGATAACCACTTTGGGGAGAGACTGGTGAACTGCTGCGAGGCAGATCTCAGACCGTGAGGAGCTCGCTTGCGCAGTGGCACAACGCGCTTGGCCTGCGATTGCGTAAACTAAGCAATTTCGCTAAGGCCGGTCATTGGATGGGTGACTAAAAATTTGTTATCTCGAGTTCCTCCGTGCTTCGGAAGGCACGTTAAGCCGTTGGTCCCGGCTGCATCTGCAGTCGTTAGTACCCACCAACCCGCACTGGGCCAGCGTGGTGGGTTTATGGCCCAATCTCCTTATATTCTTCCATCCATAGAGAAGGCCCGTGCCCCAGCAGTGGGGACATTAAAGGGCTGGTGATGATGATGATGATGATGATGATGATGGTGATGAGATCCCAGACTTTCCCCGCTTAAAGAGCTTGGAGTGGTTTAGTGGATATTGGCGGCGCTTCGTGCGCCGGGCGAGTCCTACACACGCCACGCCAGTCACCTAGCTAGAGGCTAGTATGATGCATAAAGGCATGCCACTCCGACAAAAAAAAAAGTAGTTGATAACTTTATAATAGCAGAGTAATATGATATAGCCCGTGGCTGTCATTACAAGGCGACTAAGGGTGAAGAGAGCGATGAGTAATGGGCAGCAGTGTTCTTTTTATACCACCTAACAATGTACTGCAACTTTCGTGCCCGATAAATGGCAATAAGCTTACCTGATTCACGATTACGTAGGAGTTAATTCACTGCTGCCTACCCCTTCGGGGATACAGGCGTAATTTATGTATTTATGTATGATATGATATAGGCATAACTCACAATGTAAACTTACTAACATATAAAGAAAATAAATTATTATTATTATCTCCTTTATTACATTTAAAATACATTCAAAATCATCATAATTATTATTATTATAACTATACAGAATTGCTTCCAACTAAAAGGCAACGAAAATACACAAGGCGGGATAAATAAACGAGAATTAGGGACAAATTAAGCGTCTAAAGGTTTGGAGTCGATCGTGTAGATTGGGCAAGTGGCCGGAAGGGCTTTTGTCTTACTTTAGGACGCTAGTAACTTATAATGGCCGTTAGTCAGTCAATAGTTTACTACTGACTATCTTACGGCCATAACTGGGTAACAGGACATCTAATCAGAAGGGTAGAATTAATCAAGTCAAGTCAATCGAATCAAAAATCATTTAGTACTCTACTCTTCCGATTCTTAGCCAGCTCTTCGATTGACTGGTAGAGAATACCTGAAAGAATTAAGTCCGCCTTTTATACTATATGTGTGCAATAAAGTTCAAGAGCACTAATCCACTGCGCTATCGAGCTGACCTTATCATTCTTATTCTATCATTCATTCAAATATTAGAATAACATTTACCAAGAGATTGCTAACATTCTACTTTGCCGTGTGGTGACGGCAGAGTAGAATACAATTGTCACCACCCCAAATCTCTCCCGTCGGTGTCGTACAAGGCGACTAAGAATAAATCAGTGATGAGGAATGGGCAGAAGCGTTCCTCTTATACCATCTAGCTATGTACCTACTGCGACTTTGGGCCCGATAAATGGTAATAGGCTCGCCACCTGTTACATGGGACCTAACATAACTGGCGAAAGTGGGTGCTAGTTCACCTCTGCCTACCCCTTCGGGGATATAGGCGTGATTTATGTATGTAGATTGCTAACAGGTTTTATTTTCAACAGGACGAAAGGACTGCTGCGAATCAAGCCCTGTATCAGTTCATCGCTCTGGCTGTGACATTTGTGATGTCTCTCGTATCTGGTTATGTTACTGGTAAGTACAATGGCGATATAAAAGAAGGTATTATATTAAGCCGTGTGGTGACGGCAGAGTAGAATACAATTGTCACCACCCCAATTCTCTCCCGTGGGTGTCGTACAAGGCGACTAAGGATAAATCAATGATGAGGAATGGGCAGCAGCGTTCCTCTAATACCACCTAGCAATAGCAATGTACTGCGACTTTTGTGCCCGATATATGGCAATAGGCTCGCCACATGGGACCTAACATAATTGGCGAAAAGTGGGTGCTGGTTCACCTCTGCCTACCCCTTTGG
The DNA here is from genome assembly GCA_963931975.1 of Cataclysta lemnata. Taxonomy (NCBI): domain Eukaryota; kingdom Metazoa; phylum Arthropoda; class Insecta; order Lepidoptera; family Crambidae; genus Cataclysta; species Cataclysta lemnata. The sequence continues at coordinate 12,636,909 of OZ008351.1, forward strand.
GGATATAGGCGTGACTTATGTATGTATGTGTTATATTAGCAGCATTTACGGCAGTTGAAAGTATCGCCAGTGACTGAGAGACTGCAGAGTAAAAGACTTTAAAGTAAAGGGTCATCAACTCATCGGCCAAAAGCCGATAAGGCTCTGAGGAAAATCTTTCCTTTTCGCTCACAGATATATCAATTTTTTCGCTGATGGTGGCATCATAAGAAAAAAAAAATGTTAAAAATCCTTATAAAGATAAAAGCAACAACCACTTATACAAATAGTTAAAACTATTTCTAAAAGGTATCCAGAAAATGCAAGCTAAGCAGGTATCCCGCTAACCCGAGGTGCGTGTGAAGTTTGCAATATAGATGCCTGTTCTCTAGCGCGTCGGGAATGCATGGGGCGTGCACTGCAAAGCATGTGGAGTATCCCACCTTTGTGCATTCCCCTTAATATAGTATATAGCTGGCCTCGACTAGGCATTTTACGTGGTTTTAATCGTAGGAGAGCTTTCTGGAAAATCTGAGCCTAGTATATGTACACGGAAGCAAAAGCATACAAAATTATCTCGTTGAAGAATTAAAAAATGTTTTAATAGCAATTAAATTTATCAGTTTTTCCGATCGGAAAGTAAAAGCGTAATATTACTTTTATGTTTTATTAAGTTTCATCGTTAGAGGGTACAATTCGCTTCTAAATAAACAAAAGAGATATGAGCCTCGAGCGCACAATTTTCTAGCAAAAAGAGTCATAAAGTCATAAATTTAGAACACACAATGTATCTGAGTCTGTTTAACTACGGCACTCAGAGGCGTTAATTAACTTTAATGAGTATTTAATGTCAAAAAATTTCATTCAAATCTAGACCATAGACACGGCAAGAATAGCGACTAGTTTTGAATTGTCATTTTTTGACGTTAAGTTCTGATTAACGTTATTTGACGTCTCTGAGTGCGGCAGTTAAATTTATGGCATTTATGTATTACATGGGACTTAACTTAATTGGCTAACCGTAGGTCTTCACCTCTGCCTACCCTTCGGGGATATAGGCGTGATTTATGTATTAATAGAGCGAATAATCCGAAATGATGACTATTGGTTATCAAATGTCATGTGTGTATCATCAAACTTCATTTGTGATAAGTATAAACTCTGTAATCAACTCTTGGTACGAATTCAGATGTCTGTCTGGCTCCTTTGAGACAGCTAATCAGTTTATACTTGTGGATCGCTGTGAAATAGAATTACCAGGAGACATTCGAAGATGTATAAATTTTGCATAAATAGAAATAATAAGGTGCAGTCTACAGAACGTCAATTTACCACAAACGTATTAATGATTTAGTTTTCATTTGAACATTATTATAAAAGTTAGAAAAAATATTACAAACAAAATACAGCTAGACATTTTTTTTTAAATTATCTACTTCTATGCGTTAGCCGTGTACAACAAACGATTTTTTATTTTAAACAATCTTTTGAAGTGTTAAATGGAGTGGGATACTGGAAGTGGTACCCAGGCCGTAGATAGGGAATTGTGAGTAACGGTAACAATTAATTAATAAAATAAAAAATAACTTTGTATACAAAGCTACAAAAAATCACGATAATGATCTATGCAAGTCTCAGCTCTTGATGACCTGTGGAACTGAGATTTGGCCGCTCTTACTACCCTTAAAAGCAGTATCTCAAAATTATCTTCTTGTTGAATTGGATAGTTCAGTCAATTATTTAATGAGCCAACTGAACAGAAAGAAGTTAACTCTTTTAATATAGGCAGTTATGTACACGTGTTTAGTTTGCTCGCTGTCAAAGTTACCACAGATGAGTTATGTCTCTCATAGGTTAATTCTGTTGTTGTGTAGTGTGTACACACTATACAGCTAATGGCAGCTAAGGGCTTACTAGCGAAAAACATAAAGTTATTTTCATACTTACTTTCATGAGATTATTATTAAATGTTCGCTATTTTACTGTTAAGAACGTTTGCTCGTTCCCAAATATTTATATTTGCGTGGTAGATGTTAGCTTTTACTTAACAAATAAAGTAAAAATTCAGTTCTCATTTTGTGAGTCGCGGCACTGCAGCGTTTTACTGGCCTTTGATATTGAAATCAACAATTCACTGTGGCTTTATTTGCATATTATGTAGACTTTGACGTTATGAGCACAACATCGTATTTAGGAGAACAGAAAAAAAATACTGTAAGTTGTAGATGTTATTTTTTTATGCTAGCGGGAAGCTTTTGGCTTTCATCTTACCTGATGGTAGGTAAGTGACGATTAGGGCAAAAAATGGAATCGAGCTTGTCCTTGAACTATCAAACCACAGAGGGGCTGGCTATCTTGTTACGAATTATCTGAACACAATAAAGTTGATACTATTATTAATAAGGCAACAGATTTTGAAAATATGGTAGCTAGCCAGGCGGGCTATAAAAAAGTCCTAGCACCAATCAAACCAAGTACAAATTTGAACTCCCCCGGGGATCGAGCCCGGGATCTCGGGATCTTAATTCTGGATTAAATCAAGGAGGCGGTTAAAAATGAACTTAACCTTGGGTGTTTATTTATTCTCCATCAGAACTGAAATGGCAACGTTCTAGATTTTCATTAGTACCGATTTGCAAATAACCCAATATTGATTCAATTAAGGCATTTACATGCGCCGAACTTTGGTAATACAACTGAATTTTGGGAGTCAGAATGCGAATATTGAAACCTTTTAGTAATATAGTGGCGGTTCATAGCCCGAATCTACTAACCGTTGGGTATCTGGGGGTCTCTCGCTATTGCTTTTGTTGACAGAATCAATTTGTTGAATATGAAATGTTGGTAGAGCAAAATGTCCTATGAAAACAGTGATGGATACTTTAGGCGCAAAGAAAATATACTTGATATTTATTGACGAATCCCAAATGATGGGATGTAAATGAGATACCCGGAGGTTATTTTTCACTTTTCTGGATGTGGAAGACACTATAGGCAGTGGTGTCAATTGATTATATAAATAAAGTTACAAACGGGTAACATCGACGGGAATGGACACGCGTTTCTGGTATTATCATCATCATCATCACCTGCCCTTTAATGTCCGAACTGCTGGGGTGGAACTGCTGGGGAATGAGCCACAACCCACCACGCTGGCCCAGTGTGGATTGGTGGGTATTAACGACTGCAGATGCAGACGGGACCAACAGCTTAACATGCATACCTACCTTTCGAAGCACGGAGGAACTCGAGGTAGTATAATTCTGGTCACCTATGCAATGACCGGCGTAAGTGAACATAGCTTAGCGAAGGTACTCCTTCGCTAAGCGTAACATATCGTCATGACATAGTATCATCATCAGCACATTTTCATCCACTGGCCATAGGCCATAGTATTAAATAGAACAATGGCCGTTGGACAACTGTTACCACGCTGGTCAAACGGGTTGGTTGAGAGAGTTACGGTAATCCACTAGAAAACTCTCATACAATTAGGTAAATTTTTAACCCAAAAAGCGTTATAACAAAATTAGCAATACCACAATCAAAATATAAGGTATAAAATGAGCGTAGATTGTTCAGTCAATTGCCTCTTACGCACTTGAAAGGGACGAGCCTCGGCGAATACCCCTCCAAGTTGTTAATGTAATGGCTACTTAATTACTTGATACTTTGTGATTTTAATTTCAAACCATCATGGGATTACAAAAAATATAAATGTTTCTTCAAAAACACAGTTAGGAACCTTGTAATGATTAAGCATTTTTTTGGGAAACGCGAGCGATTAGGGTTGAAATATACAAATGCAAGATAAATACGAATAATGTAGACATGAAATCAAAATTCAAGTACCAAACAGTAACATAAAAAGAAGTTGAATCCATTGAATGCTAATAATTTTCGTCTTTATAATTTCAGAGTAATACTTTTTATTATTTTAATTGATGTAGTATGTAATGAAGATTGGTATGTTATTTATCAAAATGCAATAACAAAAACTTTTCTATTATCCAACATTTTCAACAACCATTAGACTATTTTAGTACACAAAAAAAGTAATCCAAGCCATTGTAATTCGTCTAAGTGGAATACCATCAACTATCTTACAAGATATTTAAATTCGTACAAATGAAGAAGTCTGACTGTAAACCTTAAATGTAAGCAGCAATAAGATATAAATTGACGTTGTATTTCTTTTCCAGGACTCCTCTCTAAAGTGCCCCTGTTCGACTCCCTGAAGGATAACGAGAAGTACGATGACGAAATTAACTGGGAACTGCCTTAATCGAGTTAACTGCGATTGGACAATTTGAGACGCTCTCGGAACTTGGACGGAACCCTCGCACAAAAGAAACCTATCTAAATCCCTTAAAACTCATCAGGAATTGTATAAAACACTTGTTTTACAGTTGTGGATACTGTGAACTGGTAGGAATGTCTTCGCGGAATAGATTCTATTTAGAAGATGGGAAGGTGCAAAATTCATTTTGGGATAATAAATGCGAACAGTTGTAGATGTTAGAATACCCTATCCGAAATGTAAGCATCCTCATTATTGATTGTACAGTCAATGAGACGGGAAAATGGAAATCTATGGGTGTCTTCTGTTAAGGAATATTCGAAATGAAACAGTTGGTAAACCAACGCAAAGCTCAACAGATTTAAGTTGCATGCATTTTAGATGTTAATATATTGATTTTTATCACGACGTTTCGATTATGTAAATATGCGATAATTACGTAGCCCAGTTTGAGAAAAAATAAGGACAGATATTTAAAATTTGAAATTTTTTAAATACTGTTTTTGGTATCCTTTATGTTTTTGTTGTTATATAATTATAATTATTATACAATAAAAAAACTTTTTATTTGTTACGCGTTGATTACTTTCCCTTGTATAAATAGTTTAATTTGAAATTTCCTCCTGCTTTCTTTTTTCATAATAACCAATTGGAATGGTAGAATTGGGTCATGCAGTTGTTACTGATGTATCGATAATGAATCAAGATTCTCAAAGATAATATAAATTCTAAAGAAATAACTACTTATTGCTAACAAAATGTCGTGTCTAATTGAGAGAGTAAAATATTGTGAATGTTTCATTGTTATCAGGGCTAGCTCTCTACCAAAGATATTTACTTTATATAATGTATCCTTCTATTATATGAGTAAAAAAATAATTAAATACATACTGATTTTTATTTATTCAATATTCCTGATTATTTTTATGTAGGTATTAAAAAGGAAAACATTTAAAGTCAAATTTCTTATTACACTATTCATAGCATGGAATTAGATGGCACAGTAGCTTAGCGCTCCCGGCTTGCGAAAACTATGCATTATTCGTCATAGGATGGCTGTTCAAATAGCACATTTATTATCAAGGGTGGTGAATCAAAGAATGTATCAGATCGCAAGTATTTAACTATAAGTAATAACTATTGAGTAATATGCGATCTAAGGCTTTTTACCGCATGAGGAAAGTACAAAATTGAATGTGACCTGAATTAACTTATCCAAGGCTAATATATTAACAGTATCTTTATCAATAAAACCTATTAAATTATCTCGCATCACGTCACGTGTCAGTTACAAAAATGTAGAACATAATGCGTAAACCACTCTTAAATTGATACTATGTAAAATTAATTCTGAAAAGGGTTGAAAAGTCAAGCTAGCAGTAAAATTTAAAAGCGCATAATTAGGGTTTTTGCCCTTTGCCAGCACGCAGTATTGGTATGGAAAACATAAATTATTTAATGGCCACTCTAAAGCAATTTAAGAAAGCAAATTTGTGCGTTTGTCCCCTCGAAAAGAATTTTATGAAAATAACCGTTTATTACTTTTACGGTAGTGTATCACAAAAACAACGGAGACTGTGTCAGCTTTTTTTTTTTTTTTAACGGAGTGTGCCAGCCCTGACTCAATATCCCAGTATGTGCCGATCAGTTGAATAATAGTAGGGGAAGGTGGTCTATAATAGATGTATCGCCTAAAACGTTTACTCCTTAGTACGAAATAATTTTCAAAACCTTTATAATAATATTACCATCAGCACTATTCACTGCTCCCTAGAAACATGTGAAAATTAAAGTTCCCATCTCTCGCCTTAGTAAGAATACAATTTTATACACAAAACTACTGGTTATATTTGCCTTAGATTTTCCCATAGAATTACTGTTACTATCTTTCTAGATTCTTTATGTGAGACCTAAGTAAAGTCACACAGTTGATGCTAAATACCTACTGACAATAAATCCGACTCGTATTTCATTACTGATACTCATTTGCCCACACTTGGGTCAGAAAATTTAACATAAAACGTGACGCTGCGTATAGTATAAACTACATATAATTTATAATTGCTGTAATGAACTCTGTAATACAGTTTTACGAGGTCCCCGGTCGTTATAGCGTCATTTATTAGAATAGTTCTCTCATTTCCTGAACGAAGGAGACAATAGCGTCTCTGTGTTGCCACAGTCGGAAAAATAAAACGTTTTCCATTCGTTAGCTATATGTTAGCGATTAGTTTGTTGTGACTCTCACAGAACTATCAGAGGGGGAAGTGATTAGTGAGAGCGAGTCCTGCCCGGCTAGCATAACAACCTAAACATGATAAAAAAATTATGGTGTTTTGACAGTTCAAAGCGATAAATGGCTATATCATATCGTGTTTCAGTGGTCATGCTATATGGGCTGTGATTGTATCTCGCACAAAATTTACAATAATGTACCTGCAATGCCGTTTGCTAGTCAAGCGTAAGGTTCTGACGCGTTTACTATCAATTTTGAAAATGAAAAATGAAAAATGAGAATGAAAATATGGTTTATTCATATAAGGTATATGACATACACTCATGAATCGTCAAAGAAATAACGTTAAACACTGGAAACGAAAAGAAAAACAGTTTCCAATATTTAACGTTATAAGCTACACCGTTTTGATGAGGTTTGACAGTGAATATGTCGTGGTCAGCGCTTGGTTGGCGGTTCGAGTGTTAGTCAGTCATATGACTGAGTTAAACTCATCACTGACATAGACACCCGCAGGAGAGATTAGGGTGGTGACAATTGTATTCTGTTCTACTAACCAGACGGCAAAGTAAAATTAAAGCAGCAAAATATTATGCAATACCCTTCGATTCCTATCTTGAATAACTAGTCTTGTGACGCTTCTGGTTGGTAAATTTCGCTGAGTTTCAGGTAACTGTTGTATTATGCAAAGCCTTGCCTTGGATCGCTATGATTACTGATGCTTACAAATCTTAGCATCTCATTAAGATCTTATCCGTTTCTCCAGTCGAATATTTGCATTGAAGACTGATTTTCCGATTCCACTAAAGCTATTGAGGATCGGGGATTTATTCGGGATTATGTGGAGAACTCAGAATTACCTTAAAAGGATAATTATAATAATACTTCTATATATATATAAATATCTATATATATAAATATCTTTAAAGCGTTTCATTTTGAGAAGATAGATTGGCAGATGTTTTTGTGAAACGTAATCGCAATTCACTAACTCAATGGTGGAGCATTACAAGATGTGTTTTAATCATTCTTATAAATATTATTTATGATATATTGAATGTTGTATTCAACGCTATTGGTGCGTAATCATGAAAGTTGAAAACAAATAAAATGAAATAGGTGAGCAACTATTAACTTTCCAAATTCCATTCAACAAATATAAGACTAGAGAGAAATAATCATCTCTTGGTCTACCAACGATGAGTTGACAAAATTAAACGTTAAAACAAATATCCTCTCTCAATCTAATTTCGTTTAAATTAATTGAACTGATTACTATACTGTAATCAGTGCGACTGTCATGCAAATGAAAAGCATCATTTAGTCCATTATTCATCGTAAATTTGAAATTAATGCTACCAGAGTATGAAGCAGGTTTCATTTGAATACGGCTGAAGGTAAAAATCCGATTCCCTGTTCGGATATGGAGTATTACGCTTCAATTTTTGCCTCAGTCAAACACCTGTGGCCCCGTTGCTGGGTGCGTTTGTGGCCACTAACCTCTATTTTGTTGCCAATAAAGTTCATAGTCAAACAGCTGAAACCGGAGAATTTCCCGGTAACTACCTACCTGTCACACGCTTTGAAATAACAGAATTCCGCAATATTATATGGGTGAGGCTATGCTCTGTAAATATGGTAAGTGGCAATTTTATTGTTGGACCGTTTGTGGATAAATGTTTTGGGCTCATTGTATGGTATCAGCTTTTTTTTACAACATCTCATTTTTCCGCCACATACATAAAATATGTTTGGTTATTGCCATGTGGTGGCGGCAGAGCATGACCCCCATCTCTCCCGTGGGTGTCGTACAAGGCGACTAAGGGTAGAGATAGCGATGAGTAATGGGCAGCAGCGTTTCTCTTAGATCACTTAGCAATATACTGCGCGTTATGTGACCGATAGATGGCAATAGACTCGTCCGCGCCGCCTTGGTCGAATGCTCAAATTGCTGGGTATTGGCCAAGAGGTCCTGGGTTCGAACCCTGGTAGGGGCAAACTTTGTGGTGACCACAAATGTTTGTTTCCGAGTCATGGTTGTGTATATGTTTATGTAGTATATTTTCAACATTTATATACATAATTATATTAAAAATATGTCCGTCATCTAGAATCCATAACACAAGTGCTTAGGCTACTTACTTTGGGCTAGATGATTGGTGTGAGCGTAAAAAAAAATATTTATTTATTTATATTTATTATCTATTACTTGGGACCTAATTTGGCGAAACTAAATTGACAAAAAGTGGGTGTTAATTCACCGCTGCCTACTCCTTCGGGGATATGGGTGTGATTTATGTATGTTTTTTCTAGAAAGTATTGTAAAGTAAAGTATTGTATTGGTCTCGATTTCTGTATCCGTTAGCCCGGCTAAGGCCCGTCTACACAAAACTGCGACGTCGTATCGTAAAAATCCGCGAGCTCGCACGCCGCACCGCAAGAACTTGTGAATAGATGCGCATCACGCATTCCTTCAATTTCATTCTTCTTTGTTTCCACCGTCTTGGCGCACCAAATCGCATCGCAGCAATTCACGTTGCGGTTTTCTGCGTTGCGAATTCGCGTCGCGCCAATACCCCGACAAAATAAAATCTATTGGTGACGCTATCGTGCTCTTGTACAAATTCGCACTCATCAATTTTAGAGGAAACATCCGATCGGCGTCGTTTGTCCAACTGATTTATCCTAGCACTATCGATACCTTTCTCACCTGGCGTTATTGGACTTTTGTCCTGGGCTGATTTCCTTCTGTTCTTCGGTCCGTTGCGAATGCAATCAATCTTCGGCAGTAAATACAAAAAGAACAATAATATAAAATATACAAAAATATATCAAAATAGCTCCTAGCCAGTGTCTGTCGCTAACACTCAACCCCAGCAGCGTTCCTTTTATACCACCTAGCAATATACTGCGATTTACGTGCCGATAGATGGCAATATGTTCGCCGCCTATTATGTGGGGCCTAACATAATTGGCGAAATTTAGGTGTTAATTCATCTCTTCCTATTTTTCCTAATCCTTCGGGAATAAATATCTGTGATAATTTATATATGAACCGACGGGCTTGCATAAACAGGTTAACGAGATTGGATAAACCGAAAGAAGTATGTAAGGATCGTAGCAAGCGAAAGGAGTGATCTCTGCCAACCCCTGACTAAAGGCGTGACATAGAGCAAAAGCTTATTAAAGCTTAGGTAGCCGTATTACCGCGGTGTAAGCAAAACGGCTGAAGCAAACAATATTGGAAGTAAATTAGCAATCGTTTTAAAGCGAAAAGAGACCAATATTCTAATTAAAGCGGCATTAATTGTGTTTGACATCGAAACAGGCGTGACATCCCTATTTGCGTCTTGCGAATATCCCTAAGCCCGATCGAAGACATCACTGAGCTCGCGGCTCAATAAAAGCGAAATTGGGTTATCGGAATAAGATTATGTTTAATGAAAACATTTCTTATTTACTGATTGCTCCCAGTGTAGCCGTAATTGAGTTGGACAATACACTTGGAGCGTTTTTTCGGGACCTAAACAGAACGAAATTAAAAAGTTATTTAGTTTTTTAATCCAATTTGTGCCTGCTGATGTTTGAGATTAGTGCTGGAGCCAGAAATTAGATTTTTGGAATTTAGTTGTTACTTCTAATTAAATATAGCGCGTAGAACTAATTCGGTGGCGAATATGTTTGTGATTGGAAACCCGGCGATAATTAAGTTACTACAAAATTGAAGAGATGAAAGTATAACAATATGAAGTAGCTATGAAAATGATGGACGACCATAATTTTAATAATACACTCTATCATAAAGTAATTTCTATAATGGATTTGCATAAAACTAGCTATCAATTTTAATGCATTCCATTAAACTAATGTATCTGTAAAAATTTTAGATTTTTATTATTTCCATCTCAAGCCTGGAGAAATTTGAAACTCATTGACTCAGGTGTGTCTTAAATAATAGGCAATTTAAGTGCTATTTATCAACATTGTTAAAGACGATTATTAGAAGAAACACTACTTAATGAACCGTTTATTTTGATGTTGTACTGTATTTGAATAAGGGGATAGAATAGTATATTATAAGATGAGTATTAATATAATCTATGCCGTGTGGTGACGGCAGAGTAGAATACAATTGTCACCAGCCCAAATCTTTCTCGTGGGTGTCGTACAAGGCGACTAAGGATAAAACAGCGATGAAGAATGGGCAGCAGCGTTCCTCTTATACCACCTAGCAATGGACCTACTGCGTCCTTTGTGCCCGATAAATGGCAATAGGCTCGCCACCTATTCCATGGGACCTAACCTAACATAATTAGCGAAATGGGGGTACTTATTCACCTCTGCCTACCCCTTCACGGAGATAGGCTTGATTTATGTATGTAATATAATCAAAGTATTAAATCTTGATGATAGAGAACGAGAAATCTCGAAGATAGTTCTTTCTGACTAACTAATAAGGGCAAAAAAAATCTGACTTCTTTTTCTTTGTAATAATATTACTAATATAATTAAAAAGGAAAAAAAATATTAATAATATAATCAAATAATCATTGAAGAAAGCCCTTATCTAAGATTTAGAAAAAATAAATACTCATTCCTTTAAATTATCCTAAGTGATCCTACGAAATTTTCTGGGAGCGGCAGTTTCTATTAAAGTAATGTAAACGACAAATCTTCAAAGCGTAAAATATTAAATGTACAGAAACCTTGCTTCTAGTTTGTAGAGCTCCTAGTGATGAATCGAAAAGACATACCTATTAGAATCATAGGGCGTTTTTCCACTATCCGGTCCGGCACCGGCCCGGCTGCCGGGTGATCAAAAATGTACAAAATATATGGCCATGTTTTTCCACTCACCGGTGCCGGCGTCGGCCGGTTAAACTGCATGTGTATTGTGTATGTATTGTAGCCGTGTGCGTGTGCGTGTGTCCCCTATAACAAGCGTAAACCGGCCGTTGCCGGCGCAGTGGAAAAACGAAGCTCCAGCGCCGGTGCCAGATCCGGACACCGGTGCCGGACGCCGGTGCCGAAGCCGGACGCCGGTGCTGGAGCCGGAACGGCGAGTGGAAAAACGCCCATAGGCTAAATGTATTTGTCCACTACACCGTCCTATACCATGACTGTAACCGTATCGGCACATGCAATAAAATATGGGAACTATATTTTTTGTCAGCAGAATTTATATTTGTCATCAAATTGTATCAATAAATAAATAGATCTATCACCAAGAAATATTTTTGTTATCAGATAAACCAAAAGTGTTACCAGGTATGAATTATCAAATTAATGTTAATATATGTCCAAAATAAGAGATGGGTTACCAATAAAATATTAGAGCATTACATGAATATTAACTTCGTTCTTATAATAATAGTAGCTTTGTCCTCAGAATAGTAGATCTGTCACCAAACAAAATAGATTTGTGCTCAGAATATTAGATCTGTCACCAAATAAATCGATTATCGATCCCTGACTGAGACTCCTTTTTATTTGTTATTTTGTCACCAATATAGTAGTTACATTTTATTTCGTTCAGTTACTAAAATAATTGTATTCGTTACCTATTTAATAAATCTGTATCCAATTTTAATGAATAAATGCTCAAAGAGGCGGAGCCAAATTGGTCAAAATTGGAACTAAAACCCGCCTACTATTTTGTTTGTCTAGCGCCCGAATACAGAAACGCTTCTTAAAGTTTGAGTCCTGCTTAACATTCAAGTATTGTCAAAATTGACGTTTTTCAATACCTACCTACAAATTCTGACGGGTGTTGTCCACTTTACCCCCGAATACAGAAACGCTACTCAAATTTTGAGTCTTACTTAACATTTAAGTATTGTCAAAATTGACGTTTTTCAATACCTACAAATCCTGACAGGTGTTGTCCACTTAACCCCCGAATACAGAAACGCTACTCAAATTTTGAGTCCTACTTAACATTTAAGTATTGTCAAAATTGACGTTTTTCAATACCGACAAATCCTGACAGGTGTTGTCCACTTAACCCCCGAATACAGAAACGCTGCTCAAATTTTGAGTCCTACTTAACATTTAAGTATTGTCAAAATTGACGTTTTTCAATACCTACCTACGAATTCTGAAAGGTGTTGTCCACTTAACCACCGAAAACAAAAACGCTACTAAATTTTTGAGTGCTACTTAACATTTTAGTATTGTCAAAATTGATGTTTTTCCATACAAATTCTGACAGGTATTGTCCACTTAACTTTTTAAGCAATGCTCAAAATTTTAGTAGCGTTTCTGTATTGACTGGTAAGTAGCTCTCTTTTGGTTGGGACGATGATGACGACAAACCTAAATTATTTTAAACTTTACTTAATATTGATTTATTGGCGATCTATTTAAATTTTTTTGGTTATATACTTATTAGGACAAACCTATTATAATACATACAAAAACATTTATTTGGTACTAGACCCTATATCTCGATGATTTTATGTGATTTATCGTGGAATTGATTTTATGTTGTTTGGTATCTACAATCTGGTGACAGATCTACTATTTTGCGGACAAACCCTATTATTTAGGCAACACAAAACTATTGAAATTGGTAATAGCTTAAATCATACCCATAAAATATTCCTTAATACAATTAAAATTGACCAACGCCCGCTAGACCGCTCCGTCACCGGCCACGCACGTAGCGTCCCGGCACTGATTTCGAGTCGAATAGTTTTTCCAGTGCGGATACGCTTCGTGTATGGCCGGTGACGGAACGGTCTAGTGGGCGTTGGTCAATTTTAATTGTATTAAGGAATATTTTATGGGTATGATTTAAGCTATTACCAATATAAATAGTTATAATATAATAAATAGATCTTGATACCAAAATGTAATAAGTTTATTTTTCGTATTTCAGTGTTTTTAGGTAGAGAGTTTTTGTTATATTATTTGTTGTTTCCTTTTTGAGTCCGTTCTTCTTTGTTCGCTTATTTAATAAAAAAGCGGTACAACTCAAAACATACTTCAAAACATTGTGCATTCAAAATGTATGAAATTCAGACTTATTTTTGCAAGAAAAGCGTTTTGATTTGTGTCTCTTTCATGATCAAGAAGCGACCTGACCGATGTAAATAGAAGAGAAAATACTGCAGCCGACCGCAGATACACTGAGAACATGACAGGAAGATGATGACATCTCCTTATACAAATTGGTAAAAAAAAACACTTCTGAAGTAGTGTATTTGTTATGTATGTGTGTGTTAGTGTTGGCAAAATAAAAATTATTCATTCTTTCATTCGTTCATTCATTCATTAATTCATTCGTTCATTCATTCATTCATTTATTCAAGTGATTTCAAAATAAACCACTAAGAAAGAAAGTGTGGCAAAACGCAACGCCACCAATTCAATAAATTATTCTTAGCTCAATGGCGTGTGGATTTCCACGTACAATCACGCCCAGAAGTGGTGGTACTGAAACAATTCCCGTGGGACCGTTTCAGCGTCAGTCAATTCTGATCTTAACTCGAATTCAAATAAGGCTCACTCTGCAACATTGGCCGAAAATTCTTGCCTCCGTCCGCTTTAAGTAGAATAAGTCCTCTCAGAAACATTAATTGCTCGACGTTAATCTCATTATTTAGCCAGGTGTCTCTTACGGTTCAGCGGAGGAGTTGAAAAAAGCTTAATTGGAAAATAAATTGGTGTAATTGCCTTCAAAGAGCATCAATTTTTTTGCCAGAAAGTTTATTTATTGGTAGTGAAAGAAATGAAAACAAGATAAAATTTTATACATCAATTTAAATCCTTGAAATGTAATTTAAAATAATAAAAGAATAATGGACATAACTATTGATTTAAAGGAAATTATACACTACTACTAAATAATGAGGGAACATCGGCAATTTCATACTTTAACCCCTTTTATTTTTATTGACATATTAATCATATTATAGTATGATAGGACCAGAACTAACCACCAGTATTCTTATAACTTCGTCCCAATATGCGAAGTTAGCAGTGAAAATGTACAGTTGATGCCAACTTATGCTGTCGAGAGTACATAGCGCTCATATGCTGTTATAGGTATATTTAATACACACGTTTCAGTTTATGTCAATACATAGCTCCCATTATCATTGCTTTCCGAATCTACCATTATTATTTTAGAGGGCTAGAGTGCCAATAATGGGTCGTAGTGTGAGCGAGGGTTACCACACGTTTGCGATAGCAAATACTATTCTCATTCATTCATTCATAATTCACGCCTATATCCCCGAAGGGGTAGGCAGAGGTGAACTAGCACCCACGCTTCGCCAATTATGCTAGGTCCCATGGGTGGCGAGCCTATTGCCATTTAACGGGCACAAAAGTCACAGTACTTTGCTAGGTGGTCGGTATAAGAGGAACGCTGTTTGCCCATTCCTCATCACTGATTTCTCATTAGTCGCCTTGTACGACACCCACGGGAAAGATTTGGGGTGGTGACAATTGTATTCTACTCTGCCGTCACCACACGGCCACTAATACTATTCTGCCCACATAAAAAGTGCTATGTCAATAAAAGTACTTTCTGAGACATTCAACATTAACTCCTGTATTAGTGTATGTATACGTATATTATGGTATGTATGAAGTATCGTTAGTAAACTGTTTTATTTTGTATGCTGTGATTCGTGTACCCGATAGATGTCGGTAATTTATGTATGTATAAGTAATAAGCATACAGTTTTACATTTACAGGGGCCGTACCATGATTTATTAATGCTATCCAAACGCGGGTGACAAAACGGGACGCCGCTCTACTCGGATCATAGCGTTGTCTCACTTTAGCAATGGGAATTGAGTCGCGTTTAGAGTTGGTGGTAAGGCCCCAGGGCATACTTCTGGATCATCACATTCGAGCTACCTTGGGCGGAAGCAAGTAATTGACCCACCAAAGCAGCCGGTTACAACAATTTATGCAAATCCCAAAGGAGCAAAGATTTTGGTGGTTAGAAAAAGTTCGAAAAATTATGGTCTTGATGCGGGAATCGAACCCGCGTCTTCTGCAATCCGGTCAGGTGCCTAATACTAAACCACCAAAATCTTGGTACTAATTTTTCTAAGATTTATACATATTTTATAATGTTGAAATTAAAATCGAATAGACTATGAGCAAGTCATGCTTCTTCGACCCCAAACAATATTATTATGAGAGCAGCGTCAAAAGAGTCTTCCACAACTGTTACGAAGATAAAAACGAAGCAAAGTACAGATTTCGAACCTTTATTGGCAGACAACATCCGAGCTTACTTCAAGTTCGCTACACACTCAAGCTTAGACAGTTGATCGTAAATTACTTACAGAGGAACAACTTGTTAGAAATTTCGAGAATTAATTACGCAGCCAGTTTGTTAAATGTCAAAACGTGAACTAAAATATTGTCTGTTTACCTTACACTTTTACGAGTCTATAGACAGAACGAATATTATTAGCTGTACATAGCTGAGTTTGAGTTGTTGTCTACTGTTTAGTGTACAGTCAACGGCACTTGAGACTACCCAAAACTGTCAAATTTCTTCAATCGATTGTCAATCTTAACTTGGTAATAATAGAGCACAAAATCGATTGAGAAATTTTGCCATTTTGAGCTAGTCTGCAGGTTGACTGTACCTGCTATTTTCGCTATCCTCGTCCGCTAGAAATAGCCATATGGTGACGGCAGAGAAGAATACAATTGTCACTATCCTTGACTCTCTCGTGAGTGTCATATAAAATAACGACAAATCGACAGTAGCGTTCCTTGTGCACCATCTAGCTAATTACTACGAATAGAGTTCCCGGTGAATAACAATAGGTTATCCCCCTATTAAATGGGACCTAGCTGACGACGCGGATGTTAAGCATCTCTGCTTATCCCAAGAGGAGAAAGAGGTGGTGATTTTAGTATGTTTGTAAAAATAAGTAAAAATATGATTTTTTATTCATACAACATGTAACAGAAACAACGTACACCCTGAACAGTATCCATGCTAAATGAGTCATATTTAAAATGACACTACGGTGATATCAAATAGTAAATTTTTTTTAATTAATATTCAAATTTTTCATAATGCTTTAATTAACGAACAATTTGTATAGGGAAAGAAAAAAAATTAACAATTTCTATTTTTAATAATAGGATTTAATTTAGGGTAATTACCTATGCGTTATTTCTACATACATTCATTCATAAATCACGCCTATATCCCCGAAGGGTAGGCAGAGGTGAACTAGCACCCACGTTTCGCCAATTATGTCAGGTCCCATGTAATAGGTGGCCAGCCTATTGCCATTTATCGGGCACAAAAGTCGCAGTTTATTTCTGTTACGTGCTGTGCGACCTCCAACGGCAAGGTCATCGGTCTTGACCACACATGCAAGTGGCCGATTAAAACTTAAACTAAATCCAACTAATGCGTTTTCCATCAAAGCAGCCTACACGCCTGCCGTATTGTGGCTCCAACCCTCAGGACCAATCTAATGCTGCCTAACCAACAGCCCGGAGGTTTCGACATTCCTACATGGAATGTCGCATCAGCTACACAAAACTTGACGAGAAACAAACACAAGTCTCTGTCACTTAAGCACCGTCATGATCGGCTCAACACCACTGACTTTCCGAGCATGACGTGGAATCAGCCGGTTTCCGCATCGGAAACAACAACAACAACAAATACGACACAACATGGCCGGAGCAACACCTACCGACTTCCGTCCATGTTGTGAAGAAAAGGAAAAAAGTGGATAGCCACACAACTCAACTCCGGGTCACACATACCCAACAACCACACAATCATGGCTGGCGCAACACTGCCAACATGCCGTACATGATGCGGGACACAACAGTTCAAAACGCATACGAGTTCCAACCTGGGAACGCACGCTCAAAATAGAATACGACACAACATGGCCGGAGCAACACCTACCGACTTCCCGTACATGTTGTGAAGAAAAAAAAAATGTGGATAACCACACAACTCCCGATCAGACATTCAAAACAACCACACAATCATGGCCGGCGCAACACTGCCAACATACCGTACATGATGTGGGACAAAATGTATATGGGTTCCAACACCCATATACATTTTGTCCCATCATGGCCGGCGCAACCCCTTCCGACTTTCCGTACATGATGTGATGAGTAAAAAAAATTAAAATACGAATGGTCACACAATACGGGACCATGCATAGAAAATTTCCGACGACGACTTGCTCTGATGCGCTAATTTATTACTGTTATTTGTTTATGTATGTAATGTTAAAATGTCAATTTCCATTTTAAATTTTTTTTTAAAATTGCTAAAATATTGACTGGCTTTACAAAATAAACGTGAATACAACTTAAGTAATATCCTACAAAGTAGGTAGTATTAAGTAACAATTAATTACAATACACAATATGCACAATTATGTGTATCAATAACAAATAAAATAAAAATAACAATTTGTGCGAAGGCACGCGAGACGGTTTTTCCTATATTAATTAAAACTAAGACCCCACGGCTCTGGAAGGTAACCTATACACTGGCTTATAAGGTACAGCAACAGACGTAACCCCTATCCCTAACCAAAACACACGTTGGGCAGCCACTGTTACAGTTTAAAAACCTTTGCCCCTCCATGGCACAATCTCCCTAACAAGTTAGAGAATTTGTACCATAAAAGGGACAAAAGAATTTGTTGTATAAGGGCTGGGTATTCTTAATGAAAATGCAGTGATGATACAACAATGGTTTATTTATTAATAATATCATTTACTTATTTATTTATTTTTTACGCTGCCGAAACTTATATAATATTTTTTATTGTATAACAATTTTGAATTCAGGGTATAATAGTAAAAGTTCAATTAAGTTTAAGTACGCATAGTTCCTAATAAGCCAGCTAATATCTCAGCGGTAAAGTTATGGTGGGTGGTTGGGATAAAACCAGATTTCTGCGTAAGTCCTTCCAGATAAAGAATGTTACAAAACCGTGGGGTAGGCCGTGTAAAAACTAAAATAAAGATGGGCGCCAGGGACTCGAATAGTCCCAGATCCGGAGCTAATGAAAGCGCAGCGCTGCTCAGGATCTTTGATAAATATTGACCAAGAGGAAGGCCAATAGTGAAACCATTTTAAAACAAAACCATAGGTTAAAAACCAAGGTTAAAAAACAGGGTTAAAAGAAAAACAGGGTTAAAAAAAAAACCGTCTACGCCTGCCGTCAGGCCAGGCGTTCACCCAGGCTGGCCGCTACCGCTGCCCGGATACACCACGGAGGCGGCTCGGGGGGAGAGGGTCTCGCGTCCAGGCTACAGCACGTGGTCTATATCCTGGCGGCGAGACGAATCCCCTCGGAGGCCCCTCCTGGAATCGATAACACCGGTCATAAGACACTGAAGACGACAACTAACATCCGAGGCTACGTTTACTCAGGGCGGACACTATAAATTACTTTTGAATAGCTATGAATTTGATTATAATGACACTAACATTGATAGGATACTATCTGAATACCTTGTATTTGATATTTAATTTAATCTTGGGTATTATTTATTCATTAAGTTCACACAAATGGAATCTAGTAGTGGCTAATTGGAAAGAAAAGGTAGGCCGTAGAAAAGAATCAATTATTATTACCATTTGTAGTGGCACGGCGCGTTGTCCACGCCGCATGCCAATTAACCCATAATCTACACAAAAGACAACGCTATGTCAAAGCTACAACAATAGCTAATTGTAGAAACCTAACCAAAATAGAATTACAAACATACTTACAGGTTAGTGGGTTGGCGGCGCACGCGGTCTGGCTGATCGTCGGCCGGCACCAATCAGGCGCCTTATTGCACTTTAGCGCATCAGGGCTGTAATTAATTTATAATTGCTTAATTTTAATCATGATATTTTAATGCATACTTTTTAATAATGATTTTGTATACAATAAATAAATCAATAAACAAATAATTGTCATAGACCAATAGTGTACCGCGTCAGTAATAGAGGTCGCTAGCTGTTGTTGACAGTTGACAAATATTTGCTTGAAGCTGACAGATCTAGAATTCCAGTGTGATGTAAACATAACCTGATGTACGAATACTTTGTTTTTATTAGGTCGTTAACATTTATCCAAAAGGGAATTCTACTCTCAGCAAATGTGAAATTAATCTATCAAGTATGTTGTATGTGAATTGGCGTTGCGAATCGTCAACTACAAAGATAAATGGAAATTCAATCAACAGATATTATGTGATTATGTTCAAGAGAAAAACTAGCTTCTTTCTATTCATTTTTAAAGGTAATTTTTATTTATCGAATAGCAAATAATAATGTGCCATGACGGCCGCAAGTAGGGACACAATTTACAACGTAACAATACATCTCGCATGTCTGTGTATCTCCGAAGGGATAGATAGATAGAGGTGTATATTAACACAATTCACAAGACAATTACTCTATCAAAACTACACGGCGTTTGTTCCAGGAAATAAGCCTGCAGAAAAGTGCTTAAATATAACTTAAACCAAAATAGTAACAATCGCGTTATTTATTGGGCGTGTGGTGACGGCAGAGTAGAATACAATTGTCACCACTCCAAGTCTCTCCCGTGGGTGTCGTACAAAGCGACAAAGGATAAATCAGTGATGAGGAATGGGCAGCAGCGTTCCCTCTTATACCACCTAGCAATGTACTGCGGCTTTTGTGCCAGATAAATGGCAACAGGCTCGCCATCTATTACATGGGACCTGCCATAGTTGGCGAAACTTGGGTGCTAGTTCACCTCTGCCTAGCCTTCGGGGATATAGGCGTGATTTATGTATGTATGTAATATATGTATGCGTTATTTATGTCACTGTCCTGTTAAAATATTTCTTGAACCATGGCCACCCTATTGTGTACTTTATTGCCCTAATAGATAATTTAGCTTTATTTGTCATATTGGGTAGAACATCAAACTGTATGAGCGTTGTTGAGCCAACGATGAAAGTTTACATACGTGCTTTGTTCAGGTTGTATAAAGTGATCGGCGCAGAGAGGAGAAAAGCAATGAATCACAAGTAATTGAAAAAAAAATCACATCTACCTATTATGTTAGGTCACATGTATTATGGGGCGAGCCTATTGCCATCTATCGGGCCAGTTGCATTCTGCTCTACCGTCACCACACGGCATTGTTATTGAGCCGTTGTTATGTATTATGTTTATAAGTAATCGCTTAAGATATTTCCTTTTAATGGCAATGATATCCCTATGACATGGCACCTAGCAAAAATTATAGAAGGTGAAAAGTGAACACTAATAAAAACACGTGGGTGGTCAACACAGGTACCACCTTTAGGCCAGCTTCCCCTAAACACTAGCCAGTTATTTTTATTGTTATTACAAAAGGCAGAGTAGTAAATTATATTCCGTGAGATAACTATCGAGCACAATCCGATTTCCACGTGAAATGTCGCAGGCGTAGTTAGTGACGGTCCATTTGAGCCAAGCAAGGTCGGGTGAAAGTCGATGTGAAGATATAGACAGACACGGATAAAGGCTCGCCCACACAGGTGCGCTATTATCGGTCGATAATACCGGATGCGTTCTTGCGATAATGCGGCCCCATTCCTTGCACACAACTGCGCTTTTATGGTTCGATAATTCTATGTCGTGTTCGTTTTTATGGTTGGTTTTGAACTAATGATAAATAAGATTCGCCATTTTTGTGATTAAATAAAGGAACGCTGCTGCCCATTTCTGATTGCTGTCTTAACCTTTAGTCGCCTTGTACGTCACCCGCGGGAGAGATGGGGTGGTGACAATTGTATTCTGCTCTGCCGTCACTGCACGTCTGCCTCAAGCCTGAGATCGCATAAAGTCAAATACTCGCGGGCTGAGATATTCTTGGTTTCTACTGTTATGAACTCTCTTTTTCGTAGGAAAAAGTGGAGTGGATTTACATGGTGTTATTCACCGGGGAGTGCATTATGAAGATCATAGCTTATGGGTTCCTGTTTCACCCTGGCGCCTACCTTAGGAACACGTGGAACCGGCTCGATTTCACCATAGTCACCATTGGGTAAGTGGGGGCTTTTTAAACGGAAGCTATGATGATAGAGGAGCTTCACAATCCTTTAGGCTGGAGCTCACCAACACATAAACAGGTGCCTAATACATAATGCACTAAAAACAGATATTATCGCAATAACGCACCTGTATTATCGACCGATAATACCGCTTGTGTGTGAGAGCCTTAACCCGAAACTTAACCCCGCAACCCGTTTCTGCGGCAATGAAAATTAAGGCGAGCTCTAACGCTCGATCAAACGGCAGTTAAGGAATCGGGGGGCGAGATGAAAAATTAATGAGAAAATAAACGCACAACATCTGCCTGGGAGCATAGGGTAAGAGTCCGTTATAGGGAGACCCCATTTGCGCGGCCCGCCATTACTCCATTTGAATTGCTCCACCGACCGTAAGAGGTCTCCCAATCTGGTCAATAGTCCCATCATGAAATATTCATTCTGGAAGGTTCGTACCGGGCCGCGATCTCTTTTATTAGCATTTAAGACAAGTTTGTAATGTAAGTCAGAATCTCTATCCTATGGCGGAGTACACGCTTGGCTCACTTTCGATTATTGCCATTTGTTAATGGGACGAATTGGCGCTTTTGATTTTTTATTTGATTTGAATATTATTAAGAAATAATCATTTTGTAATGTTGGCTTACATCGTGAAGTGTAAAGGTTAGAAGAATTTCGGCAAGTTAGTTAGTGTCTTGGTTGGCCGAGCGGTCAGGCACCTGCGCACCTGCCCGAATAGCAGCGGACGCGGGTTCGATTTCCGCATCAAGACCATAGTTTTTCGAAAATCTTTTTCTAACCACCAATATCGTTATTTAGAAATGTAAAGAAGTAATCACATAGAAAAAAGGAAAGAAACATTTCGAATATTTTTTGTTTGATTTAATAATATACCACTCGTTTGGTAACCAGGCCGTTTGTTATAGCCATCTCCTTGGATTGCGGAGGTTGCGGTTTCGGTTCCCGCACCAGAATTGATCGAAATTTTTCTGATTTTATTCGTATTATTATGTACATAGTTGGTTACTTAAATATGTTCATTTCACGAAATTTTTCTTTTACCCCATTCGAAGTTGGTTCGCCTCATCAAGATAGTGGCTTAGTAAGTTAGCTTTAAACAAGAAAACAGGCACGTGACTACTTACTTACCATCACGTAATTACTCGTTAATACAATTAACAGCTGCCTAATAAAATTACCGGGAAAATATAATAATATAAAACCTTCAAGCCTTACGTTGCCACTAATAAGTACGGTGAGAGGAGTATTTCGTGGAAGCCGATGAAAAGGCCCGACATCATAATATTTTTTCCTATGGGCTAGAAATTTTGTACACGTACGTAATATTATGTTGCTTTTTATATGAATTCGACTTTCATTTGTGTGGTATCTTAATAACGGGAGGAGAGACGTCGCCATAACTTTCATTGGCAATTTTAGTAGCGATTCAGTCGATTCTCGATTGAATCGTTATTGTAATCAGTGAGCCAATCTTCTTCTTTTTAGAAAAAACGCTTTGATTCTCTGATCCACTTTGCCAATTTTATGAATAACGTACCTTTTATAGGTATTACAAGCCCGTCTTCATTATAAAAACATGTTGGCGATCATTTTCGGTAGAGTTTCGAGTACCTATTTACCCAATCATTATTATAGTTATGTTGAAGATAATTTTCGGTAGAGTTTCGAGTATTTTCGTTGATTTTAACTGTCTCCTATCTCTAGTCCCGATCGTATAAGGCTACTAAGGATTGTACCTATACATACTACTAAGTATGAGTCCATTACCACAATCAGCAGCATGGTTATCATGCTGCTGATTGTGGTTAAAACTAACTTAAAAGGAAACCCTGTGTTGCTAGAATATAATAATATGAAGCCAAATCGCTGGCTAAGCGCGCTAAGCCACTATCGAGCTCCTTCTCAGACATCACTAAAGCCTCATACACACGAGCGCATTTTCAACGTCCGTCAAAAAAGCCTTCTAAAAAACAAATGCATTTTCAAGTATACGTTCACACGTCAGCGCATAATGGTTAGTAAGTTAGTTTTAAATTCTCCCTATATTTTAGGGAAGGCAAAGGGTCTAGCCCATACAGCCAAGTCTAAAGTGTATATTTTATCTGTAGTCTTATAAAATAATGAGTGGGTGAAATGGATGAATGATATGAATTTTACGTTAAAATATGGGTGTCACACATTTTAACGCATCTAGGGAGTGCTTGGCGCGAATTGAATGGTAACAGAGTTCATGATGCAGCGCATAATGGTGTACAAATGTCAAATTGACAGTGCTGTACGATTACGAGTAAGCGAAGTACAAGCGATTGAGAAGTAACTGGTTTCAATCGGAACATGTCGGTTCGTTAAGTTCCCTCGCCGCTACATCTACATTAATGGTCGATTGCGGTTCGAGTCCAAGGATTCGCTCCTTTGTTTTTAATGGATCCTATTTGTATCGGCATGATTGCGAACAAAGCTTTCCCTTTGTTTGGTTGCACGGGAAGAAATACAGTCCCTTACTGTACTGACTTTGTGAGAGTGGGAGTTCTTCCTGCCCTGTTTCCAGTTTATCTGTGGTCAACGCAGTATTTTGCCTCTTCTATTAATATCGGTCAGGCGTCATCAAGCCACCCCTCTGCCTTTTGATTCATATCATCCATCGCACCCGAAAGCTGCTGGTGATGAATGAATGTATAGAAAGGAGACGGAACGGACCACGTCGAAAGACCGATTAACGGAGCGAGAGATGGGGATGACAACATTTCAAACTATCCTGCCTGACACCAACCCTCGGTGGGTACGTTGTTGTTGATGGTTTCCCATCCACCATCCGGGTGCCCCTAGGTGCTTATTGGTCCACACCGGCCAATCTCCCTTAGTCGACTTAACGACACGCCTTGAGTGAGTCGGGGCTGGCACAATCTGAGGAATTTTTTCCCTCCCAGGCCTGCATTACCAGGACTACCTCATCCACAACTATCACCTCCATATCATATCTCACACAATCCATTAATCTTTTCAGTGATTCGACATCCGTCAACATTCATGCCCATAACTTTTGTAGGCACATTCATGCCATCTGCCAAAGTAAGAAACAAATATTGTGTTTCGGTATGCAACACTGGATTTAAAAAAACCCGGACATGTTCACGAGCGATCGCTTGAACGCTCTACACGCTCGCTGCGCTCGATCTGCATAATCGCTGTAATTCACCCCCGCTCGGTCTGTGCGGTGAATGTATAAATTTTCTTCTTTATTAAACCATTATTTTTATGCTGACGGTACCTACAACATTAATAGCCCATTTCTGGTTTATAAGTGAGCTTGAAAAAAAACGTGCATACATTATTAATAGGTTATTTTTGGTTTATAAATGAGCTTAAAAAACGCCATGTTTATTATACAGATGATGGAGAATTTAGAGCTTTGCTATAACTGTGTGATTGCACTGTGATCGATAATAATAATTAAAATAACTGTTTTAACCCTTACGACACCCGCGGGAGAGAATGGGTGAAGTTTCGAAGATTTCGTTATCAAAATCAAAACGATTTTCCATGAAATGTGAATTTCGCACTTAGCGTCTCTGTATCTCGAAAAGTTCCGGAGAGAAAAGACACAGACACCGTGGAACTGGGACGGAGTCGTTAAGCCTCTCACAGACAGACGCGGTCAGGGGTAGCGGTGGCGGTGGCGGGCAGTTCTAACGTACCTAGGTAACATAAGAATAGTTATTATTCGAACCAGAGCGCGGCAACGTTTGTTCGGGTTCGCCACCGCCTCCGTCCCGCCACCGCTGCTATTTGAGTGAGGTTTAAAGCCTTAAGTTACCTACGTTACAACTGCCCGCCACCGCTACTGACACCGCTGACCGCGTCTGTCTGCGAGAGGCTTAATACGCAATAAAACACCAGATGAGAAAAACAGAGCCGATTTACATTTTAAGATGAAAAACAATGTGTGCTTATTGCCTCCTCCAATTGTTTCCGGCGCGTGCATTTCTCCAGAACTCCTCGCGCTATATTAGCCGGTATTGTACTGTGGCAATAAAGGCGACAATAGGGCGAGCAACATTGACAAATGACAGCGAGCTGCTGACAGCTTTGTGGAGGATTTAATCTAAGCGGGCTTAAGCGGAACAATCTCCTAAAGAGTTGATACAACTGGCTGCGCACTTTTGTCTCTGTTTTGTCTTTTGTTTGACTTGCTTTTTATTTGGCCCATAAATGTTTTATTAGGTGTTCGGAGGGAATTCTGTGTGCCTAGCAAAGACTGGATTAGAAATGAGTACTTCGGGGGAAGTGTTCAAGTGCCCCCTTATTCATAAACTATAACACTGTTTTACCTAAATCACTGATCTCTCTCTTTTTTTTTTCAAACTGTGTTTACACTGTGATAATATATATCAGTGATAAGGGGGTTTCACTTTAAATATGATAAATAGTTTCCATAATAGCCAGTTCATACTAAACTGGTAAAAATAATAGGTACAAGTCATATAAATATTACATACAGTCTGTGACGTACCGTCCAAAATTGAGGAGCAACAGGTTAGCGTGGTGCGCGCATGTGATGAGGAGGGATAAATGTTATCTAACTTGAAATATGTAAGTGTTTATAATATAAACATATTATGCATATACACATACATAAATACCGCCTTTTTCCACTAATCGGTAGATAGAGGGGTTTTAACACGCGCATTTTGTCAGGTTATTCTAGGTCCTGATAGAAGAGTAAGACATGTAGTACCGACTCCACTTATAGTGGGATAAGAGCAGGGACAGAAGAGGCCACAGGAAATTCTTATACGCAGTACAATTTTATTTTAGTTTCGATTGGAAACTTTGGCAGTTGTGAATGAATGGACAGCTCAGTTAAGCTTGGAAGCGGCTGAAGTGGAATTTATAAAGATTGCGTTCATGTTTCCACTTTGAAAGCGCAGTTTGTGAACTAAATGCGTTTTAAATTTGACAGATAAAAATTTTAAGTTTACATAAAGCATTAGTGAGAACCAAATATTTTGATCTTTAAATTGTGAATAAACGGGATTTATACCACGTACCTGGATTTTGTTATGATTCCGATATTTCGGCACAGTTACATGCGCCATGGTCACGGATGACATCCGAGTCATGGTCCAGGTACGTGGTATAAATCCCGTTTATTCACAATTCAAAGATGAAAGTGACCACGTAAGCTTAAAACAAATATTTTGATATACCTACACTTCAGAAAGGTCACTTGGATAAATCAAAAATTATTAGAATGCAATTGTCACCACCCCAAATCTCTCCCGCGGGTGTCGTACAAGGCGACTACGGTTAAATTAAATGATTAAATGGGACCTAACTTAATTAGCGAAAGGTGGGTGTTAATTCACCTAAAGAGTGGTTACGCAATACGTCCGATCCGAATCCGGAAATAATTATTGGTCTAGAAAACTCGGACAGAGATTTGGTGTAGTGCGTAAGTTACCATAGAAATAGTTTTACGGCTACAACGGACTATATTTTCACGGATTCGGATCTGATGTAGAGCGTAACCGCTCTTAGGCTATCCCTTCAGGGATATAGGCGTGATTTCTATGTAGGTATCTATGCATTATTTTCACAAGGAATATTTTCAAGCGATCCTCAAAGCAATCGGAAGTTTGCGAAATAAGTACGTAATGCTTGCAAATTCCACAATGCAAATAGTCATCGAGACACTGTCGTAATGTCAAAACTTTGTTGTGCACTCGTGTTCTGTCGTCAAATTTTATAACCACTCAAGAGCTTAAAGGCCATTAGGTCGTTGTGAAGGCTATAAACCGGCTTTGTGCATTTTTACAATGAAAACATTATGGTCAATCTCAATTTCCGTATGAAAAATATTAGCTTTGTAGCTTCGCAATGGCTTTTTTATATTTGCACGGCAGATTTGAAATAAAATCTCTTTTGCGGATTAAACTCGTATAAAAGGAATTTATTGAGTGAAGTCTGATAGCCAATTAAAGCAAAAATCAACTTACAGCCGCACTCAGAAACGGCAGTTAACTTTAATGAGCACTTAACACAAAAAATGTCAATTCAAAGTAGTCGCTATTCTTGCCGGGTCTAGTTTTGATTGACCTTTTTTTGTAATAAGTACTCATTAACGTTAATTGACGTCTCCGAGTGCGGCAGTTAGTCGTCTTGTTACGACACAAGCGGGAGAGATGCGGGTCGTGATAATTGTTGTAAAAAATTCTATAAATATCGATTTGATTGAGAACGAAAGAGTTTTCTAATATGAATTCCTATTAAGTATTCAGCAATGTCATGGCAAAGACCTTCACGCGACTTTGTTGTTTCGGCATTCGCTAATAAATACAGTTATTAATCATCTCCTTCACAAAAGCAACCCGATATAACTTGATCATATCATGTTACGTGACGCCAACTCATTTTAGCCGATCAACCCCGAACAATGTGCCTGTCGATCCAACCTCGATAAGGTTAACATTCGGTTGTTAGTGTGTTAAGAACGATATTCTTTTGTTATCAAACATGGCGCCCTTCATACGTTATTACGTGTGACATAATAATTTGATATTCGCCATTATTCTCGTGATATTGTGTTGTAGGCACTTGAAAGATTTCTCGCTAACTATATGATTGGTGAACGAAGGCCTTTGTAATGTTTTCAAGCACATAATTAATTAAGAATATCTTGTAACCGAAATGGTGGAGGGACAAAAATAAAATTGTGTTCGGTAAAATTACAATGGAGCGCGTCGTCGTCTAAAATATTGGTAAAAATATATATTTTCTAATTTGGATGTTCGTTCATTTAGGGAGCCCAATATCGCAGTGGTTAAGCGCGCTCGACCTGCTATTGCGAAAACTAAGCAATGTTCGCTAAGGCTGGTCATTGGATGGGTGACCATAATATATTATCTCAAGTTCCTCCGTGCTTCGGAAGGCGCGTTGAGCCGTTGGTCCTGGCTGCAGTCGTGAATTCACCAATCCGCAGTGGGCCAGCGTGGTGGGTTATGTGTGGCCCATGTTCTCCCTATATTCTTCCATCTATAGGAAAGGCCTATGCCCCAGGAGTGAGAGGCTGGATGATGTGCATTTTGGTATATTTATTTGTTAATTTTAAAGGAAAAAAATATTTTATTTTTTAGTTCATTTATTTTTTTCTTTCTTGCTTGTTAGTGAATTAAAAACTTTTGATTATCTCGAAGCGTATTTTAATTATTTTCCATCTTAGTGTCATTCGGGATTTTAAAAACCCTCAGCTTTTAGATTCACAGCTATTATCTTATTGCCCTGCAGGCACTGCCAAACTATGGTGCTAACTGCTAACAATTCTCGGTTGAAATGAATCAAAATAGATGCTTTTGCGATTATGTATTTACAGTTTCAGTTGCTAACAGTATGCGATGAGACTGATTTTCTTATGCTAGACTGGGAGGGAAGCTCTTTCCCTTCATCTCACCTGATGGTAAGTGACGATAAAGGCAGAAGATGAAATCGAGCTTCACGTGAAACCCTCAACCACAGAGGGACTGACTATCATTAACACCATTAAAATTTACTTGATTGTTATTATGGCGACAGGTTTTGATAAGATTGTGGTAGCTATCCAGGCGGATTTGAAAGAAGTCCACTACACACTACACGACACTAGACCAAGGAGTTAATTGTCGTACAACGTGAAGTGTAAAGGTTAGAAGAATTTCGGCAAGTTAATTAGTGTCTTGTGAGGCCGAGTGGTCAGGCACCTGCCCGGATAGCAGCGGACGCGGGTTCGATCAACCCGCCTCAAGATAATAATTTTCCGAAATTCTTTTTCTAACCACCATAATCTTTGTACTAATTTTTCTAACATTTATATAATGTTAAAATTAAAATCGAACAGAGTTAATTGTCCTTAAATATTTGTCACTAGAAGACATTGGACTATGCGACTGCCTTAAATTTATTCTTGATTTACAATTCAAGGCGGAGAGCCTAAATTACCTGCGGGATCGTTTGAAATAGATTAAGTTATTAATATCAAGGAACAATATTTATGGGAATAATTATAATTTTAAATCATTGGTCTGGTTTCGAAGGGAATTCGTGAAGTTGGCATTTGAATATACTAATGAATACAACAATAATTATTATGCGATAAGGGAAAAATATACTTACGAAGAATAAGATACGGTTGGTAGAAATGTGGTCAGTGGTAGGTTCCGACCATCGACCCCTTTGGTCATTTAGAGAGCTCACCACCAGAGCTCAAAACAGGGATCGTCTCCCTACAGCCACGGCGGGCCTTAGTTGTTCGATACAAATATTTATATATATACATACATAAATACATAAATCACGCCTATATCCCCGGAGGGGTAGGCAGAGGTGAACTAGCACCCACGTTTCGCCAATTATGTCAGGTCCCATGTAATAGGTGGCCAGCCTATTGCCATTTATCGGGCACAAAAGTCGCAGTTCTTTGCTAGATGGTAGGCTTAAGAGGAACGCTGCTGCCCATTTCTCATCACTGATTTATCCTTAGTCGTCTTGTACGACACCCACGGGAGAGATTTGGGGTGGTGACAATTGTATTCTACTCTGCCGTCAAGTGCCGGAAGGCACGTTAAGCTGGTGGTCCCGGCTGCATCTGCAGTCGTTAATACCCACCATCCCGCACTGGGCCAGCGTGGTGGGTTATGGCCCAATCTCCATATATTCTTCCATCCATAGGGAAGGGCCGTGCCCCAGCAGTGGGGACATTAAAGGGCTGATGATGATGGGTTTGTTGCTAGGTGTATTAAGAGAAGTCCGCCGCGTGGTGACGGCAGAGTAGAATACAATTGTCACCACCCCAAATCTTTCTCGTGGGTGTCGTACAAGGCGACTAAGGATAAATCTAACTATGATTAGGAATGGGCAGCAGCGTTCCTCTTATACCACCCAGGCTAGCAATGTACTGCGACTTTTGTGCCCGATAACTTGACATATTTGGCGAAACGTGGGTGCTAGTTCACCTCTGCCTACCACTTCGGGGATATAGGCGTGAATTATGTATGTATTAAGAGGAACGCTTTTGGCAATTACCGATCGCTGTCTTTATCCAAGTCGCCGCATACCACACCTACGGGAGACTATTGTATCTAGCGTGGTGACGGTTCTGCTCTACCGTCACCACGCGGCAAACTACCCTATTACCTCTGAGTGGACGGGTGTTAAAACACCCTACCCCTTAGGGAAGAAAGGCGTGATGTATGTTCGTTTGTATATTTTTAATCAAAAAGGGTAAGCATAAATACTAGAAGTCCCGACATTCTAGTATTTATGCTTATGTCAGAAACTTTAAAACAGACAGTTATTAAAATACCTGCGGAGTTTATAAGATCGCAATGCGGTAAGCGTTTACGAATCCGCATTGCGGAGACTCTAATGATCTGTAACTTAGATGGCTTACTAAAATTACGTCTCCCAATAATTCGTAATGGGAAATTTACGACACAGAAACCATGTGGAGCGAAATTAAGTAATGTTATAAATTAAGTAATATTATTTAATTGGTAAGTAAATAATTCAAATTTGAACTTTACCTCGTACATTGGTTTACATTTGATGTTGAATTTAATAAAAGTTTCACAATGGGTAAGGGCACTAAACGAAATTGCGAAATAGGTGGCGAGCCTATTTCCATCTATCGGGCAGGTAGATGGTAATATATTGCTAGGTGGTAGAAGAGCAACTCTACTGCCCGTTACTCATCGCTGTCTTACTGCCGCACTCAGAGACGTCAATTAACTTTAATGAGTATTTAATGTCAAAAATTTTCATTCAAATCTAGACCATAGACCTTGCAAGAATAGCGACTAGTTTTGAATTGTCATTTTTTGACGTTTAGTACTCATTAACGTTATTTGACGTCTCTGAGTGCGGCAGTTAGCCATTAGTCTTGTACGACACCTACACCACCCCCAATCTTTTATTTTTTCATTTAACCACTAATCTAGGTAGGTATTGGAGGTGTAGGTATAGGTATTGGAGGTGGTGACAATATTGTATTCTGCTCCGCCGCGTCGTCATCACACACGTGGCAATTTATTATTATATGATATGTAAAAATTTGATAAAGATTTCATAGTTTTGAATAAGTATTTAATGAAAGATGGTATAAGACTCGTGAAGAGTGAGTTCTCGAGTAATTCTGTAGATCCGAGTCCGATCTCCAGAGCTCTCCGAGCGACGACGCGGGCTTTCAAAAGAATTCGATTCTTAAAACGAACGGGAACTTCAATAAAAACTTCAAGTTCAAACATTTGACTTTAAACCCAAGCCTAACAAGTGGTTGGGGCGAGCGATTTCGAATAATGTTTTAGTCAACCAAGGTATAGAAAGCAATTATTATGTTTAGTGGCCTTCGTGGAAGGAACATTACGGGGCGAATGGGCCATAACTCACCACGCTGGCCCAGTGCCTAATGCGTAATATGAACCACTACAAATGCAGTTAGTACCAACGGCTTAACATACCTTTCGAAGCACGCGGGATAACTCGATATAGTAAATTTTTGGTAATCCATCCAATGACCGGCCCAAGCGAACTTGTAAGCGTAAGCTAATTACGCAATCGCAGACCGGGTGCGCTAAGTCACTGCACCAACGAGCTTTTTGTTTCATTTGAACAGCTAATGTTGGGCCCTATGACTCTTACTACAGTATCTTTATAACGTTAAAACTTAAATAAAAGAATAATAATTAATAAGACTCAATTGCCATAAATTCTCTTGACATTTCATAAGTGTATGCTATAAGAATTAACGAATTTTAACTATAAAAAATAGCACTATGCACCCAAGACTAAATGACACCACCAATCTGCTCTTACCAGCAAAACCGTGAATTAACTTCTGAGAACAACAAACGTCCCAAAAAGAATCTTGACATTTCAGGAGATAAGAGAATTCTTCTGTTGCTTGTCCGTGCAAGAGCTTTTTGCGAGAGCAGTCTGGAATTCAACTATTCCAGATTTCGCGTTGCGAGCCGGTTACTTAAACCGAAAGCATTTTGACTTGTTTTTAAATCTGCCGTTATGTAGGCATACTATTTTTTTTTGTTTGTTGTTTTAGAGGTTTGGTCGAATGGTCAGATCGTTGGCT
The DNA here is from genome assembly GCA_963931975.1 of Cataclysta lemnata. Lineage (NCBI taxonomy): Eukaryota > Metazoa > Arthropoda > Insecta > Lepidoptera > Crambidae > Cataclysta > Cataclysta lemnata. The sequence goes on from OZ008351.1 coordinate 12,669,592, forward strand.
ATCGGCAAAAGTTTGTGTGCTGAACACAACCTCGTTTTTCAATTTTCAGCTGAGTCCTATTTTTTCATTTTACCTTACAGGGCTTGTTTTTTTACAGGTTTAGTCGAATGGTCAGATCGCTGGCTATTGGCCAAGAGGTCCCGGGTTCGAATCCTGGTAGGGGAAAATGTTTGTGTGATGAACACAGACATAATGTTCTCGAGACAAGGTTGCTAATGTTTATATAGTGTATATTTTCAATGTTTAAGTCTTTAGATAATTATTAAATATATTAAAATTTGTCCGCCATCTAGTATCCATAACACAAGTGTTTATGGTAGTTCCTTTCGGCTAGATAATACGTGTAAGTGTAAAAAAATATTTATTTTATATTAATAGTCAATACTCACTGTATATAATGCTGTATTTTTTAGAAATTCACGTTAAATATATTGAAAATGGGAAAATACTGATTCAATTTAGCACGTGGCTCAATTTACCCATCTTTTTCCTTTTATTTCGACTAGGTGCAACAATATTGCGATGTTTTTTTATAGCCAATATTTAACAAAAAACCAGTATCGAATATCAAACACTCGCTGTTTCAATAATAATACAGAAAACCGTGAGCCAACGTAAATGTCTTTCCAAATCAAACCCGTTGATTAATCGATTAATCACACGCTGATTAGCTAACCTAATTACCGTTTTGTATCTGTTTGCGTGTTTTCGGCTGATGCCATTAAAACTTGATTCACAATGGTATTGATTTATTGACTGACAAATCAATATTGAAGGTGATATTTATGATATAGGTGCCGTGTGGTGACGGCAGAGTAATATACCATTATCACCATCCCAATCTCTCCCGTGGGTGTCGTACAACGCGACTAAGGATAAATCAATTATGAAGAATGGGCAGCAGCGTTCCTCTTATATCACCTAGCAATAGTACTGCGACTTTTGTGTCCGATAAATGGTAATAAGATCGCCACCTATTACATGGGACCTAACATAATTGGCGAAATGTAGGAGCTAGTTCACCTCTGCCTACCCCCTTCGGGGATATAGGTGTGATTTATAATATCAGAGGTACCACCAATATTGTTGAATCAACGTCGACACTTTAGACGTGTAGTAAATTACAAAGAAAATTGTAGTTGGAAAAAGTTCGATAAATTAAAGTCTTGATGCGGGAATCGAACCCGCGTCCTCTGCTATCCGGACCTTGGTTGGCCGAGTGGTATCGGTATCAACTCGTCATCAACTTTTTCAAACCACTGTTTTCTTTAAATGATTTTTCTAACATAAAAAAATTGTCCGGTTTTCTAGGTTAGTAAAAAGAAAGAGGTTTTACAATAGCAAATTGTCAATATTAGGACAGTTGTAATATGAAATAGTTATATGTCAATTGAACTGCCAAGTAAGCTACTTCGAACTTACTTGTCGATTGTGAAACAGGCCCCTTAATGTAATTGCGTCGCAATTTCAACCATGTTGTAATTAGGAATTTCGTCACCGACCCGGATTCATGGCTGGCGAGTTCAAATGTGAAATGTCTCCCAAAAATGTATCGGAGCCTAAAGGGACACCGGTCATACACAGAAATGAACGAAAAGGGTAATGTCCCGTGCTACCCCCGCTCTGTGGTAAACGGATATTGAAACACGGGCACAAACAAAGAAGGTTAAATTATATACATACAAATACATCCATACATAAATACATACATACATACCTAAATCACGCCTATATCCCCGAATGGGTAGGCAGAGGTGAAGCACCCACGTTTCGCTAATTAACTTAGGTGCCATGTAATAGGTGGCGAGTCTATTGCCATTTATCGGGCACAAAAAGTCGCAGTACATTGCTAGGTGGTATAAGAGTAACGCTGCTGCCCATTCCTCATCACTGATCTATCCTTAGTCGCCTTGTACGACACCCACGGGAGATATTTGGGGTGGTGACAATTGTATTTTGCTCTGCCGTCACCACACACGTTTAAATTATATAGTAATCAAAATTGTAGTTACATCATCATCACCAGCATTTTTATGTTTCCACTGCTGGGACACAGACCTGGATATGGATGGAATAATATATGGGGAATGTCCATAACCCATAGCTGACCCAACGGCATAACGTCCTTCCGAAGCACTGAGGAGCTCGAGATAATATATTTTGGCCACCCATCCAATGACAGGCCTTAGCGAAGGTTGCTTAGTTTGCGCTATCGTAATTTCTCAAAGGAACGCTGCTGTCCACAATCAAACATTTAAATATATAATGTTCAAATAATTCCGTGTAGTGACGGCAGAGTAGAATACAATTGTCACCACCCCAAATCTCTCCCGTGGGTGTCGTTCGTACAAGGCGACTAAGGATAAATCAATGATGAGGAATGGGCAGCAGCGTTCCTCTTATACCATCTAGTTATGTACCTACTGCGACTTTTGTGCCCGATAAATGGCAATAGGCTCGCCACCTATTACATGGGACCTAACATAACTGGCGAAACGTGGTTGCTAATTCACCTCTGCCTACCCCCTTCGGGGATATAGGCGTGATTTATGTATGTATGTTCAAATAAAAAAATCGAAATAATGTGTACTTGACAACGTTTTCCTCTATGTCCAAACACTGAAAAGTATTGAAAGTTCAACTGCAAATATTGTGGTGTCCCAGTAAATCCGAGTACAACAGCCGACCCGCTGCCTGCTCAATAAAATAGGCGTGAAAGCCGTTCGGATCGGAAAGCGGCTGCAGTGGCATTCATCCCCTTTTACACAGCACGTAGTATGCCCTTAATCTGTTTGTGCATAGCGTATGCTCTTGGGTTTACATCCAATAGTGCACATCCAATATAAACGTAACTGAAATAACGCACACTCTGAATACTTTAACGTAGTCATATAAATCATCATCATCACTGGATGAAAGAATATAGACAGATTGGGCCATAACATAACCCACCATGCTGGCCCAGTGGGGGTTGGTGGATATTAACGACTGCAGATGTAGCCGCGACCAACGGCTTATCGTGCCTTTCGTAGCACTAAGGAATTCGAGATAATATATTTTGGTCACCCATCCAATGACCGACCTTAGCGACATTGCTTAGTTTACGCAATCACAAGCCAAGCGCACTATGCCACTTCGCTAGCGAACTCCTTGATTGCGCAGTGACATAGCGCATAGCATTAATAACTCGAGTACGTGAAATTCAATATTCCATTACACACTAACTACACTATAATTGCGGGCTTATGGTAATTTTCGAACCCAAATTATTATTCTCAATACGTTGAAAAACAATTTTAAGGGTATCTAACCAATTAAGTACTTGCCCTGTTAGAATGTGAACTTTTCTTCTTTCGGTTTTTGTTTCGCTTATTAAGGGAAAATAGGGTAATTTGTCCCACTTAATTAATTATACCAATTTCGTCTTCAGACAAGTACTTACCTACTCGTCTATTGCCTTAATCGTATACATTAATTGAAACAATAATATTAGGACAATGTTCATTACAATACTTACCGTAAATGTTACAAACATTTTTTCTATAAATTGAAGAAAGTCGTTTTGACAAGAAATACATCTGTTCCCGAGAACAGATCGATGCCGTAGTGTCTTAGTGTGCTCGTTCTGTTACTCATTGCTGCTTAACCCTTAGTCGCCTTGTACGACGTCCTCGGAAGATATTGGGGGTAGTGACATTATTATATTCTGATAATTGTATTTTTTTCTAAATTCCTACTCTTCATAATAAGCTCTCTAAAATTTAAGACGCTTTTAGTTTTTATTGCTCAATGTCCCTTAGAAGTGGTGGAGAGACGATCTGGAGGTATACTGCAAGACATAGAAGGAATTCGTCCAGGATCGCTCGAGATAAAGGGTTACGGGGAGGCCTTTGCCCGGTAGTGGGATCTTTCGGGCTATTAAAACATTGCCTTTAGAAATCGGCGTCACAGAGTTTGTTAAAAAATTCATTATTTCATAACAAAGCAACATTCCATAAGGTATTCTTTTACCGGCAAAATAAATAACAGTTCGCAGCAAGAATTTCGCTGGTGGTATCGTAGCTGAAATGATAAAAAGCTTGTAAAGGGGCCAGCTCAGTGCAATCAGTTAGTCGCCGGTATGTGCTTTTTTGAATACACTTCCGCTATGAGAAGCAAGCTTTATCTAAGGGGGAAATATGAACCTTGAAGGTCGCCACTGATTTTCTCGGCTCTCATGTATTTGGCAATTCATGAAGGTATGTAAAGAAAGCTTATGAATATATACAGAGTCGTCAATTAACGTTAATGAGTAATTAATGCAAAATGATGTCAATCAAAACTAGATAATACTATGGGAGTATTAAATTGATTTCATTTTGTATTAAGTAGATACTCATTAACGTTAATTGATGTGTATGAGTGCGGCAGTTAGAGCATAAATGGTTCATCTTTAGGTAATCAAATAAAAAATTTCGACTTGAAATAAAAGTAAAAAATGAACGAGAATCCACCCCTATCTCTAAAACCTAAGCTCCGCGAAGAAGCTGACAGACCTATTATTTATGTGTTAAAATCACATTAATATTCATCAGAGGACCAAAAACAGCGGTAAATTAAAAACTTTCTAATGGCGACTCTAATTTAATTTATGTGACAAGGACAAGAGTGAAGTCTGAGAAATCGTCAACTCAACATTAGCACGATTAAGGTGATTAAATACATACATACATACATAATTCACGCCAATATCCCCGAAGTGGTAGGCAGAGGTGAACTAGCACCCACGCTTTGCCAATTAGGCTAGGTCCCATGTAATAGGTGGCGAGTCTATTGCCATTTATCGGGCACAAAAGTCGCAGTACTTTGCTAGGTGGTAGGTATAAGAGGAATGCTGCTGCCCATTCCTCATCACTGATTTATCCTTACTCGCCTTGTACTACACCCACGGGAGAGGTTTGGGGTGGTGACAATTGTATTCTACTCTGCCGTCACCACACGGCCAACAATTAAATACATACATACATAAATCACGCCCATTTATCCCCGAAGGAGTAGCCAGAGGTGCAGCATCAACACCTTCGTTTCGCTAACTGTGTCAGGTCCCATCCATGTAATAGAGCGAGCCTTTTGCCATCTATCGGGCACGTTAATCGCAGTTGTTGAGGTTCGGTAAAGCCCTAATATTCGTCTCAGCAATTAAATAATCTTAGATAGCTTCAATAAAATAAAACCTTGGCTCAATCTATCGAACGCATAGAATACAAAATATAAATGAAACTGACGTATTACGCAGAATACAAAATGTCGGTTTCATACTTTTGTTTTCTGTGTTCGAATTGATATGCCATTTGGCTAGACCCTTTCTCCAATCCGTAACAGCAGTTATTGCTGCTAAATGCTATATAAGGAACGCTGCTGCCCATTACTTATCGCTGTCTCAACCCTTTGTCGCCTTGTACGACACCCGCCGCTGAGATTAAGGGTGGTGACAAATGTGATGACGTCACCACATAGTTGAATAATTAGTTCTATTCGTTCTTAATGGCAACGCGTCTAGTTCGAAATCAATAGTACGCTCTAGTGGCTCAGAAATAAATCGATCCGTCGCTCTGTCACCGAGCACATAAAGAGCGTGCTTAGGCATTTCAAATTAGGGAACTATACACGGGCCTGTGTACGCACCGACACACGAACACGTTGATAAATGTAAATTCTGTTGTAAGCGAGAGTGCGGGGAATCAAACGCCCACAGTTAGCGGGAAATTGGGTTAGATAATTTTAAGCCTTGCGTCACAAATTTCGACGTACCCATGTGCTCTAATTAGGGCTGATTAGAGGTACCAATTCGAATTGAAAGACAACAGAAGAACGATCTTGTTATTAATTTCCAGAGGGCGAAAAAATAACCTTAGCACATGCCACCCCTGGGGTGTCATAAAAGTCGACTAAGGGAAATTGCCTGGTGTATAACAATAAACACCTTGGGCACCCGAATGGTGGTCTGTAAACCACCAACAACAGCATACCAACAAAGGGTTGGTGTCAGTCAGATGGCAGCCTTTAAAACCTGGAGCAGTATCTATTGGTATATATTTATCACTATCACTACCTCAATCATTTATTGGTTAAATCTCGACATGATCCTTTCTTCCATGACATGAGTCTTGCGAATATTATGTTAGGTTTATGTAATCTATGGGGCACGTATAGATCGCAGTGTATTGGTGATAATTATAAGAGGAACGATGCTGTCCATTAATCAATTTACTCATTGGTGTCTTAATCCTTAGTCGCTCGATACGACACCCGCGGAAGGGGTTGAGTGGGGAGCAGAATACAATTGTATTCTGCTCTGCTGCTACCAGACGGTATACTTCAAACATACTATTAGTAAGCATGGGTTCATCCCTTTATGTATAAATAGGCGTGATGTATTATATCTTCGTTATTTGTGGTCTTGACTGTCAAAATCGCATGTCCCGACATCACCGGAATCGTCAAAACCAATATATTAAGAGAGGTCTCGTAATAAAAAATCAGTTTGTATCCTATCACAATACCCACCTTATTTGTGGGGATCTCCTCTAACATATAGGGGGAGCTGTTCTTTCTACAAATACATTTCGGCAGTGATATAAATACAACTTACGATCGCTTTCAGCGTAATTACAATGCGATACGTTAGACTCGGTAAACATTTGTCAATGAAACGTGCCTCCGTAATATATACGACTCGGAGTGCCTCGGGCGGCCATTTGTTATTGTGTTCTGATTTAGATAAATTCTATGAATTTATAGCTGCCGGCACCGATGGTCATTTATGTGTCGAACATGATTATGTTGACAGTGTGACTTTTGTGTGTGTCGCAGTCAGATTGTTATTTGAACATTATTTATATGTTAGAAAATTTATTGTAAATAAAAGAAGTCTGAAAAATTATTATTGTGATGCAAAAATCAAATCCGTGTCCTCCATGTTCCAATCCAGTGTTCCACTTTCAAACAGAACGTTAGTCAACTTGCCGAAATTTCTCTAACCATTAGTAGTAGTCGAGCTACGACAATAGTTTTTCAAAGTTGTCTTTGTATTCCGATCTTCAGAGTTACTATTTCATGATTCGTAAGGGGAAGTCAGCCCATAACGGGTGAGTCTCCTTCAGTGGTGGAGCGTCCATATAACCCGATTCCCAACAGCCGTACCAAACGAGCGAGCATAAAAAAATCATTACCATAATTCAAGTACAATACCATTTTATAAGCAAATAAAAAAAATCCATCAATATAATCTTATCATAACAGTATTAAACGCGCGCGAAACAATATGCAACACAGGTACATACAATTCGCTCCCGCTCTCTAGATTCCTTCAACTAACTCGCTAAATATCGAGTTATGGAGGCCTGCGATACAGCACGCACACAGACAAGCGTAGTCTTGTCAGGCGCACGCAACGAGAAATAGTACCTAAAGATTGCCTACAAGCCGGCATTTCGGCAGCCTACGCGCTTATGCATCGATACACTACGACACACGCACACATTAGTTATAAACTCCCACGAAAACAAGTTCCGTAAATATTTTAGATCTTATTTAAATAGCCATAAAAGCGGAATTTCTTTTGTGAACTGCACTCAATATCGCGGTCGTGCGCCGCACCTGCAAGCCGCTCCGGACCGGGTTGAATCGTCCTTCCCTTTTTAATACGGCTTTTGTTTGTATAATGATCTCTCTTTCTGGCTGTATAAAACAAAGCACAAAGCACGCAAAAGCGACACAACGTAGTTCTCAGCTTCGCCACTAGATGGCGTTGAACAGTTGTGTCCTAGCAGGCGGTGTTAAAAGTTTATGCTTAAACCATAAGAGGCTTTATATACTTGTGGCTTGCCTCACTTGTTTTTTCACGCCATGCCACTGCTCCTTTAAAAATTCACATCAGCTGCCTCTTCGTCGCAATAACTCATCTGGATCTCTCTCTCCGTTCATCGGTCTTACGACATTGTCCTTTACATCTCTTTTCTATAATATTCATTAACCACTCAAGCACTTTTCCAGTGTGGATGATATGAATTAAAAGAGAGTGAATAGCTTGGTGACGTCTGACTGATATTAATGGACAAGGAAACATACTGTGGTGAACCCAGATAAACTAGACACAGGGCAGTTAGAAGAAATACGTAGCAATAAATGAATACGAAAGTTAGAATGGTAACATATTGTGTAAAGTGGTTAAAATTCTATAACGCCTAAGTGCACGTTACGGCGATATATCTTACGTTAGCCGAACGGCTGCTAACGTTTTGTAATGTGCGCAGTGAGCACGATAGCCACATGAGTAAATAAACGGAATAGAGAATAACCTTCATACAACCGCGCGAATCGGTTGCACTACTACAAGCGCGCGGGGCATGTGTGCGTTACCACTGGCCGCTGTCGCGCACGCGGCGAGACTGGAAAAAACCGGTTTATGACGCACAGCCAGTTGCATTATCTCAGGGTTAGTGGAAACAGCGTTCTTAAGAAGCTTTTGCTCTGTTCGGTTTATCTACTCACGTGCTATAGCCACGTTTGAAATGGCGCCAGTAAAACACCAAATCGCTCGTTCGGTGGTTTCGGCAGGTCTGTACCAAGGTGATGACTGTACATATATTTTTATGTGGAAGTTGGAATTTGCTGGCGCATTGTTTAGGTGAGAAGGTATTTTTAGAATAACTCCATGTAATTTTTTCCCATATCAAATTCTAATATTATAAAAATCTCGTGTCATAGGTTATCGAACTCCTCCGAAACGGCTAGACCGATTTTGAAGAAATTTTTTGTGTTTTTTTGTAGCTCTGAGACAAGGTCTTGGGCTATTTTTTTATGCCCATAAATGATAAGGCCAAACCTGGGATTGCCAGTTTAACTAGTTTTTCTACAAAATTACCTATATTATGTAAAAGGAAGAAGGAGCTTCACTTATTATAGGTTACGCCCGTTCTTCTCAGAACTCCCTGTCCTTATCCCGCTCTAGGCAGGGTCGGCACAACATGTTTTCTTCTTCCACTCCTCTCTATCCTTCATCAATTTCTCATCCACTCCTCTCGCTTTCATATCTTGCTTTACACAATTCACCCATCTTTTCTTTGATGTTCTTCTGCTTCTACGTCCTTCCACGTTCATACCTAACATTCTTGTCATACCTAAAATGTCGTTTATTCTGTATAGAATTTTAACACAAATTAAAATATAAAAGTCGACAATATAAATAGTAGGAACCGGCATTATTTTACCAGTAGGCACTGTTTCTGTTATTCCAACTTCACCCCAAAATTTATTGTTACACCTGCAAATTCATAAGCGAAATTCACACCTGCGAACCCACGGACACATTAAATCTTCACCGCTGAACCCTGGGGTGTTTTAAAAAAACTTTGCTCGCCCTCCACAGAGCATTAATAAAACCAAATGGGCCTAATTCCACGTTTCGCATTGCGCCTCACTGTTTAATTGAAATTAACGCGAGATTTTAATCAGTAGAATAGAAACTCTATGACTGCGCTTGTAGGGGAAGGGGCCCGAAACGGGCATCCTGCCTAAAGCAGGTGCTACATACTACATACTTCCTTAAATCACACCTATTTATTCCCGACGGGGTAGGCAGAGGTGTATTAAAACTCACGTTTCGCCAGTTATGTAAAGGGCCAGATTCACAATCGAGAAGTAAAATTTTTAGTACTCATTACTTATTTACACATAGCTCTAAGGCCCTAACGTTACTAGGTAGGTACAAGACAAAATCAATTTATCATGCTGAAGTAATAAGACACATTACTGACAACGTTTTACACGTAAATCTAAAGGGATGATTGACAGCGTATTTGGAAAATTCTATATGATTTTCAATTTCAACCTCATCAAACCAAATAATTAGGGATCATTTTTCGTATCATATTTTTAGACAAGGCACGGTTTGACGTGGCCTTAATTTTGATATATTCTAAAGATGGTCGTATTGGATAATATTAAATATTATTTTATATTGAGCCGTGTGGTGACGGCATAGTAGAATACAATTGTCACCACCCCAAATCTCTCCCGTGGGTGTCGACAAGGCGACTAAGGATAAATCAGTGATGAGGAATGGGCAGCAGCGTTCCTCTTATACCACCTAGCTATGTACCTACTGCGACTTTTGTGCCCGATAAATGGCAATAGGCTCGCCACCTTTTACATGGGTCCTCTGGCAAAACGTGGGTGCTAGTTCACCTCTGCCTGCCCCTTCGGGTATATAGGCGTGAATTATGTATGTATGTATTTTAAAACATAACTAAGTTGAGGTGCTCGTTAGTAAATCTGTTCCTTTGTCGTCTGTTCTTTGTACATACACATCCCATTTGCTTTATTTGCCTGAAATACAGGATCTTCCTAGCTCAGGCATATTGTTGTATTTTTAACTCATTTATCATTATTTTTAACTATTGTTATCTATCTGTTTATTATCGGCATTCATTCTTAAATACATACACACATACATACATAAGGCACGCCTATATCCCCGAAGGGGTAGGCAGAGGTGAACTAGCACCCACGTTTCGCCAATTATGTTAGGTCCCATGTAATACGTGGCGAGCCTATTGCCATTTATCGGGCACAAAAGTCGCAGTACTATTGCTAGGTGATATAAGAGGAACGCTGCTGCCCATTCCTCATCGCTGATTTATCCTTAGTCGTCTTGTACGACACCCACGGGAGAGATTTGGGGTGGTGACAATTGTATTCTACTCTGCCGTCACCACACGGCAATGCAATTCTTAAATAAATCACGCATATTTCTCTTAAGGAGTAGACAAAGACCGTACTAACACGCCAACTTATGTTAGGTTCTTTAAAATAGCAGGCGAGTTTATTGCCATAAACGGTTCCCGCTTATCGCTTAAGTCATACCTGAATATGCTCGAACAGACAAAGAGCACAGTAGTAAACGCTCTTGCCCTGTATTTTCATCATCGCTACCACTTCTCCGATGTGATGGATGATATAAACCAAAAAAACCCACGCACGCACACACCGAAAAATTCATACAGGTACCTACTACTTCGGTGAAACAGAAAAGAATTTTCATCGCGACAAACTTTCGTCACTAAAACGAAATTAATTTTATTGTCCGTCCCCATCCTGAGGGACTCAGCTTCCATTTGCAGAAGTGGGGCGAGGAATTAAGGATTACTTTTATGTGAACATCACCTTGAGTACACCTATTGTGCGTTTGAGTTCGACAGAATTACTCGCCGCTTTTGCCACCTATCCTGACACAATGCTTTTGGTAAATCTATAAGTTTCTGTGTTTGATGTGGACTGAATTCGATGGGACCTCGGATATGAAATGGTTTTTCTGTCTGACATACGAACGGTTAAGCTGTAATCACAATGCCAAGAGCAAATTTCGCAATTCGATTTAGATTAGTTTCGGAGTGAGTGAACTAAGGTCACTTATAAAGCCTTGCGAGAATTGCAGACCTTATATGGCAGTGGGTAGGCACATTGCGTGGAACACTGACGGCCGTTGGGGCTGAAAGGCCCTCGAATGGCGGCCGCACACCGGGAGACACACCGTTGGTAGACCCCATACAAGATGGACCGACGATCTTGTACGGAAGATGTTGGATGCGAGATGTTGGATGCGGCCTTGGATGCGGCTATGCTCAACAGTGGGTCTCTCAGCTGACTCTTTTTCATATAATTCATCCACAGGGAAGGCGCCTAAAATAGCACTGGAAACATTAAAGGGTTGGTGATGAAAGATAACGCAGCACACTCTTAAAACCACACTCAAAAGCGCGAAGCAACTGTACAGAATTTCCGGTCACGTCTCATAATTCCATCAGAGTATTGCGAGCGTTGCTTGTCTTCCGCAACCGCGCACACACAAAAATACTACTTTTATTTGCGCATAACGACAATTTCCCATCGAGGTCGCATCTTCAAATAATGTGTCAAGCACTTACTTATTCGTCGCCGTATCGCGACAAGATAGTATCGGGAGAAATCGAAGATTATTTTGTCGAAAATTCCCCGAAAGAAGTAATCTTGTTCGCCTGAGTGGATATAAATTGGTAATATCATTTCTTGATGCGTACCTGCCGGCTTTCATACTCTCTTATTACGCAGCACTCGAGCCATTTTAAAACAGATAATCCGACTTCGGCGCCGAATATTCATGCCTTAGAGATCTAGATTAAAGGATTCCTTTGATAGCGGTATCTAAGTCAAAGAATAATGTGGTTAGGAAAAGTTCTGGTGAATTCCTATACCTTGATTGGCCAAGTGGTGTAGGCATCTGCCCGGATCACAAAGGCCGCGGGGTCGATATCCGCATGAAGACTATAATTTTTTGAACTTTTTATAACGCCGTGTGGTGACGGCAGAGCAGCATACAATTGTCACCACCCCAAATCTCTCCCGTGGGTGTCGTACAAGGCGACAAAGGATAAATCAGTGATGAGGAATGGGCAGCAGCGTTCCTCTTATACCATCTAGCAATAGTACTGCGACTTTTGTGCCCGATTAATGGCAATAGGCTCGCCACCTATTACATGGGATCTAACATAATTGGCGAAACGTGGGTGCTAGTTCACCTCTGCCTACCCCTTCGGGGATATAGGCGTGATTTATGTATGTATGTTTATAACCACAATATTCTTTGTACTAATTTTTCTAACATTTATATCAAAATAGTAGGTATGTAGTACAAAGAATATTATACATACATACATAAATAAATCACGCCTATATCCCCGAAGGGGTAGGCAGAGGTGAATTAACACCCACTTAACACCAAGAATATTATGGTTAGAAAATTTTCGAAAAATTATAGCCTTGATAAGTGAATCGAACCCAAGTCCTCTGCAATCCGGGTGGGTGCCTAAATCGCTCGGACAACCAGTACCCTTAATCGAGGGGCATGCATGAAGTGATTAATGAGATTGGATGAAGCGAAAGAAGTATGTAAGGATCGTAGCAAGGAAAGAAGTGATCTCTGCCTACCTTTCTGGGAGTATGGCGTGACATATTTTATGTATGTATGTAAGTAGGTACTCATTAAAGTTAATTGACGTCTCTGAGTGCGGCAGTAAGCCTCATTAATTCTTATTTCCAGCATGTTTTTTATCTATATGAGAACCGGATTCATTCCGAACATTTTAGCTCAACAGCGCAAGGGTGTATAGACCACATGAGTAAATAAACGGAACAGAGAATAAGCTTGTCTACTGGCCGCTAAGCGAGACTGGAAAAAACCGGTTTCGCTTGCACAGCCAGTTGACAAGTTTTTACTCTGTTCCGTTTATTTACTCATGTGGTATGGGCAGTGGGATCAATAAAATAAAGCATAGAGTGGCACCATTAAAAGCTTTGCATGTGTTTTCGGTGTTTGGGTATCCGAGTCGTATGTGTTTTTGCCCAACCGAACAGAATCCAAGTGAAGCATTTAAAATTCAACATCATACCACAATTGTATTGAGAGGACGTAAAGGCTTACCTGTGTCCGTTTCAGAGTTTTCTTAATGAAATAGATCCAAACATACATAATTATACATCACATCCATTTTGTCACGCTAGGCGTAGGGTTGCTAGGACGAGATAGCTTTTTAGCAATAAGACCGCACAATCGTAGGTATTTTTCTGCAAAAACATAAAAAAAAATTTTGAATGGTGTTTATTTCTGCAATAATGAATATTTTATAATTATTATTATCCATCGGGAATGTTAATCTGGTATATCGCTATGTATAACGAGTGTGCCGCTGCCCATTCATCATCACTATTTTAACCCTTAGGGCTGATTTCAACGTCTCTCATAGAAACTGAGTTTAATAAAACTTGGTTTTTGATTAATGCAAACTTGGTAGCGGAACTCAATTTAGAGCATAAACCGAGTTCATCGTAAAAACGGCCCTTAGTCGTCTTGTACGAGACCCACGAGAGTAGGGGCGGTGCCAATTGTATTCCTCTTTGCCGTCATCACGGGGATACCTACCAAAGTGGCGAAACACTATTCACGCGATCACACATGACTACTAAATCAATACAGCCAAATCGCTTCGCTCGCAACGCTATAAAACCACGATTGTTGACTCAAACCCGATCGCCAGTTTTGGCACTGGGGCTTTTTATGGCACATTAGCGACGAAGAAGGACTATTACATCTCCGACTCCGTTTAACGATGGCCATAGTTCACGCTCAATCGTTGGATTAGGCCGCTATTTGTATCAGTCGGGAACTGTCGCGTTTACCCTATTTAGTCTAGTGCCGAGTTATGTTGACATAAAGGTTGGTACACAAACATGGTTGTGGGCATGTTTGGTTTGCCGTGTGGTCACCGCAGAGCAGGATATAATTGTTATCCCCTATTGTCATCCCCTATAGGGTGTCGTACTAAGCAAAACTGGGCCCGTAGCCAAGTGGCAATCGTTTCATAACGATAACGTGTCGAAGTTCGTCACGATCGGCCATATTACTTTGGTACGTACAGCGTCGCAGCTTGCGCTACCAACATAACTAGAAACTTACGAAGACGATTTTGGTCACGTGATTTCACGACGACTTACGTCAAATCCCATACATTTTGCTTTGTCGAACTTCGTTATCTTTGTCCGTATGTTACTTTGTCTACGCCCCCTGGTGTTGAAGTCACTTTTGCTTTAGCGTCTCTTATTTTTGAGTATACTAACAACATTTATATTGATTAGATATTGATAGAATGATTCTATGATAAAATACTCCTTTGAACCGACTCTGTCTATTAGTATATTGGTTTATTGGTTCGCCCACTGGAATAAGATCCAGAGGTCCCGGGTTCGATCCCCAGGGGAGTACAAATCTGTACCCGGGTTCGTGGTAGGACTTTTATCAAATCCGCCTGGCCGCCATCATCTTAACAAAAGTCAACATAATAACAATGAAAAGCATTATTGTGTTCCGACAATTTTTGATAAGATAGGCAGCTTCTTTGTGTTTGAGGTGACGGTGAAGCTCGACTCCATCTTTAAACTCTTATCGTCACTTACCATCAGGTGAGATGAATGCCAATTATACATACATACATACATAAATCACGCCTATATCCCCAAACGCCGTATGGTGATGGCAGAGTAGAATCCAATTGTCACCATCATCTCTCCCGTGGGTGTCGTACAAGGCGACTACTAAGGATAAATCAATGTTGAGGAATGGGCAGCAGCGTTCCTCTTATACTCGTTCAACCTAGCAATTTACTGCGACTTTTGTGGTCCCATATAATGGGTGGCGAGCCTATTGCCATTTATCGGGCACAAAAGTCGCAGTACATTGCTATTGCTAGGTGGTATAAAAGGAACGCTGCTGCCCATTCCTCATCACTGATTTATCCTTAGTCGCCTTGTACGACACCCACGGGAGAGATTTGGGGTGGTGACAATTGTATTCTACTCTGCCGTCACCATACTGCTAATTAGTCTCTTGGTAAAAAAAAACATGACACGACGGCCGCCATGTAGTTTTCTCTGTAATACTTATGTATTATGTAAACATGTTTACATGTAAAATATGTAAACTTATGTTTCATACTCGTATTATCTCGAGTTCACTAAGCGCTTTAAATTACCTTTTTTATACGCTCAGACAAGAAGTCTTATAAACCCCTAACCTCTTCAAGGTTCAACGCTTCTCTTAAACATACTAGCTTCACCCTAGACGCCATCTTTGCCCTTGGTACATACAAAATTAAATGTCAAGAGCCCCCATTTCATATAAGAAAAATCACAATCACGGGTCGTATTTACCCATTTCTGACCACTGTGTACTGCCCCTAATACGCACCTCTCAATGCTTATTAGTGGGACGAAAGGTCTGTTTATATGCGGTACTGTTTTAAACATGAGACGGAACGAGCTCCTTTTAGTTCGGGGTGAAAGTAAAATCCGATTTGTAAGGTGCCATGTTCGCATACAGGTTTGTTTTTCTGTCTTGTTATTCTATATCATGCAGGTTAATGCGTAATTGCATTAGCATTCATATAAGACGTGTTGATTACATATAGGGATTCTCTCCTGTTGATGATAGAGAATATATATTCCATCATGCCCTTTCAGATTCATTTAAGCCGTGCTGATTACATATAGGGATTCGATTCTCGCCTGGTGACGGTAGAGGAGAGTATGTTTTCCCCCATGTCCTTTTACATCCCACAGGTTTTTTTTAAAAGCGATTTAAGGAGATTTCTGGACCTGTAGATATTATCATTCTTTGAGTGGTTCTTCCTGCCCTTTTCTCAGTTTATCTGGGATCGGCGCAGTATTTTTCCTCTATCATTTATATCGGTCAGCCGTCACCAAGCCATATCATCCATCACACCGGAAGGGTGCCAATGTGCTGTGTTTGAAAAGAGACGGAAAGAACCGAGACGAGAGATCGATGAACGGAGAGTCTCCAGCTTAAAATAATAATGGCGCATGAAAAAAAAATTGACGGGGACATTCGAGAATAAATTATTCACAAAGTAAAAGAGTTTTATTTTTCATTTTACTGACCTCCTTTTCCTAAACCTAGCTGTCCTCATATGTATCAACTGACTATAAAGTGCAATAACTACATTGAGCATGTAAATTGGCGACTGTTGCAATAAAGACATTTTTCATTTTCACCTAAAGTTAAAGCTCTCCTAGAAACAAATAAAAACCGTTAATTATACTTGGATCCTTATTGTTATGCTTGAAGCATAAGCTATAAAGTGACTTTAAAATGCCAAGCAGCACCGATAGAATTGCCAAAGCGAGCGTTTCTAAATCTACTCGAGAGCAGGTCGTAAAACACAGGGTAATTGAAAATTGTTTTCAGAATCTATCTTCAGAATCTGAAGTTTTATTGGTGTCACAAATTTCATCATGACGAGGTCACATTAAGCGGGCTATTTTGTATAGTCAACACCATCATTCATTATCATAATTAAGTGACAATTGTATTCTGATCTGCCGTCGTGGTGACGGCAGATCAGAATACAATTAATCTCTCCCACGGGTGTCGTAAAAGGAGACTAAGTGTTAAGACAGCTATGAGTAGGTAATTGGCAGCAGCGCAGCGTTCCTATATACCACCTAGTACTATACTGCGATTTAAGGGCCCGATAGATGTCACCGCTTATAGGCTGTAAGTCAACTTTATTTTTATCAGTTTTTTGCTACAACTGACTATTACTCATTGCTATCTTACAGCCGGTTACAGAAACCTTTCCTTAAAAATGGCATTAGTTATAGAGACATTAGTGTTAAATGCTTACTGCCAAAATAAAGACGTTGCACATAACATTATCAGCTCCATATAAAGGTCCATTAGTTATAGACCAACCAGACTCTGTTTCTGCAACCGGCTGTTAGTCCTTAGTTGCCCTGTGCTCTGCTCTGCCATCACCACATGGTATTTCACCTCACGGCCAATATTATTACTGATTCAGTCTTTATAAATTTCCAAAAAAAAAATCATATCTCGTCGTTGTCCGATTGGTATAGATAGGCAGAATGCAGAGGACGAGGATTCGATTCCCGCATAAAGACTATAATTTTTTGAACTTTAGCTAACCACAAATTTCTTTCAAAACTCAAAATTTTTAAGAGGCCGTAAAGCTATTAAGATCGTGAATCCAAATTCTTTCTACGTTGGAAATTGGACTGCAAAATCATTTAACCCTTTCCCTGCCGTATTTGACCCGGATCAAGCGATCGATGTAACAGTGGCATGCCGTTCAAATTTCGCTACCCATATCACGTAAGTCGACATAATAAGTGGCTCTGCCCTAAGATTTTCATTACAATCTTTGGTCTACCGGTTGAATACTGAAATCTGCGACGACATCATTATTTGAATGTGCATCCGATTATAGTAAATCAAAATAAGCATTAAATTATGCTCCTGAACGGTAGTACCTACGTGTGTTTTTCTCATTAGTTTTGCGTCTATTTTTTATCTTCTATACATACATACATAAATCACGCCTATATCCCCGAAGGGATAGGCAGAGGTGAACTAGCAATTTATCTTTTCCGTCCAGCATTTTTCTTCTTTATCTTCAGCAGACTTTTAATATCTCCACTGATGGGGAGGCGTTCCCTAAGTATTGAAGAATATAGGAAGAATTATCCATAACCTACCTGCACTGTTCCTGTGAGGGTATTAGGGATCAACGGCTTAACATGCCTTCCGAAGCATGAAGGAGCACGAGATTATATTATATTTTATAATAATTCGTGGTTGTTGACGTTCATCTTATCATAAACTACTATAATCACGCCTACACTCTTGTGTACTGTAACGTTGTCATTTTGTCACTTGTCAAAGTCGTCAAAGTCAAAATTGACAAACTGACTGACAGTGACAATGACATTAGTTGTCATAATAATTTTGGGTTTGCAAAGAGAAATTGGCATAATTGGGGACTTATAAAAAAAAAAAAAAAAAAGGAAAAAGTTCAGATAAGAGTTGCTTGGTTTGGGTGGTTATATAACCCCCAAGTGTTATAAAAAATATTACTTTACTTTTTCCTTGGTTTCCAGACAATAATGTTGTATTTTGGCAGGTTAGGATTTTATTTAGTATTTATTCGGCGTTTAGGTTTCGTTAGGTCTTCAGTGGTCACATTTGTTGCCTAAAATTCCCTTAGAATAGATTTTTTAGAGATCGAAGAAATTGTCAATTTGTCAATGTTATCTTGGCTGTATGATACAGAATCGTTGCCCTAGTCCGGCCTAGTAGCCTTACAAAATTTCAGGATTCGATTGTCAAACTATACGGCCAATGACGAGCGCTTATTTTGAAATTCGGAAGTGGAATTCATTCCGTTTTAAAATTCCTAGCTAGACGCTGTAAATTTTTGATGGTCTTCTTATCTTGGTGGAATTTTCCAAATTTTAGAGGAATTTTATAAATATTATATCGGAGCAAGCAAGTTGTTCTCCGAATAACAGCTGTTATTAAAAGGAATACATACTGTGTCACTGACCCGAAAGGTAAATATAATGAAATGTCATAATAGGAAAGTCTCGTCTTGTCATTTTTTCTCTGTTCTAAATTCGAAAGTAAATTAAGTACATAATTTAATGCCGTAATTGTTGTGTTTCGTCATCATTTTGCATATATTTGGATCGGCAAAGTCGGTTGAAAAACCGTTGCTCGGACAATTCTCTGGATACCTTAAGTTGTATGGACAAAATTTCAAAGTAGAGTTTTTGGCGATTTTCGATATTATTTGATCTAAATTGATTATTAATATCGTTTCTTTTTAACCTCATAGGTACTTGCTGCCGGCTCGAACGTGTGCGATAGCGTTCGTCGGTGGTAATTCAGCGAAACCTGTGTATATTAGTTGGTGTTCATGTCAATTTTAGGCTTTTGATTAGGGTGTTTTTCGCATATATTGAGACGTTTTATATTGCACAACTTCAGGGTCCTTTGGTACGAGTAAAGAGACTCCAGTTAAAGCTGTCTTGATTGTGGACTGGACCTAGCGGGTAATCCTGTGAGGAATTGCTACTCCCTACTACACTTCTCTACAGTCAGGTACCTTACTAACCACCAGGCGGCTGAAGGCTCGGAGATAAAGATAGACTTCTATAGATATAGACAGATTAATATAATTTAGATTCATATACTCGTCCCACTCGTTATCGACCAGAACGACTCCACCCGAACTCCTTGGTCTTGGTTCTTTTTAATTACCGCTTATGTAAATTTTAAATTATAAATTGTGTTAAATTTGTATTAAATTGAAATTATAAATTTACTACTGTCCAACTGGTTGTTTTTATTTTATTGTCACCATTAGGTATATTAGGTAGAAGGGGGGAAATCGAAATTATTATTATATAGGAACACATAAGCAGGAAAAAATACAAGTATTACAGTACTCATTGCTGCTACCTTGTGTACTTATTGCCAGGAGTAGGCAGCGATGTAGTAACACCCACAGTTCGCCGAAGATACAAAGCTATTTCCATCTTTCAGGAATACACGGCTGGGTTTGTCGCAATATATTGCCAGGTGGTATAACAAGAACGCTGCTGCACAATCCTCGTCACTGCTTGAATCCTAAGTCCAGATGGACGTCACGAAGGAGATCGGGGGTGGTGTGTGTATTCTGATCTACCGTCTCCACCTTCGAGGAGTTCGCTAGCGTAGTCGTATAGCGCGCTCGGCCTGCGATTGCGTAAACTAAGCATGTTCACTAAGGCCGGTGACTTGGATGGGTGACCAAAAATTTATTAACTCGAGTTCCTCCGTGCTTCTGAAGGCACGTAAAGCCGTTGGTTCCGGCTATATCTGCAGTCGGTAATACCTACCAACCCGCACTGGGACAGCTTGGTGGGATATGGCCCATTCTCTCTATATTCTTCCATAGGGAAGGCCTGTACCCCAGCAGTGGGAACATTAAAGGGCAATATTGACGTCTCCAACTCCACCCATATTGTTCTTGATGATGTTAATATTGAAGTCATCATCTCCCACTCTTATGTAACTCCATTCATCATTAAGCAGCAAACACTCAATACCCACTCGGGCCTGATCCAAATTTTCCAATCCAAATTCGGTAACGGTGCTCGTAAATTATTTATTCGGTTGTAAAAATATTATAATAAAAAAACACCACTCCACCACCGACCGTTTCACGTGATGAAATTACTCAGCGCTACAGTGTTGTCTGTTTATCGACATTGAGTTTCTGTCATAAAATGTTTTATGCGTTGTATAATCGCGAAAAACGCTCGTCAATGAATCAATTTTGTTTTTACTTAAGATGTGAACAGAGTGTGACAATACCCACATTACGAAAGTCGGCTATTTAGTTCATTTAAAATTATAGAAACTGTGAGCTCCGTTTGTCTCAATACGACCACCTGAAATAGTAAATATTATGACGGTAGTTGACTATTTTCTTGTATGGAGTTGTCTTTAGTCCCTCCGTGACTATGGCTGCTGTAAAGTCATCGAAAAATTGATAAAATTTTTCGATCTCTTTACTTTTTATAAAATGATAAAAATTATAAAGATGACGATATTCAAATCAATATCATTCACCCTGATAAATGTAGACGACAATCAGTCCGCTGCTTTATCATATCAGCAATAGCAAAGTTTTTCCTACAAAACTACTTGTACTGATTGGCCTCGCGAGGCCCATCAGTAAAAATAGTTTTATAAAAAAAAAAATATCTTTTATTTTATTTTACAGGTCAGAATAAACATTGATTTAGCTGACCGATTTTCTGCACACGCTTTGTTTATTCTTCCTTACACAAACTCTCAAACCAAACATCGCGAAGAAATGCAAAAGAATATTGTCGCTTCCGCACTTTTTTTACAGAAAATCTTTGCTATTGCTGATATGATATAGCAGCGGACTGATTGTCGTCTACATTTATCAGGGTTAAATTGAATTGAATATCGTCACCTTTATAATTTTTATCATCTTGAAGAATTTAGCTAGGCATCTACTTAAGACCCTAAAATTTTTAGATCTAGAGTCTTAAGTAGAGACCCGTCTTCACCATCAAACCTTTAATGTACCCACTGCTGGGGTGGAGGCGTTCCCTATGGATAGGTGAATACGGTAAGTACGGCTATAATTGGATACTAATGTACGCACGAACTAGCTCATCACTTACTTAGACGGCTCTCGCCACTTGCAGATCTCACAAGAGTACATGTGAAGGATTCCTATGTATTCCTATATGCACTTACTCACATGCTCTAGGCCCCTATCCATTTAGGAGGTGGGATATTTGTGAATAACTTAAGTCACTTGTTATCTTTTTAGCAGACCTGTTTCTTAACAGCGTTAACATGGTGATGATAACAAAATATTTATACCTACACCAAAAATTATGTTTTCTTTGCTTTCTGATTATTATTTTGAAAGTATTTAAAAAAGGGCACGGTCCAGAGTACCTGAAACCGAGTTCAATGACGTATGTATGTAGATTATTATATAAGTTTTAGAAAAAAATGAAAATATGTCTATACTCCAGGCATTATAGCGAGAAACAAAATGTAAACAATCTTGATGTGTTTCTTATTATAAAATAGAAAAATAAATATGTGTAATATACCTACCTATTTTTTCAAAGTCGCTACTCGTTTTAATTTTCTAAAATGGATAATGTATTTTTTTAAAATATCTTTAATATTTTTAAATCCATTTCGTCGATAAAGAAACATTATATCAAAATTGTTTGCGTTTTGTCTTTCGTTATAATGGCTGCAGTATAAAATATATTAAACATATTCCACAGTCGTTAAGTCACAGAATCGCGCTTAAGATTCAACTGGGCTGAAGTCACTGATTCAGCGTCCCTTATTTTTGAGTATCCACATTATTATCGAGCACACATTTATCGACGTTCACATTCCGTCATTCGCGAGCTTAACCGTGCATTAAATTGAATGTGCTCATAAAAAACCTTCGTTACCATTTCAGCGCAAAACTCTTTTTCATTATTTCATTGTCGAAGTCTACCCGTCGGTGCTTTATATTGGAGCAGTTACCCGCGCTCGGCATTTGTTTTGTTTTATTCCTGTTTCATCAAAACTTGGCGTTTGTTATTAAAAAAATATGTTATCACGAGTTCTCCCAGAGACAAAGCATTGCATTAAGTGAATTAAAAAAATATTCTTTGTTGACAAAAAACAAACGAGAACTCGTTTGTGTGGTTGTTAATACAATTCTGTTTGTGGGTACGTATACTCCCGGGGCTTTTAAGGGAACGGTTGAGCTAGGCTCGTCCCTATGTGTATGGAGGGCACCTATTCCCTCGAGTCCCACATACCCTTCAAGGCGGAGTTCTCGCCGCTGCGAGGGGATGCTAACTGCATTTTACCCCTGGTAAAAAAAAAAAAAAAAAGGCTCGTCCCTATGTACGCATCTATAGGCACGGCAGACCCTGAATTAGCGGAAGGGTACGTAGGTCGTATTGCAGGACGTAGATCGTATCTTAGGAATAAGAAAAGGACATGAATTTTTAGCTAGGAATGCAACAATTGGAATACTCATGACGTAGAGAGGATCTTTGCGAAAATATTCGTAGTAGCTCGGGTATCCGGGGTCATATACCTCCCCGTATGTACTTAGCAGAGTTAATCCCTAAATTTAGTGAAATAAGTATGGAAGGATTGTAGCAAATTGAAAGATGTGATCTCTGCCTCCTTGTTGGAAAAAGGCGTGGTGAATATACCTATGTATTATAATCTAGACTTTTTATCCTTCGTCGGGAATCAGACAAGCATCCAAGCCAATCAGGATGCAGAAAATTAGTTGTTGTATTAATATCTGCGATATGATTGGTGGCTCGACTCCATCTTGAATTCAGTATTTCCATATCACGTATCCGACTTTTATGAAGGACACATGTTACATCTTATATCTCAGGCGCAAAGAATCTTGAGAAATTACATTTTATGAGAAATGGCAATAGGTAATAATTATTAGTAGTAAATTTTGTTAGAAAAAGTTTGCACTCTAATAACTGCGTTTGTGAAATTTGACTGAGCGCTGAACACTGCCATTTAGCTCGCCAGGAAATAACGAAATATATTTATAATTGTTTATTGACACAAACATTGAGAGTTCCTTAATTTTCAATTTAGAAACCATCCAACTAGTTAGTTAGGTCCCAACCAAATCTTTGATTGATATTATCAAAAGCTTCTTATACGCTTTCAATTCACACTACACCCTTAGATTCTAATATCTGTCTCACACGAAACGGCAATGATAAGGGACCGACACTTCGAGAACAGATAGATACGTCCAAAATATCCTCATCATAAGAACCTCTTAAATGTATTGAACACTTGAACAGATATTTATTTTAGGAACACAAGTGAGAGTTTATCTTTATTGATTGGAATAATATTCATAAATCAATAATGCCTATTTATTCCCCAAGGGGTAGATAAATGTGCATTTCCTACACACTTCACATTTTGCCAACTATGTTAGGTTCCAAGTAGAGGTGAGCCTATTGCCATCAATTCAGCACGTTGATGGCAGTTTTACTTGTTTATGTACGCTGCTGCCCATTACTCAATATATTTATAAAATTTTAAAATAAAATTCTTAAATTCGTGTAAAAAAAATATAAAGAAATTCAATTTTATCATCGTGGAGCCTACAAAACAATTGTCACCACCTGTTATGTCATCTCCCGTGGGTGTCGTATAAGGCGACTTAGGGTTAAGACAGCGAGGACTAATGGGCAGCAGCGTTCCTCTTTTATCACCTAGCAATATATTGCGATTTACGTGCCCGATAGATGGTTAACGGAGGGTTAAGGACTGGTCGTGATAATGATAATGAACCCATATGGCGAAACGTGGGTGTTAATTCACCTCTACCCTTCAGGGGTATAGGTGTGATTTATGTACGAGTCATTAACAGGCAGAATATTGCAACTAACCGTTTGTTCTCGGCGTTATCGCAACGCTGAACTGTAGCTGGTAATTAAACCTCATTTGGATGCAGGCTCGGCCTATGCCGCTTTTAGTTCGCAACAAGCCCATATATCCGAACAATACCCGTTCTGAAATTACGCGGAAACTAATTGCTGCATTCCATTTGCTCTGGGATTTGATACGTGGGCCTCTGATGGATGTTTTATAATGCACACGCGTTAGCGGTCTTTGGCACTACAACACTTGCAATAGAATTATTAGCACGCCCAGGTGGCAGCGCTCTTCAAAATATTAGGTAAATAGAAGCGAATAAAATAATTACAATATTCTTTGAAAGATAAAAATAGTTATATAAAGTCGAAAAATTATTTGTCCTGGCAGCTGGTAAACCCTAAGCCAAAACCTTGAGCTGTATGGATTGCACTGATATCATCTCAATCACTAACTTTACTTTACATCGGTCCAACATGGTCATTTACGTCTGTTTTCTATATATTCATTCATCACTAGCACCTTTCCGATGTTATGGATGATATAAATTGAAAGGGAGCGGAATGCTTGATGACGTTTGACCGATATCGATGAAAGGGGAATGCTACTGCACCAACCCCAGATAAACTGGGAACAGGGCAGGCCGAAGAAGAAGCTGCCAGCAACTTTTTGACCTTGATTTAAGTCTAGCTGATATTGTTCTGCTTTAATACTATAGGCATAAGTTCTAGAATTGATTTAGACTGGATTGCTTTATTATAATCAGCTGTCACGTTTTTCGGTCATTAATCATTCGCTATGACGGAACCGCTACAAATTATACTCATATGGTACATTGCGATATCCATATTCGTTATTGATTCGCTGTGTGCTCTCTCGAAATCTAATCATTTATGCGTAATATTTTCCACGAATTTCGGTAGAATCGTAGCCACAACATTTTGTTTTTCGATTCAAACCCAAGTGAATTATGTATTCCCAAATTGTGTGTCGGAAGAAACATCTTATTTATCTCTTATTTTAATTCGAAAGGATTCCATCACAAACGAATAGATAAAAAGCGAATCTGGAAATGTGGAGACCGATAAATCTTTAGCGAAAATCGGTGCACGATGTAAAAGCGATGCAGTTTTAAAGATTGCACAATCTCCCTGGAATTAAATCGCTCAAGGCAGAAGATCCTTTCTCATTTATCTGGGATTCTGTTACTCTTATTTTGTTGACCTAATTTAGTTCTGAATTGATTTAGGAAATGGTCAGTTCATTATTTCTCTAGATAGGCGCTTAATGGATTTTCAGTGCCAATTCCGAACCGATTATTTAGCAGAGATGCAAGATCTTAACTCTGAAGTTGATCTTCGAGCCTAAGCTGCATGAATAGTGCGATCCATGAGATATGTCAAGTAGCCCCTACCTATTGTATAGTCGTCGTACACGTCTCTTTGCTAATTCAGCTTCCTCTCAAAAATATTAGTTGTAATATTTCAGAACTTTCCATTTTTAATTTCTTTTACGAGAGTTGAATTTCGTCAATAAGTAATTCATTTTCATTGTGTTGGAATTACTGTGTACAGAGGCACATACAATAGTATATTTTGGTCAACTCGTTCTATTGCCGTGTGGTGACGGCAGAGTAGAATACAATTGTCACCACCCCAAATCTCTCCCGTGGGTGTCGTACAAGGCGACTAATGATAAATCAATGATGAGGAATGGGCAGCAGCGTTCCTCTAATACCACCTAGCAATAGCAATGTACTGCGACTTTTGTGCCCGATAAATGGCAAAAGGCTCGCCACCTATTACATGGGACCTAACATAACTGGCGAAACGTGGGTGCTAGTTCACCTCTGCCTACCCCTTCGGGGATATAGGCGTGATTTATGTATGTATGTATGTACGTTCTATTAGATAACTTTTAAGATCATATCTTAGTACACGCAAGCTCCAGTAATAAATATTCAAAATAATACTTTTTGAAAGCTCCTCGTCATTCATAGACAAAATATCGCTATGACAATATGACAATGACTTGATTTGTCCTCGTGATGATAAACACAAACTGATTAAGTTTTAATCATGCTAAATAATTTTCCAATCGTAATGTTTAGAAGTACATTTCATAAATACCCCATCTTTAAGTCATTCAGTTACCAGAAGTAAGATATGAAAATGTGTCAAATAAAGGAATTGCTAAGTGATATAAACCGAGTATGGTTCCACTTAATGAATATAGACGATTTCCTGATGTGCATCCCAATCAAGACAGGCTCGTTGATCATATCTATCTTCGGATTTGCTTACGGCTTAATCGGAGTAATATTCCTGGTCATGATGACGAAGAGTTTCCCAGAATGGAGAGAAGTGTACATTGATAAGCAAGATGTATTGTTTTACCTTCTATGTAGATTTGTAGCTATGAGTGAACTGGGTATAGTCAGTTTGCTTCTGTTCTTTGGCACGTTGATGGAAATAGAAACGTTGCTGTATATATATTTATGGGGTATTGTCTTACATGTAGTTTTGGACTGGATGGCCATGTTTGGAGTGGTCACTTACTGCTCTTTTGTCAACTGGGAATGCTTTCAAGGATCTGGTGTTGGTATTGTGATAACGGGGTCGGAGTTGACGATATTCTATTCAATGTTCTGGTTTTACATGGCCGTGGCAGTTAATAGTTTTAGGATGGAAGTGTACTAAGTTATCGATAGTGTTGTACTGTACTTCAAGATATTTTTAGTAAATCATGCAAGCACAAATTTGTCGTATGATTGTTTTATTTGTGTTTGATTGGTATATAGATTGCGTGCATTAAGCACTGTTAGCTAAGGTTGGTAATTGGGTGACCAATAATATACTATCTGGAGTTTCACCGTGCTACGAAAGGCACTTCGAGCTGTTGATTCAGTTGATGTGGATCGTGTGGTGACGGCAGAGCAGAATACAATTGTCACCCCTCCCATTTCTATCGTGGGTGTCTTAAGAGGCGACAAAAGGTATAGACTGCGATGACTAATCGGCAGCAGAGTTCTACTAATACCACCTAGTAATATACTGCGATTTTCGTGCCTTTTATATAATAGGCTCTCCCTCTATATGGGTGGGTGTTAATTCACATTTGCCTACCCTTTCGAGGACAAATGGGAGTGGTTTATGTATGTATGCATGTTCGTCGGTAGTGGGCTACGTGACAATGGTGATGATGGAAGATATTTAGGCATATTACATACTCCATAATAATATTCAAACTTTAGTAGCCAAGTTTTTTAAATATGTAGTGTACTAATGCTTGTTTAAGAAGTCTTTGCTTCGTGAACATAAGGTACTGTTTAATATATTGACTATGGCAAGGGTACAAACAAAAACTGTCCTTTGTATAGATTAGTATGAAATGCCGTCCACTGCTCCTCCGTTAGCGGTCAAAGGAGGGGCCTTTCTGAAACCTCTCCATTACATTCTTTGCAGAGAATGTTAAATGACACAAATATTTTGTAGACATTTGGAATATTTTGTATTTTCTTATCGTGTGATACCAAAGTTGTGTTTATTTTATTTTAGGTGTCGGTACAATCAAAGACGGCACGTATCTGACACTGTACGGTTATCAGCACATAAGACTATACAAAACTGTCAATTTTCTTCAAGCGACTGTCAACCTTAACTTGTCGGTAGTAAAACACAAAGTCAAGTGAGAAAATTTTCAATTATGTGGTAGACTAAAGTGTTGCTGACTGTACAGTTGTTTTTTCCAATTTAGTAATATTCCAATTTTCAAATAGATGAAAATAGTCTCGCCACCTATTACATAGGACCTAACTTAATTGGCGAAACTTTGGTAATAATTCATTTCTGCCTGTCTCTTAGGGGACAAATAGGTGTGATTTATATATGTATGTACGTCATGTACGTAACGGTACTTTAGACTACCCAAAATTGACAATTTTTTTCAATCGATTATCAATCTAACTTGCTTGTAGGTCGATTGAGACTGTGTACCTACTGACTGTACAACAGAACTTTACGTGGAAATTCAACGTGTCTTTTATCCAACGTGTTAAAGTTAAACTACTGTACAGCTGGTTGACTATACAGGTAGGTAAGCTGTGTGGTAGGAGCGTTAGAGACAGGATTATTCTGAACAAAGTATAAAGCAGTAGTTTCTAGCAAGTAACCATATTAGGTCACATATTTCGGTAGCCTGCGAACGCGAGTATTTGTAAAATGATCCACGGTGGCTTAACAAAGTTTCCTTTCCAGCGATGTTCGCTTTTGAGGATTACATTTCCAAACTGTAACGCGAGCGCTGGCAAGCAAAATTGGCCGGCAAGAAGTTTTGAGTCTCCGACTGAAATAAGATTAAAAGTGTAAATTTTAATAATAAATAAGTCCTAAAGGTGTCATTAATTTTCAGGCGTCACTAAACTATAACGGACTTGATTTTTATTTGAACATTTATCTTTTTTAATAGTTAAAAAAATTAAACCTACAAAGAAAATATCGTCAGAAAAATTTCGATAACTTATTTGTCATGATGCGGGAAAAACGTAATTTTTCGATTTTTTTGTCCGAGTTTATTTTCTTTGTCCCCCTTGTTCATCCTGGAGAATTCTGGACCCGTGCATTTCAAACAACTTTTCGTGTATATCTTCTTCTTTTCCCTGTTCTTATATCACTCTCAGCACAGCACACTTCTTCTTTCATTATGTTTTCCCTGCTTCCTCATCTCATCTTTCATATAATCCATCTATCGCTTCTTCGCTATTCTCGTTCTAGGTCCATCCACATACATACCTACTTAACATATCATCTCTAGTTACGTAACATTCATCCCTCCTCATCACATGCCCGTACTAACCTGTTGCTTCTCAATTTTTCTATCAACAGCGCTACTTTCAAACTACCCCTGCGGGCGTAGCACGGGAACGTGGACAAGTCTTTCTCCACCACTTGACAGTGTTTTGTCTCGGGATTTAGTGGGAGTTAGAGCGAGACGAAAAGATTTTCTTTCCCCCGAAGGAGATGTGTCCACGTCCCGTGCTACGGGGGCTGAAGTGCTCATTTTTAATCCTATCTCACGCACTCACGTGTATAAGGAAAATCAATTTCTAACCGTAACCGTTCCGTGCATTCAGTTAACTTGGATTTTATTTTTATCATCATCATCGCCCTGCCCTTATCCCATCCTATTTGAGGTCGGCGCAGTATGTCCTCTTGGATTTGATTTTTAATTATTGTTTAATTTTTGTCCTGCATTAGGCATAATGTTTCGAAAATTTTGTGACTTATTTTTCTTAACAATTTCTGGTAGTTACCCACCAGTTGATTACGATTTAAAGCTTTTAACTTTTCACACACAAATAAATCATTTACACCGCAAAATTAACTTTTTGGCGGGAAGCCAAAAAGTTCTTAAGTTTTACTAGGGTAAATTCATTGTGTTCCTGATAAATCAAAAGGGTTAATTTAACAGTCTTAGGTTATATTGGCTTCTTCTATGTTATGAAACTTACTGCCGCACTCAGAGACGTCAAATAACGTTAATGAGTGCTTAACGTCAAAAAATGACAATTCAAAACTAGTCGCTATTCTAGCCGGGTCTATGATCTAGATTTGAATGAAAATTTCTGACATTAAATACTAAACTAAACTTACGTAAATCGTCTCTTACAGTTGATCAGCATATGGTCACGTCACGTGCATCAAGTTGTTGTTGTAATAAGTTCATTATACGTCGCCGTTTTCCATCGAGGAAGAGGAGAGGAGCTCGCTAGCGCAGTGGCACAGCGCGCTTGGCCTGCGTTTGCGTAAACCAAGCAATTTCGCTAAGGCCGGTCATTGGATGGGTGACCAAAAATTTATTATCTCGAGTTCCTCCGTGCTTCGGAAGGCACGTTAAGCGGTTGGTCCTGGCTGCAACTGCAGTCTTTAGTACCCACCAACTCGCACTGGGCCAGCGTGGTGGGTTATGGCCCAATCTCCCTATATTCTTCCATCTATAGGGAAGGCCCATGCCCCAGCAGTGGAGACATTAAAGGTCTGGTGATGATGATGATGATGATCTTCCATCGAGTACTTTTCTTTTAATCCTGAACAGGATTAAAAGAAAAGTACTCGATGGAGGTTATCTGGAAGAGATCGCTGTTAGCGATAAGGTCGCCCTTTGTACAATACCGTTTATTTCTTAGGTATTTCTTTTCGAATTGGTTAATGTACAATACATATATATTACGAAAACTCTCACTGCCGCACTCAGAGACGTCAAATAACGTTAATGAGTACTTAACGTCAAAAAATGACAATTCAAAACTAGTCGCTATTCTTGCTGGGTCTATGGTCTAGATTTGAATGAAAATTTATGACATTAAATACTCATTAAAGTTAATTGACGTTTCTGAGTGCGGCAGTAAGTTGTTTGATTTTTAAGCTATTACAAAAAATATAGGTCATTAAAAGGTCATCATCATCATCAGGGTCATCCACCACCTGGTGGTCAGCTGCGGCATCGAACGGTAGCTCATGTAACGAGTAAACTGAGAAGCAGGAGGAAATGGACCATTTTTGGCCATCTATCCGAGCACCGGCTTTGGAACAACGTCGTTAGCTACTACTAATAGGTCTGCACTGTGCAGTTCTTTCTCCTAGACTTGTCTCAAGTACAATGTCGCCATAATATTTGACCCTGATGCTATCATCAATACGAACGAACACATCACCAACAAAAATTCCAGTTGACTTGAAAGTTGCATCCGTAATCACGCCTTTGCCCTTAGGGGGAAAACGAGATGTTTCCACACTCGTATTTCCCCAGCTTAGTTCAGGCCCAGTTTGATAGGTGGCGAGCCTATTGCCATTTACCGGAACTTTCTGCGCAGTAATTTGCTAAATGGTGCACCAGGAATACTGCTGCCTATCCCTCGTTAATTTACAACTCCCGAAACGCTACTCAAAGCTTAACTCCTGCTTAACATTTAAGTATTGTCAAAATTGACGTTTTTTTCCATACAATATAAATTATGACAGGTATTTTCCACTTAACTTTATAAACAGGGATCAACATTTGAGCAGTGTTTCTGTATTCCGGGGAAAATCTCCTGCCGCACTCAGAGACGTCAAATAACGTTAATGAGTACTTAACGTCAAAAAATGACAATTCAAAACTAGTCGATATTCTTGCCGGGTCTATGGTCTAGATTTGAATGAAAATTTTTGACATTAAATACTCATTAAAGTTAATTGACGTCTCTGAGTGCGGCAGTAAAGTTGCTTTGTAGACTCACGAGAGATATAGGGGTGGTGACAATTGTGTTCTTCCCTGCCGTCACCACACGGCACAATTACAAAGCTCTTACAGAAAAAGTCATTTTCATCACAGTTACTTCTTTTTAACGACCCTTAGACAGGGCTCCGCTTTTGTAATTCCATTCTAATTAAATAATC
Source organism: Cataclysta lemnata (assembly GCA_963931975.1). Taxonomy (NCBI): domain Eukaryota; kingdom Metazoa; phylum Arthropoda; class Insecta; order Lepidoptera; family Crambidae; genus Cataclysta; species Cataclysta lemnata. The sequence continues at coordinate 12,701,452 of OZ008351.1, forward strand.
GCATTTGAATTGCAAATATAACGCTTAGTATGTCCCAGTTTACGAGTCTGTTAACAGTAGTTTTTCCAATTTGTGTTGTCATCGGTAATTCAATTGGGTCTCGTTCTTAATGGATATTAATTGATATTGTTAGGAAATTGTATTAAAATAGCATTTCTGTTAGATTATTAATTATAATTTCGAGCCAGACAATTATTATCTGGCTATTATAAAATTGGACTCTTTTTAAGATCAATATAGAAATGTTTTATTTAACGCTTAGTTGTACTAAATGCTGATAAAATATTTTATTAGTAAGTAAATTAAGTTTGATTTACTAAAGCTTTCGGTCCACAATTTTTTAATGGAAACTTTTTGACGTTATTTAGGTACGTTACCATACCATCAATAAGTTCTGGATGATAATAATATGAATTGTGTCTCTTAATAGGCTATTCTTAAAATAACAAACATACAAATAACTCTCTTCGAAAGTGTTTGAAACAATAATGATCAAAGTAATGAATTCGCCGCCCCGTGCCTTTGCATTGGCGTCAACCAGCACTCTTTTTATTTTCTGCAGCCGACGACGCCTGAGTTCCCCTTACTCTAACGCTACGAGATTTACGTGTTACATAAAGAACGCTCAGTCCACCGTGAGGAGGGATTTAATGGCACTTGGGTTCATAGGTTTTTCATTTTATTTTACTCAATTAATCGCTTCTGTTCGGCGGAAGTTTTTCTGTACTTCAAACTTTTTAGTTTAAGTGTAAGTGGAAAAAGTCCTAACTACTACTACCTACTGTGGCTTATATACTTCTGGCGAAGCTGAAACTAAATTACACTTAGGTACAGAGTTATAAGGGACACAATCAGGATAGTAGGTAAATTGGTCATACATGGTTGTTGATTAGATTGTTTTGATAATGTTCTAGCCAAAGGAAGCCAAAGTTGTCTAGCATAGTTGCAGTCCACAAAATATTTTCTGCATGTGCAAACATCGAACATTCGTGTTCTCTAGGTAAGGTAAGAGAGAGCTTTTAATAGATTTAAAAGGAATAGATCTGATGAAAACTGGTGCCTTTATAAACTTTGTCGTAATCGCTGTAATCAGATGGTGAGAGCTGCTAAACGCCGATATGTTCACGGATTCTTCTCCTACTAATATATGGAAATTTCTCAAATCATCAGGGTTAGTCAAGTCACAGATAAATGTATCTTCCTTTCCCCACTCTCTTAATGAGTTTAACTTTCACTTTTCAGGTCATACAAATTCTAACTCTATTGATAAACCTAGTGCCTTCCTTTCTATCTCTAAGTTCTGTATGCAGCCAATAAATAGTTTTTCTTTTACTGAAGCAAGTGAGGAAGACGTGCGTAAATGTATTAAATCGATAAAGTCTAAATCAACAGGGTGTGATGAAGTGAGTAGACTCATGATTGTTCTTTTATTGGATTGTGTCATCCCTATTGTCGCTCATATCATCAATGCATCCCTTCTCTCTGGTATTTTTCCTTCTGTCTGGCGTAAAGCTTATGTTTTGCCTCTTCCTAAAATGAATAACCCCAGTTCTTTAAATCACTTCAGACCAATTTCTATACTCCCATTTCTGTCAAAAATTATAGAGGCAATCGTACATCAGCAGTTATCTAGTTTTATCCATAAAATCAAACTTCTCAGTCCCTATCAATCCGGTTTTAGAATCGGTCATAGCACTACAACCGCTCTTCTTAAAGTTACTGAGGATATACGCGAGGGTATGGAGGGGTCCCGGTTAACAGTTTTAGTACTCATAGACTTTACTAATGCCTTTAATACTGTTGATCACGATATACTACTAGCAATTTTATCACGTCTACGCATGTCTTCTTCGACGCTTGATTGGTTTTCTTCTTATCTTCGCGGACGCTGCCAAGCTGTACGGGGTAAAGACACTTGTTCGGACTGGTGTGACCTTGCAGCTGGAGTTCCGCAAGGCGGTATTCTTTCTCCTTTGCTCTTTTCTATATTTATTAATATGATCACTCATAATCTTCTCTCGTCTCACCATCTGTATGCAGACGATCTGCAAATCTATGCCCAAGCTGAAGTTGCTGATTTGGATTCGGCGGTTAGGGCTATCAATGATGACCTTATGCAGATCTGTTCTTGGACTCAACATTTTGGCATTCAAGTAAACCCAAACAAATGCCAGGCTATAATTGTCGGAAGTTCTCGCTCCTTGGCAAAGATTGACTTGACTAACGTCATGCCAATCACCTACAATAATGTTACCATTCAGTTCTCTCCGCAAGTTAAAAACCTCGGTCTTATTATTGATAGCTCACTTTCCTGGCGGGCCCAAGTTGACGATATCAGTAACAGAGTAATTGCCTGTTTAAGATCGTTTTATATGTTTAAAAATTTCCTTCCCGTTTCCACAAAGATCCTGCTGGGTCAGTCTATCATAGTACCCGTATTGGATTATGCTGATGTCTGTTATACGGACATAACTCAGGAACTTTTACATAAATTAGATCGCTTGCTCAATAACTGCATTCGGTTCATATTTAGTCTTCGTAAGTATGACCACATTTCGTCATATAGAAGACAATTAAAGTGGCTAACCATTCGTCAGCGCAGGGATTTGAGGGTTCTGTCTACTCTCTTCTCTATTTTGTTCGATCCTCATACGCCGCAATACCTTAAATGTAAATTTGAGTACCTAGGTAGTAGTCACAACAGAAATCTCCGCTCTAATCACAACCTTCTTCTCCGCACTCCCTCTCATCGCACTAGTTTCTCAGCGAATTCTTTCTCCGTTCTTGCAATACGTCTCTGGAACGCTTTACCTCTTCACATCAAACGGGCCCCCAACAAGGTAGCTTTTAAAGGTATGGTTCGGAATCACTTCCTGGAGTCCTAAATTAATAATGTTTCTGTTAAAAATTAAGTTCGTCTTATTTCTATTATAGTATATGTACATTTGCTTACTGATGTAAATGTGTATTGTTAATATATTATGTATTATACGCTTTGTCAGTAATATAGTATGTATTAATATCTAGTATTTATATATATATTGCTTAGTCAGTTATTTATATTGGGTTTATGTCCATACCACCCTACTGACTCTTACTTAGCTCTCCGGTTGACTGGTAGAGAATGCCTTATGGCATTAAGTCCGCCATTTGTACTTTATGTGTGCAATAAAGTTTAAATAAATAAATAAGAGAGAGGAAAATTCAAAATTATCCCATGATTCCAAGAAGATATCTAGGAAGGTGTGGGAGGAGACGGTGTATCATCACCAGCTCTCTAGTATCCTTGATCCTGGTGAGTAGAATAGTTTTATTGTTTATATTTACACAAAAGTTACTCTTACTCTTAATCGGTACTACGCCTTCGTAAACTACTAGGAAGTTTTGTTTCTGTCTTTACATTACATTTTTAGTTACTGTAACATGTCATTCTTTCAATGTTTATTGACATGTTTAATTCAGTGTGTAGCAGTGCGTTAATTCTCAGTTTAGCTAAGCTCATAGAAGAAACAAAAAACAATCGTTTATGTACACTAATTTAGATGACAAGCATTGTTCACATTATAATATTATTACAATTACAAAGGAAGATATATTTTTTAACTTCTGCCCCGATACGGGAATCGAACCTGCGTTATTAGAAAATGTGTTACAATCATTTTAGAGAAAAAATGGATTAGATTTTTTTTCTATGTAAGAGATATATTTTTTATTAAGTACGTCTATTGGAGATAAATGTTGACTAATGCATAATATAATAAATTATTGTTAATGGCATAAAACAATTAAAGTTAGTTAACACAAAAGGACTCAGTATTGCTCCCTGTGGCACGCCATAGGGGAGCGGCGCTTACAGGGAACCAACTGAAGCCTTTGTCAAATATTGTATGTGTAACTTCACTTGGGCTTACCTTGCAGCGTCGTGTTTGATCTTCGATGCGTTATTGTACACATGTGTTGATGTGGGTATTTAGGACAACTTTGTGGTAATGGAAACTTTGTATTACGAATATTGTGTGAACTTGTAGTAGTTTATTCCAGTATAATGCAAGAATAAAAACAGTAGGTAGATTATAATAAGATTTTAGAACAGCTAAATAACATAGCTAGAGAGTCATCATCATCATCTTCTTTAAGTTGATTTGTGGGTCTGAGCATTTATATATTAACGACAATCGCATTACTTAGTATTATCCTTTTTTATTATTTTCTATCATGACTGGAATCGTCACTTCTCATCGCATACTATCTTATAGTATACTTATTATTTATTGACGTAGATACACCAGCCACAAATCATTTTACAATTTACAAACAAAGTCACAGTTATGGCAATGAAGCCTTTAGAGGCGTTTGAATACAGCACGTTTGATTTTTTTCAAATTACAAAATAAACATCGTAGCGTAAAACAAATAAAATAAACTTTTTATCTTTGTAATAATTTAAATAACGATCAAACAAAAATCGATTAACATTGTAACAGCTGTACTCATAGAAATATAAACTTCCAGTAAAACAATCATTTCGAGATGAAAAGTCTTTTGTTAAAGTTTTCTAATAATCTGTCTGTACTCTCATAATATTAATAACTCTGCATTCTGCAATTCTGAGATATGTATCTAAGCCTACATTAGAATGAATATTAACGAATCGCTTCTCGGAATTTTACTATTCTTATGTTCACTCAGTGAATTTGTATATTAAATAGAAAACTTGGGCCATTATGAAATTAATGAAACGTCACGAAACAATAGGGTGGCATATGAAAAGGAAAGTTTTGATTGGCAAAATACCTAAAAACCAACTTTGATTGTTTCTGCTCTTTAGAGGCCGTTTAAATTGTTTCCTTTTGAGAAGTCTTTTGACCCATCGGGCTTGGTTCCACCATTTTGATTTCTCGCAAAATGTGTCACATAAGACTTGAGAGAAAGATTTTCGACGACTCTACTTGGACCTACCAATTAATGAGATAAGCCCGTGTACCAATATAAAAAATTGTATTACCTTATTATGCTTATTGCTTGGTACTAATATTGTAGCTTGGTACTTAACAAGGTTCATGGTAAAACTTTTAAAGTTGTTTTTAGTTTGAGTTGAACATATTGTATCGTATAATCATATCATTGGCAATCGGCCAAGAGGTCCCGGGTTTGGTACAAGCAAATATTTGAATGATCGAACCGGACATTTGTTTTCAAGTCATGGTTGTTTATGTGACTGTAGAATATTAATATCAATATTGATCTAAAATTATTTGTATGTTTGTCTGGCACATAATTCCCATAACACAAGGGCGTCAGCTGTGAAAAGTGTTGATGTAAAAAAAATATTTAGAAATACAAGATGCGTACTTTTTTTGGTCGGGTTAAAACTTAAATCGTCAATTTTCAAGAAACTCTCATAATATTATGTTTCATAGTAGTATTAATCACTTCACTGAAAGTTTAGATAAAAATACTAAATAACTTTCTTCGAAAGAATCACGAAATAACACATCTAAGCAACATAAAAACAATATCTCGCAACCCCAACGTGGAAGCACAAAATACATTTTTTATTTTCATGGAATATTCTGTTGAATGTATAAGCGTACTTAGCGAAACAAACTTTTTGAAAATAGTTCAAGGAGCCGCGGCCCTTCTAGAAAATTCTTATCTCTTTTTTTTTTAGCTTCGGACATGATGTCTTTCGTGGGGTGCACAACTTTTTTAGAAACCGTTGTGTGTACGGGAAGCTGAATCAATTCTGATTGCGTTGTCTAACTTTTGTTGATAGAATAATATTTCCTTCCTATAAATAAATAAGAATACCTTGAATTCTTATTTTAGATGTCTCATTGTGAACAAAGAGATAACTCTGAATTCGATATCAGAGTTATGTGCAGTATTCACATTTTGTCTTTAAAGAGCTGTCGATGATGATGATGACGAAGCAAGGTGTCGTAATCATGTAGTTTGCTGTGACAGTACTGATACAAAAGTATTTTGCCACGTGTTGGTATTTTCGTAAATATCCGTCTTGCCCACTATGTCTATCTTACTAGCTCTTCTTCTCTTCTATCTTACTAGCTCTTCCTTTTCTATGTAGGTAAATCTTCTCAATAAGATCCTAGACACCTGTAACTCTGTTTTCCGTTAAGCTCAATCAATCCCGCAAAGGGAATTTTTTGTGGTGGTTAGGCACGGATCACTGAGGTCGCCGGTTCGATTTCAGCATCTGGACAATGATTTTTAGAAAAAAATCTGACCTATTTTTCGTAACAGATATTATTGTAATTGTTTCGTAGACGGTTGAGTATTGTTCTACATAATATTATTGTAATAAAGAGTGGCAGTTTTAAGCAACTTACAAAACACAGCTCTCCACCGACCATAATACTACCCACGCCTGCACTTGACTGTATAATGGGAAGCCTTATCGTTGTATGAGCTTCCGGGCCAACTTCAAATAGATAGAATGTAACACGACAGTTAAACGAGTTTCATCTATTGAATGGCCACCCATGAAGCTTCACAATAAGACGGCATGCAGGTGACGGTTGTATTATCAGTAGATTGTGTACAATTGTAACCAAATAATGTGAGAAACATTGATGTTTCCGATTTATGCTAGACAGGGCAGCTCGTGGCCTTTATCTCACCTGATGGTAAGTGACGATAAGGGTCGAAGATTGAATCGAGCTTCACCTGGAACCATCAACCACAGAGGCATCTTATAAAAGATTTTCGGAACACAATAATGCTTTTAACATTATATAAGATGGTGCTAGATAACCAGGCGGTCAAAACAGTCCTGCTACCAACCAAACCGAGTACAAATTTGTACTCCCCTGGGGATCGAACCCGGTACCTCTGGATTTTAATTCCGGTGGGCGAACCACTAGTCCGCCGATGCGGCAAAAATTGTTAAATTGGATGTTCATTGCAAGAGTACTAGGTACCCTTTGGCTTGCAACGTGAAATTATATACCTACATACATAAATCACACAAAAATAATGTCCATCAAAATTGGTTTGTATTTTACTGGAATGCTTGAAAATCTTGTTTTTAAAAACCAGCACTATTGGGTTGAGAAGTAATTGCAAAATTTGCTGTTTCTTTTAGAGACGGGGCAAGCTTTGCGTTCGGAGATTACCTGGAAGGTTTTTCAGGGGTGAAGATCTAGCGAGAGCGACCCGATGCCGAATTCAGTGGTAGCTTTACAGGATTGACTTTAAATAAAACCTAGAATTTTGTTTGTCCTCAAATAAAAGGCCCCTGCTTCAAAATTAGTACTTTCTAAAATTTAGGATATGCTGACATTCTCACGTCTGTATTGTTTCATATTCTTGGGTGACCCCAAAAGTTATAGTTATATATATATATTATTATTTATTATTATATATAAATATAATAATAAATAATAATATATATATAAATGAGTTTTAGCTATTTTCTAGTAAATTTCCTATAAATTCTCCTTCTTTTACTAAAAGTTCCATATGGCGAACATGTCACCACGTCTAGTTCTTAAAAGTCATACTCATAAATGTAAAAATTACAAAATTGAGGTAACAATTCCAGAACATTTCAGAAAAATCTTTGAAACGCTATGCTTTAAAATAAATAAAAATATTTCTGGATGATGATGATGTTAGCACTTTTTAAAGTGATGATCATTAACTAGATGTGTGATATGATATTATTATGCAGCTCTGTTCTGCTCGTGTGGTAAGGGTAGAACAGAATATAATTGACACCACCCCCTATCTCTCCCGCGGTTGTCGTACAAGACGACTTAGTGTTAAGATAGCGATGGGTTCCTTTTCCTATAGCAGCAGCGCTCCTTTGACACCACCTTGCAAATGTACAGCGATTTACGTGCCCGATGTTTGGCAAAAGGCCTATTACATGGGACCTAACATAAATGGCGAAACGTGGGTATACACTTCTGCCTACCTCTTCAGGAATAATTAAGTAAACTTTCAAGTTTCAGCGGGCATTTCAAAAATTAAATCTATAGTTCCACAAACATCGTTGGAGGCAAGAATTTAATATGTCACACCGCATGTAAATGTCTTGCGTACAAAAAATCGGAGTCGTGATTTTAATAATAGTACTTTGCTAGAACAACCGTACGCGATTCTGTCAGCTTCCCTTTGTAATATATTCCGTAGGTTGTTTTACTGATGTAGGAACTCTGACATCAAAGACGCATACGTATGTAGGTCAAACTTTATTGTAAAGCTATATTTATTTAACGTAGTGTATTAATAGCATGTCATGAATTTTAAGGGGACATTTACTCGTAGAAAAAACATTGATGTAGTGCCTAGAAGTATTTGATTAGTTCCTAGTTAATTACTTTGTTGGGTATACCTAGCAAAGTAATTTGACTGCTTCATTCCGACACACACAGATAAATCACGCCTATATCCCCGAAGGGGTAGGCAGAGGTGAACAAGCACCCGCGTTTCGCCAATTATGTTAGGTCCCATGTAATAGGTGGCGAGCCTATTGCCATTTATCGGGCACAAAAGTCGCAGTACTTTGCTAGGTGGTAGGTATAAGAGGAACGCTGCTGCCCATTTCTCATCACTGATTTATCCTTAGTCGCCTTGTACGACACCCACGGGAGAGATTTGGGGTGGTGACAATTGTATTCTACTCTGCCGTCACCACTGTCTGTCTACTAGACAGACTAGAAGAATCGATTACATCACGGATATTTCCGAAAAGGGATAGACGAAGTGTGTTAAAAACTAAAAGCCGCGTGGTGACGGCAGAGTAGAATACAATTGTCACCACCCCAAATCTCTCCCGTGGGTGTTGTACAAGGCGACTAAGGATAAATCAGTGATGAGAAATGGGCAGCTGCGTTCCTCTTATACCACCTAGCAATAGTACTGTGACTTTTGTGCCCGATAAATGGCAATAGGCTCGCAACCTATTACATGGGATCTAACATAATTGGCAAAACGTGGGTGCTAGTTCACTTCTGCCTACCCCTTCTGGGATATAGGCGTGTTTTATGGATGTATGTTAAAAACTCAAAATTTTAACGACATTTTATTCTCCAACATTAAATCACTTCACGATCTAAAATTCAAAGTCGCAATATTGTTTGCTGAATACATATGTTTTCGTTACACTTTATCGCCACCATCAAAGATTTATTTGCTCAATGCATAAATGCATAATTTAATTCAAAGGGAGTGCACTTTTAAATAAATTCTCACGCTCGAACGACATGGAAACATTCCAAATCGCTTGTTGCATCAAGCAATGGGAGATATACATGCATCGCTGTTGAGACAACGAGTGAACTGTAGCGATACATTTGGCTGCATAATATTCGGTAAGATTACAAGTAAATCCATATTATTATTAACAAGTTTACCCCCATAATAGGGCGCGTTCTAAGGTACGCATTGTCTGCATGCGTGATTTTGACATGTTTCGTGCTAATTTATGTAATCTAATTTTTCTGAGGGCCTGTTTCACAATCGACAAGTAAGTTCAAAGTAGCTTACTTTACAGTTCAATTGACATATATTTCAATTACAACTGTCAAATGATCTGCGAAGTAAGCTACTTCGAACTTACTTGTCGATTGTGAGACAGGTCCTAAATGTCTCAAGCTACAAATAAAAATTAATATTAAAATAAAAATATTTTTTTAATATCATTCATAAAGGAGATATTTTTACAAATGAAGTTTTATATGTATTAAAAGCGAAGGTACTAGATTCGCTACTAGGTAATGAATTATTAAGTTTGTGAGTTAAAGTCAGTACGTGGTTTTTTTGAGCCTACGATAAATGAAGTCCAATGAAAATGCGCCCTTGCCCAAATGCAACCCATCTTCGGACTCAAAAATAAATTTACCATTTAAGTGCCTACCTAGTCATATTAAATAAATATTCCTCCCCCCCCCAAATTGAAAAAGCGACTTATCCAATTTAAATCTGGAAGGGGCCGAATATCGAATGTACTCTTAAAATTTGCACACCTAATAGCCGAGACGACATCTGTGGCCAATTTGGCGATATTTAAATTGGCTGAGTTCGCGAGGGGAGCCAATAAGCGGAACGCTTGATTCCGAAGAAGTGGCAAGGCAGATCTTGTAGGACAAAAAGGATTAAAAAAAATACTGATAAAAGAGGACAGACAGATTTAATTAATTTTTTTTCTTCGTTTAAGCTGGGTTTTCACTAGATATTTGCGAGGCATGTGTTTGAGGAGAACCAAAACAATCGAAGTAAAGAAAAAAGAAAGAAAGCTCCATTTTGCATGCATAGGGAAATGGAGTGACTCTGATGCTAGAAACACATTTTTAAAACACAACGCGACCCGATGTAACGCGGTTGAGTCGAACGCGTCGCGTCGCGTTTCAAAAATGTGTCGGGGCATTATGATTCTCCTCAAAAACACCCTCGCAACGCATCCTCGCAAATCTCAGGTGGAAAAGCACCCTTATACAAGACAGCTTACAAAAATTATTACGAAAATGTCAGATCACATTCCACGTCGTTGGTCTCGTGGTATTGTCCTCCGTGGGTGACCGCCCGAGCAGGAGTTGCTTGAATGCGTAGACGATCAACACGTCATGGCACAGCACAGCTGAAAACAATAACATTAATCAATTAACATAACACCTGTACCTACCCACATTTGCAAATAAAATGATTTGATTTGAATCATTAGCTACATACCCCTTGATTCAACACTCCTAATTTTAAAACATGAACTAAAGTTAGTCATGGTTAAAAATTGATGCTAACTCCGTCTTTCATTCAGCAAATAAAAGTGACAGCATCAGTTAAACTATGAATAGCTTTAGTCCATGTTTGATAATAAGAAGGGGGATAGGGTTCATTATCAGCATGCCTTTTTTAATGTCCGCACTGACTGACGATCTGGTAAGCACAGGACCGATCGAATTGGATATCCTTGAGGTGGCCTATGTCCGATAGTATACTTCTAAAAATAAAATAAATACCGATATAAGTGCTCTCACTACCACCCCAATCAACTTTCTACCGTACTCGAGCTCGAGCCAATACCTTTTTGGTCACCCATCCAAAGGCCAGTCATAGCGAACATTGCTTAGTTTACGTACTCGCAAGTCGAGCGCGGCAAACAATTCCGCCTTCGAAATCCTCAACCACAAAGCAAAACATTCAAAATGACAAATAATAAAATAGCGTCTGGCAATTGTACCATTATCCTCAACGTTACAATATTAGCTACAACATTCACCTTCATAAATAAATAACAGAAGCGATACAGTTGCCGAATCATTAGTCTCTATTAGCCTTCATTCGCTCATTAATGGATGCTTATTAAATCTATAAAAAGGCGCCAAAATCAATGATTTAGGAAAAATCTTCATACATACATGAGTCACGCCTTTCTCCCACAGGTGTAGGCAGAGATCACGTGTTTCCACTTGCTACGATCCTTACCTACATACTTCTTTCGCTTCATGCAATCTCATCAATCTCTTCATGCATGCCCGTCGGTTTTGGGTGCTCTTGACCTGTTAGGTTGTAATGGGATGTTGGTGGGGCTTTCACATTGTTGTTCTAATGGGGAGGTTGTATGACAATCTATTATCAGTCCTGCGCTGCTCGCATTCAGCGGCTTCTCGCGGCCATTACCAAATCGTCGGTCCACCTTGTGGGCAGCATGCTATCCACCCCAACATCCGTCAGTCTTCCTCGCAATGCGCCAATCCCACTACCACTTAAGGTCTGCAATTCTTCGGACTATGTCGATGACCTATGTAGTCCTGCAGCGGATCTCATCATTTATGATATGATCGCGCAGGGAAACACCGAGCATAACCATTTCCATTGCCCTTTAAGCGACTTTAAGCTATTGAAAGCGGCCACGTTTCAGCACCTCTTCCATACGATCTTTCATCACAAGCACCTGTCCAGTGTGATTAATGATTTAAAACCGATTGCTTAATGAAGTCTGACCAATGTGAATGGCAGAGCAACCATACTGCGCCCTTTTTTATTTTTAAAGGACTTAAGCTGTTGGCCGAGAGGCCTTTACAGGATCTACCAGGATTTTTGGGGAAGGCGAATACCTTCGCCTAGGAGCGCTAGATTGCAAGGCACGAGGACAAGGTCTTGTCCTCGTGCCTTGCAATTTTTTCTCTCTCTCTCTCTTTTGCTACGGCAGGCATCTCCCTAGGGGAGTTTTAATGTAATTTGGAGAGCCTCGCAAAATGGAGCTTGAAGATTGCGCCGACCCCAGATAAGCCGGGACCAGCCCGGCTAGCATGACCGCCGAAACACGATATGATATAGCCATTTATCGCTTTGAACTGTCAGAGATCCATAGGTTTTTAACACTTCAAAGCGATAAATGGCTATATCATATCGTGTTTCGTGTTACAATATTGTCAAAGATCCATAGGTTTGTGACAGTTCAAAGCGATAAATGGCTATATAATATCGTGTTTCGTTAGTCATGCTAGCTGGGCTGGCCAAAAATATGGCGATGACGACGAAACAGTAGGGATGAATACAGAACCAAGCTTACTGAATAAAGACAGAGTGAGCATCGCAAACGTTATCGCCAAGAAAAAGTGCACAGTCAGATGTCCAGTGCGCACGTAGTATATGCCCCCCATAACACCCAGCACGGTGTTGTATGAGGCCAGAATGAGACAGAGCCAAAGTGCCACCTCCAGCGCCAGTAGCTTCTCCTGGAACAAGAAATATGATCGGCCGTAAAGGTTAACGCTCATTAGACCCACTCGGGGAGCTCGCTATTGTCCCACAACTTCGTGCGCGACCATCCTGCGGTATGAGGGGCGATGGCGGGGACGGGGCGCTCTGGATGTTGGCGGGGGTGGGTGATACGGGGAGGAGGGAAAACTCGCTCCTGTCCACCTCGTCCGCCCCCGCTAGCATCTACTGTGCTCCGTCCCCGCCACCGTCTCGTAACGCAGGAGGGTCGCACATGAACTTGTCTGACTATAGCGTAGTGGCATAGTGCGCTTGGTCTGCGATTGCGAAACGAAGCAATGTCGCTAAGGCCGGTCGTTGGATGGGTGACCAAATATGTATTCTCGAGTTCCTCCGTGCTTCGAAATGCACGTTAAGCCGTTGGTCCCGGATGCATCTGTAGTCAGTTAATATCCACCAACCCGCACTTCTTCCAACCATAGGGAAGGCCCAGCAATGGGGACATCAAAAGGGCTAGTTAGTGAAGATGATGAGACCCACCCAGCACCCGACCAGCACCGCCTCACGTTCACTTGTTGTTAGTTCACTGGTGGACGCCGCGTGGTCAATCGGTAGACCTAACGTCACTGTACTTGGAGTGTCCAAGATCATTTAATAAATTATATTATTGATAAATAAAGACTTATCGAAGAAGTTCGAAACTTCGAAAGTCTTTCTTTATCAATTTAGAAAGCAAACACCATCCCCCTTATTTAAAACATGGACTAAAGTTTAATCATGGTTTGACATTGATGCTAACTCTGTCTTTCATTTAGCAAATATAAGTGAAAGCATCTGTTTTAAACTATGACTAACTTTAGTCCATGTTTTATAACAAGGGGGCATAGGTCCAACACGTTAGAAAGAAAACCTGGAAATGTCGCTTCTCCTTGCATTGTCTTCTCCTTACGATTACGGCCGAAGTAGTGACGCCTATAGTAGGGTCTTGGTTGATGAAATGAGTGGACTGTATTTTTATAGGAAACTGTTGTAATGTGAAACAAATGTTTAAACAAGATTTAGCCCGACAATCTGTAACGTGTGGCGCGATGGAGCGAATTTAAAGTTAGTGTGTCGGCGCGCGGGGCGGCGGCGATGCGTGGACCGCACTCCTGCGCGTACTGTTGTCCCGACTACGAAGCGATCCGGAGACGTTACAGAGTTGATGTAGTGAGCGCACATATCCATTAAAGAATCCTAACCGCGCAAGGTTAGGCAGTGCGGGTTGGGTGCCGGGTGGCTCTAATGACCGTTAACCTTTATATACGAACTAGACTTTGGCACGTTTTTAGCACTAAATGCGTAGGCTGAAGAGTTTTATTGCAGAGAACATACGGTTGCAAATGGCAGCAGATAGCTTCGGGTCAAACTTATCTCTTTTGTTCAATTGCTGTACGAGCTAGGCACGGGTGCAAGAATTTAAGAACCATGCAATAAAATAGGGATAGGGATAGGGGGTCCAAATGTGTATAGTTGTGTACATAAAAGGTTATAACTGCCTAAAGTGGGCATTTTAGTCCTATGGCAAATTTAGTGTACAATATGGCAAATATAGTGTACAATTGCTTAAAATTAGACGGCATTTAAAAACAGCTGTTGGCGTCGGGAAATCAAAAATTATTATAATTATTATGATTCGCGGTTCATGATCTAGTGTTATTCAAACAACTTTCTGGAAATCTCTTCGACACAAACGACGGTACACGTTACCCATGTACACGTTCAGGGTGCGACAAAGAAGCACTACACACACATTGAATTCAAAACAGCGCTCTTGCCACAGAGAATTTCATAGAACACAAGCAAGATATTTTCCTCTGAATAAAACATGCGGATTTAAACTCGCAATTTTTACCGATGTCTCACTCCTGCGGTAGCGATTGCCAACGGATTGTCCTAACAAGATACTACCTGGGGGCAAATGAAGCTCAAAGGTAAACATATGCAGGTTTTACTTTGAAAAGTCGCCAGCCGCAGGCTTGCAAACATCTAGAGCAGTGGATCTCGGGTTAAGGCTGCATTTACACCAGAGCTGTGCGAAGATGCATTACAGCGAGGGATGTGTTTAAAGTAAAAGAGAACCAATAGAATAATCAATCACCAATAGAATGAATTGAAAATAGAAAATTATTCTATTGGTGATTGATATTGCAGATTGTCCAGGAGAATCAGGAGTGACTTAGAGGAGTCTAAAGCTACAAAGATTTTGGTGGTTAGAAAAATCTTTGTACTAATTTTTCTAACATTTATATAATGTTAAAATTAAAATCGAAATGGAGTGATTCGATTCAATTGGTTTTCTTCAAACACATCCCTCGCAACGTATCCTCGAACGGAAACACTAATGGAAACACAGCCTTACTCAAAATATTATTATCCGTACGTGGTTGAGATAAGAGTTCCTAATCAAATAAGAAGTTTCTTGTTTCAATAAGATCCTCGCGATTTCAAAGAAGTCGCTTAAATTTGAATGGGGTGTAATGCGACACTCAAAGCCGTTCCGACGCTTGCTTTCATGGAAGTTGGGCTGAGACTCTTCAGACACTTCAAACGTGTTTACGTTATACGAACACACATCGGAGTAATTATAAGTATACCTGGGTAATATCTTCTGAAACGAGTAATCATAAACATTCAGAGTGGGTCACTAATTTTCCCTGAAGTTTTCGCATTCGGTAATTTAGCTTCGACTAATGATGTTAAGCAATCAGGTGTACATACTACATATACGTACATAGATTGTAGGCAGACGTGAATTTAATACCAACTTTCCTCCAATTAAGTTAGGCCCCATGTAATTTATGTATGTAAGTATTCGTTAAAGTTATTTGAAGTCTCTGAGTCCGGCACTTAATCTTACTTACTTCAAGAGCACCAAAAAACAGTAGCACACCATGCACTATCAATGCTGGTATCGACACCAGAAGCATTATCTGAATCACCATGGACGTCTCATCTTTGCTGTTTCCGCGCACAAGGAAGTAAAGAATAACGTAGCATGTTACTGAGGCCTGCAATAAAAAAAAAACAAATTTTAATTAAACTTTTTTTCATTACTTATGATAGATAGGGAAGCTCTTGACCTTCCTCTTACCTGATGGAAGGTAAAACCTCGAGTCTTCTTCTTCTTCCTGCTCTGTTCCGGGGTCGGTGCAGTATGTTTCCTCTTCCATTAATATCGGTCAGACGTCATCAAGCCCTGTATTCCCTTTTAATCATGTCGAGCGACCGATCATCAGAGAGACTGATTGGGATGACAACCTTCCAATCCATACCATGCTCAAGGTCATGCTATTCTATCTTAGGGTATTAAACCTCAGGAAAATGATGACGTATATTATCATGAGTTGATTTCTATAGTCCTCCCAAGCAAAACCGCGTGTAATTTCACTCTTAACCCAAGGAACAACCTTGAACTTGTTGTTGTTGTTGTTCCGTCCATCCCGAAGTCCTTGAAGAATCACTAAATTGAATTACGAAAAAGCTTAAATGAAAAGAGGAGCCGTCAATTTCTAAATTAGACCTGTTTACAGGCGTACTAGAACTTGGTAATTTTGCAATAATCCAAGTGCCCTCTTGTTTATCTACGCTCTGATAAATTCGCGAGTAAAATTCTTTTTATTTATAGTGTCAAACGAACGGTTGGAGATCACGTTACTGCAAGGACAGTGTATTATTGTATCAAAATACGATAGTAATCTTCCATGCCAGCCCTGACTTATCGCAGGGGTGTCGTAAAAGTTGACTACGGGACATTGCTCGATGTAGACTAATAAGCACCTTTGGGACCCGAACGGTGGAGGGCAAACCACCAACAACTGCCTAAAGACGGTTGGTGTCAGACAGGCGGCCGGCTGTGAAACCTAAGTCAAAAGCTTAAACAGTATGCATTAGAATGTTGTCATCGCAATGACTCCTTCCGTTCATTGGTCTCTCGACATGATTCTTTCTGTTTCTTTTCTATACAATCTTTCATCACTAGCATCTGTTCGGTGTGAAGCATCATTGAATCGAAAGTGGATAGCTCGATGACGTCTGACTGATATTAACGGACGAGGAAACATACTGCGCCGATACCAAATAAACTGGGATCAGAAGAAAAAGAAATAAGACAGTGATCACTTTTTCTGTCACAACTGTATAGACTACTGAATACATAGGCACACTGAAAGAGCAACTATGCGGAAAACAAATAAAACCCAATTCAGATGACAGCAACGCTGTTTTTCATAAAAACTTAACTTAAAAATTATTGATTAGTCAGAAAGACTTACCAATTTAAGCCAACCCATACACAAAATAGCGTCCCTCAAAGCACGCTTTTTAAAAATCAGTTCATCGTGATCAAATGGCCTTGGTTCGGGGATTGTTGACATCTTTTTTTATCGCACGTGAGAATGAACTAATAAATAGGTCTACAACCATAACGTTACTGGAAAATTTTAGAAATTTTGTTTGGAAATGTTCTAATAATAATTTTAGAAGTAACGAGGACTCATCAAAACAGAATTGGTCGCAACTGTCATTGCGAAGTTTGACTGACATGACTCAGACGTTGAAATCAGCCTGGCGAAACTCCCATACTGCAGAAAAAATGTATGGAGTTTAGGCAATTTTTAATGGCGACTTGTTTTGTCTCTTACTTCCGATCTAACCTTCCTTGTCTCGCGCTGCCAGAGTGTGTCACTAATGTCATAAGTCACTATGCCGTTTTGAAAATATAAAATAAAGCGTTGTTTTAGTTTAGTTTTCCATCTTGTGCTTATTTATTGTCTTCAGTGACTTATCATTAGTGTATATCTAACTAGTTTGTGTCATTTATTTATGTGCATAACAGCGAAATGTTTTACAAAAGGTGTGAAATATGTTGACGAAAATCTAGTAGGAAATTAAACCAAAAGAGGGTTTTTATGGCCAATTCCCACTAGACGAGAAGCGGTAAGTATTTTTCCATGTTATTATATAAACGCTAAGTAATTAGAAATAAGTTCTGGTCACTTTAATCAAAAATCATATGCGCCGTAGCGATGTCCTTACTACTTACCAAATTATCGATAAAAAATCTATTTTCGTAAATTGAGTATCAAATGTATTTGAGATGTTTCATTAGTTTTATACATATAAATATTGTCTATTGCAATATATTATAATATAGTATATCATATATAGGGTTATTTATAAAACAACAAAAACCTCCCATGACATAATAACATCATTAACAACAAAGTTTGTTGTATGAGTTTTATTATTCATCTCTCATTATCATCATCAAAAGTTCTTCTGTGTTCAACTCCACTTATTTTTCAGATCACAGCGTGACTTGTTGAAAGGCGATGAGAGTCATGGCTACAAAGCATATGAAAGTGGATCGGCATTAACCCCGTTGAAAAGCCGTTTCGGTTTGCGACTGACAGAGATGAATATAAAAAGCTGACGGCTTATCTTCGGAATTGAAGAGGCACTAGAAGAAGAAGACAGCGTGACTGCCGCCTTGCTACACGATGCCCGTCGGGTGTGATCGTTGCCTGCAACCGCATAAGCGCCTCTATTGGTAAGTTACATAACTTATCTTTCCGATATGGTTTGATAGCTCAATTCCTGAAGCTAATGAGTGGTTTATTTCAGAACCAGATTTCATTGATTGGGCAGAACCAGACCTTCGGGCGCGTTACACATAGTCCGCTATGGTAAGCGGTGAATAATAAATTGAATTAATGATGACCAGCGTAAACTCAAACGATATATTTACTAATCTCTATTTATTATTTCAGATCTAAATGTCCTGCTTACTTGCTTACACAACATTGCAAAAACGTGTGTTGATCGATCAGCTAACATCTGAAGACTTCGCCTAGAATATGAGATCAGAAAATTACCAACAATTTTAATTTCCACATTGTAAACATAACTTTTATTTTTTGTTGTTAAATAAATTGTATTAAATAATTACACGTAATTAAATAATACTCAATATTTTCAAACGAACAGAGCTTTTTATTTTGCTTTTGTAGGATTAAAAAACCTGTCTGCAAGTTCTGCAAGGCAGGGGGGGGGGTACCCATTCGTTTTTATCGATATCGACACATTCTGTAGCGTACACCACATCCTTAGTTTGCTTTTGTAGTATGTTGGCATTACTTTTTTATCTGTCTCTGTTGGTTGGTACGAGATCTTAGCCTAAACTGCGAGTCAAAATTGTTAAAAAGCTTGTTTGAAGTCCCGACTCTTAAACGTAGTGTATTATATACTCTTTGGTTGAAATGGCCAAAAAATATTGTATTCAGTAATTGGGGACGTTTGAAAAATAATATCATATGAAAATTACAATGCCACATTCGGTCGTTCTGAATATTATTTGATATATTAATTTCAGAATTAATTACTAATCAAGTGCCTAATCATTTCTGAAATATATTTTTCCACAAAAACCCAAATGAGTCCGAATATGGGCAGCGTAGGATTTCTAAAAGTGGATGTGTTTGCCTACCAAACTTTGTCTACCAAATTGTCATTGATAGGGGAGAAAAAGCATTCCACATGTCGGGTTGATAAGATTTTTCTGAAGTTTTCTTTAGTTTGGTTGTTTTCCTGGAGATTTCGACCTTTCTATGAATCTTTGTGTTCGCGTAAAAACCCATAGGAGGATAAATAATTATCTATGATAGGTATCCTATCTATCATAGGTATCCCTATCCTATCTATGATAAGTCTCTTACTCACTCCTATGCCCTGATCCGTCAACGAAGCGCTGACATCGACACATTCAATATCTAAGCACGTCAGAGCCCAAAACGGTACCCAAGTAGGCTATAGAGAAATATAAGTAACATACACACTTGATACAGTATCGTACATCTCTAACGACGGATCCATTATTCTATTAACAGTTAAAGGTTATATACTAAAGTTTAGTTGCCTGGCATTTTTGTTATTATTACGATAAATAACAGAAGTTGCTAAGCAACTAAGCTTTAGTGCGTCTATCT
The DNA here is from genome assembly GCA_963931975.1 of Cataclysta lemnata. Lineage (NCBI taxonomy): Eukaryota > Metazoa > Arthropoda > Insecta > Lepidoptera > Crambidae > Cataclysta > Cataclysta lemnata. Next base: position 12,721,164 of record OZ008351.1, read on the forward strand.
TCTACTGTTGATTTATTGGGACAAACCGTAAGTGAGTACGCTCCTTAAGAGTCGAATAGCAGTACCCACAGTACCTAGTAGTGATCGGTAGTCAGCAAAAAATGGTCGCAAGCCTGTGGCGAGCCACACGTAGGTACCTAAAGCTCCATTAATGAAATCAGGCCCCGGCAACATTAAATATGGCTAGCACTTGAAGCGGCTTTAAGTATCGCTATTTAATTAATTTAAGAGGAGGTGAGGGCTCCCTTCATTAATTTCGACGAAAGACCTAGAACACTTGGTCGGAGCTGTTGAGTGGCTGTTGACCGGATTTTTTTTTGCGTGAAACCGAAAACGGGGGAAAGACTCTTGACGGAGCAAAACTTTTAATTATTATTGTTGTTGTTTTAACTACTTTGAGGTTTGAGGCCGTAAACGCGGATTTACGGCGAATTGGCAAAGTATGAAGTGGCCACTTCATCAGACACACTGTGGCCGTGCGAAAGTTAGTTTTGTTTGACGTAACTCCTTGGGAAGAAAGCGAGCGAAGGATCCACCACAATCTTCAAAATTGAATGTAATTGGCCGCATTTATGTCGGTTATTATTTATTTATTTATTTGGTAATAGGAACACCAACAGTACATATACACAACATTACTAAAGTTACAATACATATCTTATATATATACATATTTAGCCTATAGCATATACACAAAAATATTTTTTCAATTTGAGTAAGTAGTTCCTGAGATTAGCATGTTTAATCATACAAACAAACAACCAAACTCTTCTACTTTATAATTTTAGTTTATATTGAAAAACTGTAAAAAGTTTTTTCGATGGCTTCACCGTACGGATTTTGGGTCCATTGAGTGACTTGAGAGGGACTTGGGACTTGTGACCCAGCTTAGGTTTACAGGGCAATTTGCAGATACGATGGAAAAAATTAACCTAGTTCTGGATTAGACAAGTTTTATTACTTACTACAAAAGTGGGAATTAAAAGAGATGATGACGATGATCAATATTTGATGATGAAATAATCAATATCCGATCAGATTTGATCTGATGATCAATAATTTAGTTTATTAAATACAGTTTGAATAGCAATTTTGCTAAATGGCTATTTCAATATTCACTGTACGCATCCAAATTTAATTAACAGTCTCTGATAATTTAGGCTTTGCACGTTAGTTTTAGCTGAAATGCAAAGTCATTATACATTCTGTCCATATATTTATATTGGTGTTCTCATAAACAATGCCAATTTGTTTTGAATTTCATAGCTTATACCGAGGTAGATTTGTTTTATTTTAGCCAACACGTAACACCATTAAAATGATTGATTGCGACATGCGTACAATATAATGTTTTTTTATTATTGTAAAGCAAATAAAGGTTTGAAATAATGAGATCCCACTGAGCACCAGTATTTTGTATTCCATACAATCATTGAATTGTATTTTTAAAGTAACAAACTTATTATAACGATAAATATGTTTTGTAATACAATTGTCACCACCCCAAATCTCGCCCGTGGGTGTCGTACAAGGCGACTAAGGATAAATCAGTGATGAGGAATGGGCAGCAGCGTTCCTCTTATACCACCTAGCAAAGTACTGGGACTTGTTAGGTGGTATTGTACCCGATAAATGGCAATAGGCTCGCCATATATTACATGGGATCTAGCATGGTTGGCGAGGCGTGGGTGCTAGTTCACCTCTGCCTACCCATTTGGGGATATAGGTGTGAATATGTATGTAAATGTATATTATGTATGTATGTATGTGTTTTGTATTTAATTTTAAATTTATTATGGCCTTGTAACTGGGACAGTCCTCGAAATCTTAAAGAATTTAAGAATACTATTTTCAAATATATTAGATGTTTTCTTTCTATGAAAACAATTTTAGCATTTTTATTATATATATATTTTTTGTCACTGTGAATTCATAAAAGTTAGTAATTTAGTTTCATTTTGCGCGATCTGACTCCTTCGCCAACGGATCACGCGATCCTTTGAGTTGGTGTAAAATAAAGTCAAGTGATAAAATATAAGCCAAAAACTTGAGCTGTTTGGATTGTGACGTTTTAATATCAGTCACTCTTTTTCTGTTCCCTCTCGAACATCCGTGACGAGGCCCTTCCGTAACTTATCTATACATTCGTTTATGACCGACAGATTTAGGACCTTTTCGGTGTGATTGATGATATGAGTGGAAGAGGAAACATACAGCGCCGTAAATTTAACTAACTTCTTCTGATCTGAATTTTATCTTCCGATACATCCTCACATTAAACTGACTCGCCGACTCACGCTTAGCCAAAAAAAATTAGGTATGTTGAACATTCCTAAAATTGTTTTCTCATAATCTTTTACGGTTTCGAGTCTACTCATACCGCTATAGTTAAAATAATCAGACGGTATAAATTTTACAATCAAAAAGAGGTCAGAGAAGTTGTGACACGAAAATTAAGCTTGCACCTTAATCCACTGTCACAGGGGTTACTAAGTAAAGTTTTCTGGCTCACGGGTTTGTATATTATGCTATTGGCTGCAAATAAATTGAAACCTAGCAGTTTTAGAGTGCATCAGCACCAAAGTTTAATAGTCGTTAGTCTGAAATTGCTCTGCTCCGATTCGAATAAAGGTAAAATATTACCGTGTTATCCAAAGATAAGCTAGTATGGAAACGCGAATAAGGCCATCTAGTCAACTGATCCCGCTCCACACTGATCCCGCAGGATGGGTTGACTAAAGAGTGTAGACCATACTATTGCTGTACACTCTTTAGTGACTTTTTTCGTTTCCATGTCATTTGGGAACACTATTATTGACACCTTTTCTTACATACATAAATCACACCTATATCCCCGAAGGAGTAGGCAGATGTGAAATAACACCCAAATATTTGACCCCATGTAATAGGTGGCGAGCCTATTGCCATCTATCGGGCGCATTAATCGTAATATATTGCCGCAGCAGCAATATAATCGTAGTGTATTGCTCAATACTGCTGTTTTCACCGTTAGTCGCCATGACGCCCAAAAGACTGAACTGCGACAGTACGGAACGGCGACAGGACTGAACTGCGACAGTACGGAGCTGCGACAGGACTGGACTGTGACAGGACTGAGCTGCGAAAGATGGAACAGTCACTAAACTTCGAAAAACACAAATGAAACTGCGACACAATAAATGCGAAAGTAACTCTGTATCTGTTTGTCTGTTACCATTTCACATCTAAACAAATAAAACGCTTTTGATGAGATGTCCTCTAAGATTTAATCTATCTCTATTCCAAATTTCATCAAACGCGTTTTATTTGTTTAGATGTGAAATCATAACAGACAAACAGATACAGAGTTACTTTCGCATTTATTGTGTCGCAGTTTCATAAGTGTTTTTCGAAGTTTAGTGACTGTTCCATCTTTCGCAGCTCAGTCCTGTCGCAGTCCAGTCCTGTCGCAGTTCCGTACTGTCGCAGTTCAGTCCTGTCGCAGTTCCATCTGTCGCAATAGTGTATGTCGCAGTTGAGTCTTACACTCGTATTCTGCTCTACATCACCTCACAGCACCACCTTTTCTTGCTAAGTGCAAACTAAGTCTTAACTATTATACTTCTTTCTGCCCTGTTTCCAGTTTACCTGGGGTCGGCGCAGTATGTTTTCTCGTCCATTAATATAGACCAGACGTCTTCAAGCCACCCGCTCTCTTTTAATTCATATCATCCATCACACCGGAAAGGTGCAAGTACCACATCGAGAGACCGATGAATGAACAGTCATTTTGGGATGATAACATTCCAATCCTCAAGGTTTGAGCTTATTTTATACAGTCGGCAGTTATGACTCGCGCTGGCCTGACACTTACCACATCATGACTAATTACCCATACAAAGTATTTTAAATATATAACTAACTAATAAAACAAATTAGCCGAACTTGGTAAGATATACACAGGTACTGTGAGCAACACGCCAATTTAACCAGAATCTGTCGAATAGTTGCAATTTTACCTACACATAGTATTGAACGACCTTAGATAACAGCAAACCGCTCATCAATACAGCTTTCCCCTGTTACATGTGACATGAATAAAAATACATGTTAACGTCTCAATTACTCCCGAGATTGCGCAAGATACGTTCCGAGGCGAGGGCCCTTGGGGAGGGATCTTGCGAAAGGTTGCGAATAACAAAAACTATTATCGTAAAGATGGAAAAAGTCGCAATCAACAACCAACGGCTGGGAAGTTTTTCTCCAAACTGTCATATAACTCAAGTTTGCGTTCCGAGATTTATTGTTCAAGACAAATGGTTTGAGAGTTGGAAATAGTACTGGACGTAGCGTGAAGCTGTAATTCTTGTTGTTGTTTCTTTGTGTTTAAATTTTCGACTGTTTCATTTTTGATGTTGAATGTGACGGTAGGACGTAAAGGAGACAGAGGATACGGAAAAGAAGACAAAAGAAGAAGAAATTAATGGATTATGTAAGGAGGATATTTATGATGGTGAGAGTAGAGGATGAGAATTGGTGAAGGATAGATAGGAGTGGAAAAAGAAAACATATTATGTAATAGAACATTATAGAAAAAACTGATTTTTGTAAAGCTGGCGCTGTACAAAAAATCCGAATCCAGTATCACGTTTAATCGGTAACAGACCACCGCCAATTATTAACGATTGAATATTTGGCAACCCCCGACCCGAATATCAATAATTACAACAAATAAGCAATTACAGTAGCCACGTCAGGCATATCATTACTTTCCCCTTATACCGATGATCCCGCAAACAGCTCCATCACTCATTATTACCACAGTATACCTAGAACAGTAGTTTTTCTGCGGCCTGTCGGCACATGAGTAAATAAAAAGAACAGAGGACCTTCATACAACCGCGCAAATCGTTTGCACTACTACAAGCAGGCGGGGAGTTACCACTGGTCGCACACGCGGCGAGACTGAAAAAAACCGGTTTATGACGCACAGCCAATTGCATAATGTCCGAGTTAGTGCGACGGCGTTCTTAGGAATCTTGTACTCTGTTCGGTTTATCTACTCATGTGCTGTCGGCGAGTTATTAGCCTACTCTTGCGTTGACGCTAGGTTTGTAACTAAAACGTCGGCTACGAGCGCGAATGTGCCGGGCGCGAACGAGCAGGGTGCGAACGTGCAATCACCTTGTACACGCGCGATCACACCGAACCCTTATGCCCCCGTATTTTATGTCAATGTGTGCGTTACAGTGCGTGCCTACACGGGGCGCCGAGTAGACACATTCTAATGGGCAGCCATTGAACTACTATTACTAGCGTATAGAAGCGACACCGCAATCAAGAAATGTAGTCCGTGCGTTGATGCTCCGGAGCAACAACTCATTTAGTCATTCGCCAACGCTCGAAGCGACTGCTTGCCAAATTGTGGCTACAGATCGATCTAAAAATGCCTTCTTGCGTGTTAAAAACATGCAAAAATTAATCAAAAACAAAACAAAAAGATAGTGTGTGACTTATCATCGTTAATTGTAAAAAAATAATTATTAAACATATCAACTATTTATTTAATAGCATAATTCCACATTTGCGATGCATAAAATAATCTATAAGGATATTTTTTTTAGACTGCGTTGAAAGAAACGCGTAAGCGCCATGAAATCGGCGTGGCTTACGATGTTTTAAAACTTTGGTTAGACGATAATCGACTGCTAATTGTGTTAGCGCTTATGTTGTTTGTTTAGCACTGTAGCATATAACTGATTCCACGCCACGCTCGCCCGCTCGCCCCGCACACCCCGCCACCGTGGGTAGATTCGAGTTGGGAGAATATTTTTGTTTGGCATAGCGTCTCAAGTTTACCTTATAACTCAATGTGGGCAGCGGTCAGTTTGTATGGAGACGTATTACTGTTCTGGGTGTACTGTGTTATTACGGAATGCAAACAGACTCCAGCCCTGTTACCAAATAGCTTTATTAAAAATTAATAGGTCATCGGAGCGCGATACTGATCGTTCGGTCGGCGATTTTCGTAAACGATCATTTTTGCCGCCATTTTCCGCGAGTTCGCACTATTGAGGGGCTCGGCGCCATTCGATTTGTGGTCTGCATGCGAAAAATTGATGAGCCATCGTGCAGTGCGCGAGTCTGGAAATTGAAGAGATGGGTTACCATCTCTAAACTATACATACATAAATCACGCCTATATCCACGAAGGGGTAGGCAGAGGTGAATTAACACCCACTTTTCGCCAATTAAGTTAGGTCCCAGTGGCGAGCCTGCCAATCAAGTTAGGTCTGAGTGCTAGCTAGCTTATTGTCATCTATTAGGCACATACATGGCAGTATATCGAATCAAAAATATATTTAATTCTTTTTATTGCTATAATATTTTTTTCTTGTTTCATTCTTCATTCTCAGTCCTCTAGTAATCCTATACGTGTTATCTAACACGTATAGTAAACATTATAAAAATATTTGTAAATAAATCTATCCTTACAAATATTTTTTCAACGAACGAACGCTATTCATCCCTCATAACTGACAATTAAGTTAATTATAAACCTATTCAGCCTACATCCAGTTTGCATAGGCCTATTGGAATTATAAAATTAGTTGTGGCACCGCTATTCTTAACCAGCAATCTGAACCTTACATGCTAGAGGGGCGTTGTTAACTTATCTAACCGCAAGGGGTCAATGTCAGGTAACGAGTTAATGTACCGTATAGTGCGGCTAGCGTAAAAGTGTTGAATACGGATTTTAATAATATTAAAATCTGAAGATTAAATATAGAGCCATCCATAGGCGAATGCTACACGCTCGATAAATATCGTGATATTAGGTGGATCACGATATTTATCGAGTGTGTAGAATAGCGTATCACGTATCGTGATACGGATCATTGGATTTCTAGAAATCTTAAAATCCACAATCTGGATCAAGTATCATCGATAAATATCGAGCGTCTAGTCTCTAATCGATATTTATCGCGTCAGTAGAGGAGAGTAATCAGTCAGAATAATCACTAAAACATTTTTTTTTCAGAATAATCACAAAGCACTAGTCCATAATTAGTTGGCCGTGTGGTGACGGCAGAGTGTCACCGCCCCCATCTCTCCCGTAGGTGTCTTACAAGGCGACTAAGGGTAAAGATAGCAATGAGTAATGGTCAGCAGCATACTCTTATACCATCTAGAAATATACTGCGAATGCGATTGATGTGCCCGATAGATGGCAATGGGCTCGCCACCTATTACATGGGATCTAGCTGAATTGGCGATAAGTGGGTGTTATTTCACCTCTGCCTACCCCTTAGGGGATTTAAGCGTGATTTATACATATATGTTTGTATAATTTAGTTACTCTCCTTCTCCTCTATTCATTCTGTCAGTTGGAAGAGGACGCGCTTATAAGCGCATCACTCAAAGCTTTATTTATTTTACTACGAAACATACGAGTGCACTCAATGAAATTTACCGTCATACTGACGCGATCCATATCATATGTGTAGTATACCAAAACATGACTCGATAAATATCACGATAAATATCGCGATCCATATCGAGCGTGTAGCATTCGCCATACTCCGGGCATTATAGTGCGAGAAAAAATATAAAAAAAACAATTCTCATTTTCCTTTATCTACAAAATGCTTTTAAAAATAATACAGACGTATTTTAAAAATGCATCGGCCATTTTAGAAAATCATAGCGACTTTGAAAAATAGGTAGGTATTAACCAATTTAGGTTTTTTACCGCCTATGTGGTCTGAAGTGGTTAGCCCACCGGGTTTAAGATCCCGAGTGCTCGGGTTCTATCCCTAGGGGAGTACAAATTTGTACTCGGTTTGGTTGGTGGTAGGACTTTTTTCAATCCAACCATCTTATCAAAAATCAGTCGCCATAATAATAATGTTATTTAAGTTCCGACAATTTGTGATATGATAGCTCTGTGGTTGAGGGCTCCAGGTGAAGCTCGATTCCATCTTCGGCCCTCGTCATTTACCATCAGGTGAGATGATGTAAAAAGATACGTATTGAATCATAAATCTAATTTAAATAAAGCTTATGCTACTTACTTTGGTTAAGATTTTATACCAAAGTAAGTAGCATAAATTTTGTGTGAATGTACCAACTATTTTTAATATTGTTTTTATTTATTCCTAGGGTAGTGCCCCAGCAATAGGGTCGCTATAAGGTAGATGATGACTTATATCCAATCTTGCCTTTCCTATTCACCCCGCTCAACGACTTGCATACTATAATTAAACAAGTTTACATTATCTAAGCACAGCTCGCGTAAAAGCATTTAACAGTCTTTGTTTCAGCCTGCACTAGTTTACGAGGCCCATATAAATCAAATTGCTATCGCAAGTCGATTGTGACCGTTAGTCACGTCTGGTTGCAGAGCTAACGTTCGCCTGCACGCTCCCACAATGTTGGTCGAATGCCACAAAGGGCAGGCGTCCACGGAGATTAAAGTGGCTGCACATTATTTTTGCTTCAGCTGCATTAAAATAATTATTTGTTAGAACTAATGCCAGAGATCGATAGCGATGTGGCTTTGCGCGCTCGATCTTCGATTGCTTAAACTAAGCAATATTCGTTAATGGGTGACCCAACAATCCGCACTGGACCAGCGTGGTCGGCGGTGGTGGGCCCATTCTCCCTTTACTCTTATATATTGGTAGTGAAATCTGAAGATGAAGCTCTGTGCCTCTTCAGTGGGGAAATTAAAAGGCTGGTGATTATGATGATAAATGCCAGATATGCGAACATTTTATAAGATTATGATTCTGCAAATAGACCCAATCAGTAAATCAACAGTATGTATATATTCTGTAGTAATGTAGGAAAAATCTTTTCTTATATTTGCACGTGCACTACACATTTGAAATAACCGTCCTCATACTGCCAAAAACAATGATACTGTAAGCTCTGTTTGTGTAAATCGGAACACTTACTGCCGCACTCAGAGACGTCAAATAACGGCAATGAGTACTTAACGTCAAAAAATTACAATTCAAAACTAGTCGCTATTCTTGCCGGGTCTGTGGTCTAGATATGAATGAAAAATTTTGACATTAAATACTCATTAAAGTTAATTGACGTCTCTGAGTGCGGCAGTGAAACTATCAAATATTATGACGGTGGTTAACTATTACTTATTGTGAGGACACCTGTCATCTTTAGTCCCCCCCGTGACCACGGCCGCTGTAAAGTGATCAAAACGTCGGGTAAGTAATAAATATGCCAAACACCTAATTATACGCGAGTCTTATCCGTAAAAGTTGTTTTATTTCAAATAGTATAGGATGTTTTCTTTCTTTCTTTCTTTATTAAAAAACTCTAGGATTCAAAAGGCCAGAGATTTTTTATTGCGTTTTAACAAAATTAAGATAAGCAAGAAAATAATATTTACGTTACATTTCACCAGCCAGCTTCAATTTAATTACCGTTTGTTTATCTAATTATTCTGAAAATGTTGAAAGTAGATTATGAGGAAGTAAGTAAACTTCAGGAACCAAACATTTCTAATAAATTAATATTAGAGTCTTGAAAATGATTTTAACGATACATATTTTTTAAATTTACATTTTCTCAGCGTGGTAGTAATATAATATGTATGAACTAAGTAATGCTTGGTCGGTCATTGGATGGCAGACTCTTATGGACAGACAATCAATGTTAAATAGGCACTTGAATATTTACTTTATCAATTAACAAATTGTTAAAACCACAATGGATGTGTGCAGTTAATTGTAATTACCATACATTACAAAAGTATGGCCTCCCAAAATCCGAAAACTCGGTATCCGTAAATAATGCATAATTTTATTTACGTTACAGAATTACTGTCCAATTTTCAGGTTACACCAAAGTATCTTTTGGTACCGAAATAAGATATTAATGAATGGACAAGCAGATTTATTAAATTTGATTGCTGTTGGTTTTGTGTATCTCTTCCAAATTGTAAAGAATAAAATGATAATTTACAACGAAAACTCTGAGTCGCCTTGTAGGTACATGGAAGGCATGGGTAGTGACAATTTTATTCGTCACCACACGGCATCTGTGAGAATAGAATAGAATGTAGAACAACACAATAAACTACATAATAAATATTTATTTAAAAAAAAAGCTTCGGCAGTTTATGCAGACAGCCTGAGTAGGTACGAGTCAAGTGTTTCTTTTACTGCCGCACTCAGAAACGTCAAATAACGTTAATGAGTACTTCACGTCAAAAAATGACAATTCAAAACTAGTCTCTATTCTTGCCGGGTCTATTGTCTTGATTTGAATGAAAATTTTTGACAATAAATACTCATTAAAGTTAATTGACGTCTCTGAGTGTGGCAGTTAATGTTATAAGTATAAATACATACATACATACATAAATCACGCCCATATCCCCGAAGGGGTAGGCATAGGTGAATTTTCACCCGCGTTTCGCCAATTAGGTTAAGTCCCATGTAATAGGTGGCGAGCCTATTGCCATTTATCGGGCACAAAAGTCGCAGTACATTGTCAGGACGGTAGTATAAGAGGAACGCTGCTGCCCATTCCTCATCACTGATTTATCCTTAGTCGCCTTGTACGACACCCACAGGAGAGATTTGGTATGGTGACAATTGTATTCTACTCTGCCGTCACCACACGGCTATTATATAAGTATAAAGGGATGATAATACTCATATACATACTGCTCATGGTTTGGAATTAGGTTTTGCAGTAGGTTTGAAATGTTAGATACAATATCCCCCTACTGACCTCAAGAATCAATACATTCCAAACATAAGAGTTAACCTTATTAATGTTATTAAATAAGTAAAAAATGTTTATTATGTAACCCACTCAATACTTAATACACACACACCCCGCTACGGTGGTACTGTGTAAACAAGCCATTTTATTTTATGTTGGCTTCAGCAGTTTCGACAGTAAAACGTTTATTGTGTCAGTTTTACTATTTGTGGTCGTGTTTATTTGCTTAGTAAAACTTGCGCTTAGTAATTCTCGCATATTTTTGATCTATTTAAACTCATTAAAATGATGAAAGTAACCACGATTATCAGATTTTTATTTGAACATTATATAAATGTTGTATTAACTAAGGGCCGAATTCACCGCATAAGGCTGTGAAATTGAAAAAGGCATAGTAAAAGGTGTTCTGCCTAGGTACTTCCTGAAACTGACTTCAATTTCAACGGCACCCGTTTAGCCTGACAGTGTGAAGAAGGTAGTAACCCGGACTATCTACAAAGAAAGCAAAGATACAGTCATTTGAAATGCGAATTAACAGAGAGATAAAACATTCCGTTTATTTCAATTACGGGGGAACAAAAGAAGCCTCTTTAAAGTAAAGTGGCCAGATTTAAACATAATAGTGTCTTTATTTTAAACAGCAACCCCGAAGAAGAATTTGGCAAAGAAACGCAACTGCTTGAGCGAACAATTTAACCGGAAGTTTGGGGAGCCGCGCGGTTAAACTTTAATGAACCTTTTGCTTTCTTGCGTGTTGCTTCAGTTCTCACTCCAAGGCAACTGCTAGTGATGTGAAAATTGTTTTTTGAGTCATAATTTGGCATCCTCACAATTCAACTTATGAATTCCGCTTCGTTTTTCTGATTCATCACTTAATTTTAACGCCTCCGTACTCTAGTGGTTCGCCCACCAAAATTTGATCCTGATGTCCCTGGTTTCCCCAGAGTTTTTTCAAGTCCGTCTGGTTAGCTATCACTATTAAATTAAAATTTGTCATTGTGTTCCGACAATTTGTGTTTGGGACCTTTGGTTTTTGATATTCACAAGGGAGATTTGAGCTTCGAAATTGGAAGCGCTAGAGCCTCGTCTGTTGTCCAGATGGGTGCACCACATGCAGGTGAAGTTGGCTCGAGTGAGCCACGAGGGAGATGGGGGAGGTGAGAACTGTATTCTACTCCGCCGTCACGGCATTCATACAAATAAATATTTCTTCCAGCAAACCAAGTAACAGCAACAACACAAAGCCGCGTGGTGATAGCAGAGTAGAATACAATTGTCACCACCCCAAATCTCTCCCGATGGGTGACGTACTAGGCGACTAAGAATAAATCAGTGATCAGAAGAATGGGTAGCAAGCAGCGTTCAACCTAGCAATGTACTGCGACTTTTGTGCCCAATAAATGGTAATAGGCTCGCCACCTGTTAATAGGACCTAACTTAGTTGGCAAAAAATGAGTGTTTTATCACCTCAGCCTATCCGTTCGCGGCTTAGGCGTGATTTATGTATGTAGCAAACTCAAATGAAATGTCAAAACGTAGTCACTTTGAGATTGTTCAAAAAACTAATCCGTTCCAGCTTCTTAGACCGACTACGACAAGAGCTCACTTGATTTCATGTTGAAGTTCACGGCAATTGTTCGCGAAATTTATCATGGACTTTGGAGTTGTTTCAGATGTCTCCAGAACAAGTTTCGCGACTCAGGTAATTTTAATTTGTCTAATTGACTTCTGAGTTTGTGCGGCAAGTTGCTAGTCGAATCTGGAACTTTCGGATAGTGGCTAAATAAGGATTTGAGTAATGGGCGTGTTAAATCTAACAGCTGTACTGAGACAAGACTTTATAAATAAAAGGATTCCTTAGCGAGCTTTTCGTCGATTCAAGACTAGTCACTATTTATACCATTACATTACTTTATTAGATTTGAGGGTTGACCTTGCCATCAAACTGCATGGGTTCTCACCAAATCACTCTCTCCATTCGTCGGTCTCTCGAAATGGTCCTTTCCGTCTCTTTTCTATACATTCATTCATCACTAGCACATTTACGATGTGATGGATGATAATAATGTGAATCAAAAGGAAGTGTTGTCGTATGATCGATATTAATCGAAGAAGATACATAACTACTACGCCGACCGAAGTCAAGGGGTAGGCATAGGAGAATTCACAGCCACATTTCGAAAATTCTGTTATAGGACGCGAGTTTATTGCCATCTATCGGGCACGTAAATCGCAGTATAGCTAGTTGGTATAAGAGGAACGCTGCTGCCCGTTACTCATCGCTATACGTGGTCGCCTTGTACGACAGACGCGCGGCGGGAGAGACGGAGGGGTAAAGCAAAATATAGATTAATAAGGCAAAATATCGTAACCATTTTTTTGCAATTTCCTTGTAGACTAACTGCTGCTGCTAACGTCTACAAGGAAATTGCAAATTTATCAGTGTTTGCAAAGAAGCGCTTTCCCTTGGATTATGTTCTGCAACTAATCATAAATTGTCGGAACGTGTAAAAAAGGGTACTCTCTTTTAATATAAACACCTAACTGCCGCACTCAGAGACGTTAAATAACGTTAGTGAGTACTTAACGTCAAAAAATGGCAATTCAAAACTAGTCGCTATTCTTGCCGGGTCTATGGTCTAGATTTGAATGAAAATTTTTGACATTAAATACTCATTAAAGTTAATTGATGTCTCTGAGTGCGGCAGTTAGTCTTCTCTACTGCATACAGAGAACGATGACGGATTTATCACGTGACTAAACGCCTTATTTGTTTCCAAAGAGACCATAATCAAAACTGTCTACTGTCCTGCATTACGAAAGTATTACATACTTATATTACGTCTATTTATCCTCGAAGGGGTGGTAGGCAGAGGTGGTTAATTACCCACGTTTTTCCAAATATTTTAAGTCCCATGTAGGTGGTGAGCCTATGGCCATCTATCGGGTACTTAAATCGCAGTACGAGTAACTAAGATATAAGAGGAACGATGATGCGCGTTACTCATCGTAGCTGAACACTTAGTCGCCTTGTACGACGCCCAAGCTAGAAAGAGACGGCGGATGAAAATTCTTCTTCCTGCCCCTATCCCGCTCTAGGCGCAGTTGGCACAACATGTTTTCTTCTTCCACTCCTCCTCCGCTCTTCTCGCTATCATATCCTCCTTTACACAATCCATCCATCATTTCTTTGGTCTTCGTCTCCTTCTACGTCCATCATTCTTCTGCCAACATGGCTTTCATCTATTCGCATAACATGAGCTATTTGCACTTACAAAATATCTCCATTAAATAAATAGAGTAGTGGAGCGCCACATTTCAGCTTAGATATTATGAGCTCTCCTGAGTTTACTTTAATTCCATTTATCAAGGAAATAAAGTGTCTTAAAAGGTCCTCCTTTAAAGTTAGGTTACGTGTTGGTGAAAACGGGCATTAATCGGCCTGTACGACACCCGTGGGAAATGCAGGGGTAGTAAGTATCAACTATATTTTGGTTTGCTAAAAGCGCTATAAAAGAGAGATAACATATACAATTAGTAAATTGGGTAGCAAGAGTTGTTTTAAATAAAGCACTTGGTTCTTAAGCTTCACAGAACGGACCCGAGCTGTCGAAGACTCGATTACGTCCCAAAAAGGATTTTAAATTGAATTATAAGTCAATACATTTTGTGAGCATTTCCATTTTTCTTCGCCAATCAAATTACTCTTGCATTGGTAATTTCAAATATGGCGACTTCCATTTTTTTCACTTCTCAACGAATTAATCTAACTTTCAACTTCACAGTGATTAATCTAACTTTTTTCTCAGTTGTGAACGAATTGGATGGCGCATTGGTTACCTACGTTTGTGATTTAGCTCAGCTCAGGGTTTCGCAAAAGACACTATGTCGAAAGAAGACCAAAATTATTTTCGGTAGACTTCCTCCGTGCTTTGGATGGCACGATTCGATAATACCTGCTGATACGCATTGGGTTTCTTGTGTTATATATAGCACACTAGTTATTAAGATCTTTAAAGTCTTAGAGGCGACATGATTAAAAAGGACATGCAAATTCTTTACCTACTCAAATTGCTAATTAAAAACAAAAATTTCGTAACGCAATGTTGGAATCCGCTTGACTATTTTTAAGGTTCTGGAGACTACTCGTATTACAGGAGCTAAATGATTGTTTTGGTTGTCTGAATATGAAAAAGGAAGCAAACTATTGTCGTAAACAATTTAATCACATCGGCGGTTGGAGGCCTAAAATTAGGATCTAACGCAATAATCGATTCAGTCGCTCCAAAAAACGTACACCTACCCTCTTCTTCTATCTGGGGTCGGCGCAGTATGTCTCCTCTTTCATTCATATCGGTCAGACGTCATCAAACCATCCACTCCCTTTTGATTCATATCATTCATCACACCGCAAAGGTGTAAGTAATGAATGAATGTATAGAAAAGAGACGGATAGGACCATGTCGAGAGGCCGATGAACGGAGAGAGTGATTTTGATTTCAAGATTCCAATCCATACTGCTCAAGGTTTTGTCTTAGGTTTTACAGCCAGCCGCCTGCCTGACACTAATCATCTTTGGGCATGCTATTGTTGGTGGTATGCTCTCCACCATTCGGGTGCCCCTAAGTGCTTTTTGGTCTACACTGGTCAATACTCCCTTAGTCGACTTTTACGACACCCATGATATGAGTCGGGGCTGTCAAATTCTACGTTATTTTTTCGCTCCCAGGCCAGAATGGAAAACTACTCCTATTAGATACATACATAAATCACGCCTATATCCCTGAAAGAGTAGGCAGAGTTGAATTAATAACCACATTTCGCCAATTATGTTACGAAAATCACAGTACATTGCTAGATGATATAAAAGTAACGCTGCTGCCCATTTCTCATCACTCTTTTAACTGTTAGTCGCTTGTGCGACACCCGTAGAAAAGATTTGGGGTGGTGACAATTGAATGCTGCTCTGCCGTCACCACACGGCATCCTTTTACATAAGCTAAATAATTGCATTGGCTGTCAGAATATAAAAAGGAAGCTAAACATTGTCGTAAACAATTTATTACTTACAACGGCGGTCGGAGGCCTACTAAGCCACGAATCAGTCGTCCCAAAAAACCTACACTTACCCTCCCTACGCCTTTTAATTTGCAAAAAAGTCGCTTCGTGTAAAGGCGTAATTCATTTTCCAGTTCCGAATCGCAAGCAGGCATCGACCTATTTACATTTTTGCAATCATTGTTGCTTTTGTATGTCGTTCGGTTCTTGTTTTGCATTGAGGAGCAGCGTTGAATGGCATAATTAACATGCAGGGATTCCGTGACGCGATGTGAATCGCTCTGGGCATGTGCTCTTTGTTCGGGCTTTGCGTTGTTTTTAGGGTCCCGCAATCAAAGGGTAAAACGGGACTCTTTTACTAAGACTTCGCTGTCCGCTCGTCCGTCTGTTACCAGGCTGTATCTCACGAACTGTAATAGTTAGACGAAGTACAGCCAACGCCTGTTCAGAAATACTACCTAAAACTGTGAACTTTCTTTAATCGATTGTCAACCTTAACTGCTTTCTAGTAAACAACAAAGGCGATTGGGAAAATGTGACATATTGTCGTAGTCAGACATGCTGTTGACTGTACCAATGAAGTCTGAATGTATCCTAACAGAAGTAAAACATTGTTTTAGGGTTCCGTACTCAAAGGGTAAAACAGACCCTATGAGGGTCGAACTAAGACCTTGAAGTCCGTCTGCCACCAGCCTAAATCTCATGAACCGTTATAGACAGTTAAAAATTCACAGATGATGTATTTCTGTTGCCGCTATCTACGCGAAATAATGAATGTTTAAAAGAGTATTTTTATGATAAGCTCACACTTCTGAACAAATACACACATACATAAATCACGCCTATATCCCCGAAATACCTACCAGAGGTGATTTACACCCACTTTTTACCAATTAGTTTAGTTCCCATGTGTGTATTAGTCCGAACCTATTGCCATCTATCGGGCACGTAAATTGCAATATATTGTTAGGTGTGGTATAAGAGAAACTCTCCTGCCCATTACTCATCGTTGTCTTTACGTCTTAGTCGCCTTGTACGACCGACACCCACGGAAGAGATGGGGATTGTGACAATTTAATGTATAATGTTCTGCCGTCACCGCACTGCAGAGAATGATGCAAATACTATTAAACAAAATAAAATAAAGATTTAAGTGGGCCCACATACAACAAACGTGATTTTTTTGCTTGTTTTATAAATAATATAGACAGTAACTATAACAGTGCGGAACCATTCGTGCGCGCGTCGAACTCGCACTTGGCCGGTTTTATTGTCTTTTACATGCAGCTTTATGGTGTGGCGTATTGTCACTTTGCTGTAAATGTGTGCTGAATAATTGGAACGGCTTACATGGTTGTCGAATTCGATTTATGTGAAGACTTCAACTTTTTGCTAGTTCACCTCTGCCTACCCCTTCGGGGATATAGGCGTGATTTATGTATGGATATTCAACTTTTTGAAAGGCTTCGGTGTGTTTTTCTTTAATAGTGGTTTTGTTTGAAACTTCGATATAATGTGCCCGATAGATGGCAATAGGCTTGCCACCTATTACATGGGACCTATAATGAAAATGAAAATAAAAATATGGTTTATTCATATAAGGTATGATTACGTACGCTCAAGAATCGTCAAAGAAATAACGTTAAACACTGGAAACGAAAAGAAAACAGTTTCCAATATTTAACGTTATAAGCTACACCATCCGTTCGTAAACTACCAGGAGGCCTTGTTCTGAGAAGAACGGGCAAGAAACTCAGCAAGTTTGTTCCTCCCTTTACATGAAGTTATGAGTTAATGAAAGATGTCATAAAATGTTTTAATATATTAGATATCCTATTATATTCTATCTTATCATATTAGTTATCATATTTATAAAATATATTTAATTTGAATGTTTATGGACATCTTTCATTGAGTATAAAAAAATATATATAATTATTAATTATAACGTGGTTACGCAAGAACAAATTGTCACAACCCCCTATCTCTCCCGTGGGTATCATACGATAATGACTGCGAAAAGTAATGTTCTCGGATAGTGCTATCCGTACTCCCAAACTGCGGCGATAGTGATTTGATTACATCGAGATTTAATTTGGACCCTTAGGTATATTTATTAACAACCACTAAAACGCGGGGCTAACCAAATTAAACACACCCAAATTTATAAATAAACCCGGGTGCCTGGCTTATCTTTCGCGTTATTAACACTTTCATGATCAAAGGAATATAAAATTTCGGCTCAGTAGGTACCTTGGACCGCCACGTAAATAATACAGAAAATACCCTCGGTGGTGAAAGGAGATAACTTTATACGAGCTTCGCGTCCGATTCTGTTCGTTTGAATTCAAATCTTGCTTTGGAGTTCAAACACACCGGGCGCAATAGAATTGGCCTCATTTTCATAAGGAGTGCGCACAAAAACAAAAGTGTTTTATTACAGAGAAACAATTTGCCATGGACCTTGAGTCGGTTTGCCTTCGTTCGGTCTCTAATTTTATTCCAACCACGCCCATGTAAATATATCATTAAATACTAAAGCTATGGTTTTTTGAATCTTATCCCTACTGTTCTGACAGGTATTGTCCACTTAAAAGCAGTGCTCAAAATTTGAGTAGCATTTCTGTATTCGGGGGATAGTGCAGTCCACCTTTTGTATATATTTTTTTTTTTTTCAAGAAAAATGTAACCTTATTCTAACTGCGGTCTCGATGGCAGCACACTTCATAACTGCGTGCCAACTCAGTACAGAAATTAAATTTATTAAACACTAGAAATAAATTGCCAGTACCTAATGCAACTAAAAGCACGATTGTAATTCTAAATGAAATTTAATATTCGCTTTGCAATTTAAGTTTCACAAAACTAGAAAGTGCGCAACCGTGAAAAAGTTCTTTTATTAAATTTTCCCGACTTGCGCTGCTCAAATGTTTTTTCAATAACACAAACTGTTCCTGATAAATAAGTGGGTTGATTCAAAAGCAGTTTTTTCGCCAGACTTACCGCTGCTAGTGGCGAGAACGGGATGTCGGGAAATTTACAAGGAAATTAAATAACTTTCCGGTTAAATTTGTTCATTTTGTAATTTTGATGTAATTTTCTGAGATGATGCCGACATGGTGCATGATGAAGAAAATCTAACAGTAGACGGTGAGATTTTAAGCCGGCTATTAAACAATTTAGTTTCGATTTAGTTTGGATGATCCATGTTGGGTTGGGAGCAAAATCTTCCATGCTGGCCTGGGAGCTAAAAGAATTACGCAGAATGTGCAGGTCTCGACTCACCCCCGGGGTGTAGTGAAAGTTGACTAAGGAGGATTGCCTGGTTTAGATCCTTATATACCTTGGGGCACCCGAATGGTGGAGGGCTAACCACCAACAACAGCATACAATAAGAGGGTTGGTGTCAGGCCGGCTGTAAAACTTGAGCGAAAACTTGAGTAGTAATAACTGTCTCCAATCATCAGACTTTCGAAATGGTCCTTTCCATTTCTTTCCTCTACATTTATTCATCATCATTAGCACCTTTCCGGTATGATGAATGATATGAATTAAATTGGATTGTATGGGTTGAGACCCTGGAAAACTTGAGCACAATGCTCGATGATCTCAGTAGAGTCTCGCAACAAGTGGGTCTTAAAATGAACATGGATAAGACAAAAATCATGTCAAACTCCCATGTCGTACCCACTACTGTACAGGTTGGGAACTCTACACTGGAAGTTGTTGACGATTATATTTACCTGGGACAAAAAGTCCAACTTGGTAAGTCCAACTTCCAAAAAGAGGTCAATCGACGCATCCAACTCGGCTGGGCAGCGTTCGGGAACTTCAATGCGTGTGTGTTGCCAGTGATGACTTACGGCACCGAAACGTGGCCGCTTACAATGGGCCTTTTAAGAAGACTCAAAGTCACCCAAAGGGCAATGGAGAGGGCTATGCTCGGTGTTTCCCTGCGTGATCATATCAGAAATGATGAGATCCGCAGGAGAACTAAGGTCACCGACATAGCCCGAAGAATTGCGGACCTTAAGTGGCAGTGGGCAGGGCACATTGCGAGGAGGACTGACGGCCGTTGGGGCGGAAAGGTCCTCGAATGGCGGCCACGAACCGGGAGACGCAGCGTTGGAAGGCCCCCCACAAGGTGGACCGACGATCTGGTGAAGGTCGCGGGAAGCTGTTGGATGCGGGCAGCGCAGGACCGATCGGTTTGGAGATCCTTGGGGAAGGCCTATGCCCAACAGTGAGCGTCTCTCGGCTGAATGATGATGATGATGTATGGGTTGATGATCTATGACTGATATTAATGGAAGAAGAGGAAACATACTGCGCCGTCCCCAGGTAAACTAGGAACAGAGCAGGAAGAAGAAGAATATTAAACGAAGACTATACAAGAGGTATCAGTCGGGGTATTAAGTTTAACATGCACGTCGCATGTTACTGATGAGGTATTTTGGCTTCACCTATATCGTGTCCAACAAATCGCCTGTGTAAGCGTTCAATTCAATATTCAATGCGACTAGGCGCTGGTCCAAAAATCTCAAACGTGACCTGAACGTAGCTCGGCGCAATCCAATAACTATTAGGCGTCAGCCGTTTTTGTTAAAAATGTCTTGTTTGTTTTATGTTTCTTGGGTCAGACGACATCAAGCCATCCACTCCCTTTTGATTCATACCATCTATCACACCAGATATTATTATGTGCTAATGGGTATTAACGAGTGCAGATGCAGCCGGGACCAACGGCTTAACGGACCTTCCGAAGCACGGATAAACTCTAGATTATATACTGTTGATCACCCAACCCATGCAATTGTTATTTTCTGCTGAAACTGTGCCAAAAAGAAACACGATTAACACTTCAGTTACAATTACATTGGCTGATAGGTACTATGCTGCTAAGTCGCTAATTTTATTTCAAAACTGAAGTCATACCATAAGATCTGTCATAAGTTAGTTTGTCTTGCCCACTCTTTAATTGGGTGATGGCAGAGTAGAATACAACTGTCACCACCCCAAATCTCTTCCGTAGGTGTCGTACAAGGCAACTAGGGGTTAAAACAGGATGAGGAATGCGCAGCAGCGTTCCTTTTAGACCACCTAGCAATGTAGGTACTGCGACTTTCCAGCTTGATAAATGGAAATAGGCTCGCTACCTATTACATGGGACCTAACAAAATTGGCAAGGCGTGGGTGTTTATTCACCTCTGCCTACCCCTTCGGAATTATAGGCGTGATTTATGTATGTATTTACGTATTCTTTAAATTCTATTTCAAAACTATACTCCAGCTCAAACCTCTGACACCGTTTGAATCAGATATACTGACTCCGAATCCGAAGTCACTCCAATGTCCAAGCAACGTCCTAACCTAGTATGCAACATATCGAACTGACTGAATCCGTGGTCGCAATTCATTTTGGTTGCGTACAAAGTGATTCCGATTGGATTTTGGTTACTCGTATTTGTGGAGTTTAGGAATTTTGTGGGGTAAGCCTTGTTACAAAGGCTGTTAGTTGGATAGTGGTTAAAGTTAGGTTTGCTGATGAACTATGACGGTTGTAATTGATAATGTATAGGACTTAGTAAAACGTTTGACCAATATGAATAGAAGATGAAAATTATTGTGGCGACGCCAGATAATCTGGGAACTGACAGGAAGATGATATATTTTTATTACATAATATACATACATCAATCACACCTATAATCCTCGAAGGGACCGGCAGAGGTGAATGTGAATGAACACGGAAAAAATTGTGTCGGTATTACCACACCATTTTTTCCGACATTCATTAACAGTCCTAAGTGAGTAGGTAGTAAATTTAACTTTTTTTCCTTTCCTCTTAATAGAGATAATTACCTATATGCAAAACCGACGAGAATAGTAATAAAAGACAGACAGATTATGCAAATCCAGACTTCACAACTTACTGGGAAATTCAGAGGCCATTATGAACTACACTATCCTATCCCTTTGTGAGGCTTCTTTAACCCGGGGCCTGACCCGTGTCACTTGCTCTGAATAAAGAATAATAAATTTACAACGTCGACACAAACAAAAGCTTTTTAGTTCAAACATTCCTGTTGAATTTAATTTCAGGGTAGTAGTCAATTAAGCGAAGTTAGTTTGAACTAAAGATAATAGGTACAGCAACAATTACAACGTTGGATCACTCGAGGTAAACACAACTGTCTAACCTGAGCACTAACCACCAAATGTGGTTAACGCTAGGCAGGCTGCCGGCAGTAAAACCTTGAATAGTATGGATTCGAATGTAGTCATTACAGTCACTCTCTCCGTTCATCGGTATGGTCATTTTATCACAATTTTCTATACATACATTCATCGCTATCACCTTTCGGGATTAATGCATGGTTGACGTTCGGTCGATATAAATTCCAAAGAAATCATACTGGACTGATTGACTACAGATAATCTGGGAACAAGGTTGGACAGTGAAGTGCACATCTTATATCGACTGTAATATTAATATGATGAGGAAACAGGAACAAACTATTTTCACAATTTCGCATTTTAGTAACACTAAAAAATATCGATTTTCTCTAGGAAGAACGGGTCGTAACACTCAACAGTCCATTGTTATCATTTAGTAAGTTATTCACCGTTGACTTTAATCATGCTATTAAATTTCAAAACCGAATAGGTAAAACATAATTTTGATAATAAAATTGTGGGCTAAATTGGTAAAATTTTATGTCACCTGATCTTGACAATTATAGGATTGAAAAACCGGAAACGGTTGTACATAGAAGAATAGAAGAAGAAGAAAAACCAATAATCATTATTTTAGGAAGAAGTCAACTTAGACACCTTGACCTTCTTCGCTAAAAATAGTTAAAGCTTCCTAATTCACATCGCAATATATTTTAACGGAACCCTTTCTTAAGACACGGCCTAACGAGTGTAATTAAACTGTCCCAAATTCCACGACGCTTCTAAGGTTAGCCTTTAATACAGACAGATGGATTTAGACCTTTGACTCTCATAAGTAAATCTGTCGGTGGGCCTACATATCCTGAACATTGTAGTGCTTTGTCCGCTAAGTTGTAATTTATGCTTCCTAATAAGGCGTTTAAGCCATCAGGATTATGAGCTAAATACACAAGGTGCTATAGAGTATACTGTGCTGATGGCTTAAAATGTTTTTAGACCTATCAAAATACAATTGCCTTCACCACTCGCTTTCGTGCTAGGTGACTTGTTGGCGTCAATTGTATAGATTTTTTTATTGGCAACGGATATTGATAAATTTCATTTTATTATTGTGTTTTGAATATTTATTTGATTCTGTAGGTACTGTTTATGTCTAGTTTTGAGCAATATTTTAAAAGAACTGTTGGTACTTTGTTCGCCTCTTAGGGCCTCGCCGAAACTTCTCAAAAACAAGCTAAACTTAAGTTTTTTTAATGTATTATTATTTAGGGCCTTGGGGAAAGTTTCAGCAGAACAAGAAACAGGTAAGTTATTTTACCAACTACAATTCAAAGCTTAGAAGGTTCCAATTACATTAAAACGAAGCGACCTTCTCAAAATGCTCTTCCCATGTTTTCAGACCAATTCAATTTTGGGAAGAAACTGCCGACGACTCGATTGTGAAAGCGACCGTTCAAACTTCATTTGAAGCAGTCAAAGCTCAGACCGTAGCCGGCATTCACGCCGGTGCTTTGTGAAAAACTAGTGAGCAATACAATGTTAGTGCAAAAAACCGTCAAAGTTTGCTTTGATGGCACGTAACGCTATTTTCATTGTTCGTAGCTGCTACTGGAATATCAATTTCAAGCAACTAAGTAATGGACTGGGAAATTTGATAGTGAAGTTTAAAGCTGCAATTTCGTGAATTTAAACCTTAACACATATGAACAGGCAGAGTTTGTCCACGACAAGACCAGAATTTCAGTTAATCCCAGAGAGTTATTGTTGCAAAAAATTGGCCTTCCAAATTAAAATTTCCGCATAAATTATTTCATTACTCCCAAATTTATAACATTCTGATACAAAGGCCCAAATTAAAAATACCATTTAATCATTCCACGTATGCTTGATGCTTAAACATAAAAAGCTGAGAATGCTTTTACCTTTATTGAGAGAAAATTCCGCGAAGAAATCGTGTGTGATAGAGAGTTGACGTTCAAGCGAAGTATTTTTTGAGCAATATCTGCGACGCGCTTTAATCCCCATACATTTTTTGCATATTTCTCTCAAAAATGTTCTCCAAGAACTGCTGACACTTTTATCACCTGAAGCTTTTGACTGACTGCTCGTTTGAATCAGGCGTAGACCTTTCGTAATCATATTCATTGAATTGTCGGAAATTGATATATTTCAGAATATATTGAATATGTGATGGCTGCGGATCCTCGTAAAATATAGACTTGTTTGAGCAGGATCGATGTAGATGACCAAATGAATGATATTTTGGAAAGGTGGAGGTTGGTGAATAATAAATTGTGTATGTAAATTCGTATGTCCGCCTTTGCAAAATATACGCCTTTGCAAATATTATAGCAATGTGTATTTAAACACAATGTGGGTGCTAGTTCACCTCTGCCTACCCCTTCGGGGATATAGGCGTGATTTATGTATGTATGTATGTATTTACACATTGCTACTATAATGAAGCTGGCGGTATGGACTAGCACTACTTTATTTATAATTTTCCTAGGTGAGTCATATATTCTGTCATGTCGCAGAAGGAGGCAGCGGAGAGGGACCGGGAAGACGATGCTCTTGCCGCTCCCTTCCAGCGCAGACGGACGGGCCGAAGGAGTCGAGCTCATCTTCGTCCTCCCTAGGTCCGTCAAGGGTGGCCTGCACACATGGGTTAGCCCTCTTGTGTGCATTGCACAGGCCACCACGTCTGGGGGGATGTCCAGTGTGACATCTCCCCCTCGGCGTTAACCCTGGCGTAAGCTGGGAGGCCCTGGGGATCCCCTCTTACAGGGCTAGGAGGAACACCGGAGTGGTTTAGTGGGTAGTGCTGGTCGCTTCGTGCCTTGTCGAGTCCCACACACGCCAGTCGCCTAGCTAGCGGCTGATATGGTGCTTCAAAGCATTCCACTCCGAAAAAAAAAGGTGAGTCATATATAAAATATTATGACTAATTTATGGCCATAAAATGTTAACTTTTGAAATAAGTTTATCAATTTTCAGCAGCTCCCTAAATTTGCGATAGGTCCGCCAACTATGACTAGGTTCTAACATATTTTGCGAAAGGTAGGTGTCAATAAACCTCTGCCTACCTCTTCGGGGATAAATAGAAGTGACTTACGTATGTATGGTACAGTTCAATGAATTTGTAACGCCAAGTCTATTTAAAACTCCTTTTACAATGTTGGCTGCCTATAAAAGGAATGTGTTTTTTTCTGTTTGGCATTTTATGTTTTGTTTTCTTTCGTCATTGTGTATAGCTATCGTATATTTTTCACAAATCAAACAGGAACAAAACAAATCATAAGCGCCAAAGAGAATAGTATTTTTTTTTACATGCAGCCATAAAACATAAAAGGAGATTTCAATGAGACCTTACTTAACTTACAGTTGCATGCATGAACTTGTGCCTTTCTCCAGTAAACCGTATCGCGTAAAATGCTCTAACGAACAATGCAAAACAAATAAGTGAGTTTACAGCATATACTATGTTGTGTAAGGCAAACGCTCCTATCTCGACGGGAAGGCAACGTGGGGACACCCGGCAACATTGCTTGCCAGTTGATAGAAAGTTTTCTCATTATTTCAGTGGCGGATAGTGTTGTATACGTTCCGCGGTTAAATACAATAGTTTGTCTATGTAATGACTAATTGGAATTTCGGAACTACGTACGTGTATTTTGCTGAACTAATTTTATAATATAAATAACATAAAAATTAACATGGAGTGTAGGAACAAGCATATTTTATTTGACTATATTATTATGACTATTATTATATACCAATGCCGTGTGGTGACAGCAGAGCATAACACAATTGTCGCCACCCCCACCTCTCCCGTGGGTGTTGTACAAGGCGACTAAGGGTAAAGACAGCGATTAGTAATGGGCAGCAAGCAGCATTCTTCTCATACCACCTAGCAATATACTGTGGTTTATGTGTCCGATATAATTATATGGCAATATGCTCGCCACCTGATGGACACGGGACCTAACTTATTTGGCGAAAAGTGGGTGTTTAATTCACCTCTGCCTACCTCTTCGGGGATATAGGAATGATTTATGTACGTATGTATTTAAGAATGCCGTGTGGTGACGGCAGAGTAGAATACAATTGTCACCACCCCAAAACTCTCCCGTGGGTGTCGTACAAGGCGACTAAGGATAAATCATTGATGAGGAATAGGCAGCAGCGTTCCTCTTATACCACCCAGCAATGTACTGCGACTTTTGTGCCCGATAAATGGCAATAGGCTCGCCACCTATTACATGGGACCTGACATATTTGGCGAAACGTGGGTGCTAGTTCGCCTCTGCCTGCCCCTTCGGGGATGTAGGCGTGATTTATGTATGTATGTATTTAAGAATATTTTTACTGACTGGGTTTCATTGTATTTTTGTAAGTCTCGAAAGATTTTGCAAAATAAGTGTGTACGCGCGTGCCTGATGCGAGCATATAAAGATTAATGAGCCCTCTCAATGAAAACAGAATATTTGAATAAGAAAATTGAGCTTCGCAATACACAGAAGTTGAAAGAATGCGTGTCGTACCCTTGGCGGCTCGTTACGTCCTTAAGCATGCGTTAAGGAATGTGTATTATTTTTTTTCCTACAGGGGAAACACTTGCTCTTTATTTTACATACCACTCATACATAAGTCACGCCTTTCTCCCCTAAGAGGAGTAGGCAGAGGTCACTTCTTTCCACTTGCTACGATCCTTACATACTTCTTTCGCTTCATCCGATCTCGTTATTGTCCGCATGCATTTCCGCCGGTGTCGGGTACCCTTGCCCTTATTTAAAATACTTTCAATTTTATTATGAAACATCCGCCAAGACATTCCCTTGCCATTTTATCCATTCACTTCTGCCTTATTGCAACTCTTCTTTAACTCATCCTTTCTACGTCATCAAACAATGCAAGCATACTCAATTATAGCCTTTACGTATTTTCTTTCAAACCACTCGCTTTGCTTTACCTGATGCTAGTTTGTACGACACCCACGGGATAGATTGGAGGTGGTGACAGTTGCATTCTGCTCTGTCGTTACCACACGGCCTCATTTTTATACTCTTTAAAGCTACATAACTTTATCCCCTCTTTGCCTCTCGCCACCGCTAACAGTAATAACAAAAGCGGTTGAACGATCACCCATCTTTACAACCATAAATATCCTTTTTTTTTTCCAATAATTTCAAAACCAAATAAATAAACGGCGTTACTGAACTTCCCTTTTAAAGGTAATATATCAAGCCCTATAGCGATACGGTGATACAGATCTGTTTTAATATTCTATGCGCATTTGGGGTATTGAATTATTTGACTGCCAGTCTTAATCTTGATTTTATTTAATCACCCAAAAGTTGTGAGTCCCATTCATTACGTTTGCGATACGAGGATCGGGTTAGGAGAGTTTTATTGCCGCTTTCGCACACAGAGCCTAAGGGTCGGTTCACATAATATGGCGAACAGCATTATTTTCACTGGTCCCAAGTTATCTTATCCATTTATATCGGTCAGACATCATAGAGACATCCGCTCTCTCTAAAATCATATCATCCATGACCGGAAAGGGACCAGGAAAATGTATAGAAACTGAGAGACCGACGCCGACGAGTCTAGAGTGATTGGTATGACAACATTTAAATCCTTTCCATCCCAATCTAAATATTGCTGAAGATTTTGGGTAAGATTTTTACTTTTGCATTAGAGTGATCCAAAGTGTTTGATGCACCAGGCAATCTCCCTTAGTCGACTATTATGACACGTTGTGTTGTAGTTGGGGCTAATATATTTATAACGTCACTCCCTGGAAAAAAATTGGTCCCATTTCCTGACAACAAAAAGCTTGGATCTTTGAAGTCTCAAGGGAACTCTCAAATGTTAACGGCATACAAATAGTAATTACAGTGTAAACAGAGTTTAGCCATGATCTTGTTTCTAGAAATAATCACTCGTGATAAAGTATACCATAAATGCTTCCGGAACTTTTTAAGACCTACATTTTCCTACATATATTTCAATGAAAATGTAATAGGTGGTGAGCCTATTGCCACCCATCGGGCACGTAAATCGCAGTATTTTGCTAGGTGGTATAAGAGGAACGCTGCTGCCCAATACTCATCGCATTGGTTCAGTGTGGTAATCAAGTGAACAAAGCGCCTAAATTCTAATTTAACATTCGGAATCAATCAATCCCCAAGCCGGCAATAATCGCCACCTGCACAAATACATAAAACTCCTGAATGTTTGTCCTATTTAGTGGGCGTTAGGCAGTCCGATCACGTAAGCTGGCTTTATGAGATAACGCCTCAGTACTCCATGGAGGACGCCAGACGTGGCCGATTAGCCTAATCGGCTCACGGCGGACGCTGCAGCCTCCTGTGGGATGCAGTGGCGTGCGATTTGCGTTCCCGACAGGAATAAGTGAGGGGGAAACCTTTTTTCTTGGAAAGCTGTAAAGAATTCGGTGGAATATTTCTCAAGTTCTTGTGCCTCCAGAACGAAAATTTTTTTGAAGGCTCTATATACAGGGAATTTCTTGGCCTTCATCTCACCTGATGGTAAGTGACGACAAGGGCCAAAGATGGAATGGAGCTTCACCTGGAATCCTCAACCACAAAGGGGCTGGCTATCTTATCACCAATTGTCGGAACACAATAATGCTGTTAACATTTTTATTATGGCTAAGATTAAGTTTGCCGCGAGGGTATCTAGAAGGCACGCGAATATGAAGCTTGGCTAGCAGCTGTCAGCAACAGTCGGCCTCTCTCGGCTGCCTAGCCGAGAGACTGTTGGGCATAGGCCTCCCCCAACGGTTTCCAAACTGATCGGTCCTGTGCAGCCCGCATCCAGTGGCTTCCCGTGACCTTTACCAGATCAACTGCCCTGTCCACCTTGTGGGGTAGCCTAGGGTAGGCTATTCTTTTATAACAAAACAAATGTTATCAAAAATACACCCGAGTGAAATCCCTTACTTTGTTTTATTTTAGTAGTTAAATCTATATAATATTATAATGCTGAAGAGTTTGTTTGGTTGGTTGGTTAAACGAGCTAATCTCAGAAACTACTGGTTCAAATTTAAAAGTTATTTTTGTGTTGGATAGTCAATTTTTTGTGGAAGGCTATAGATAGCTATAGACTATATAACGACCGACATTAACGCAAGCAAAGCCGCGGGCGACCGCTATGTGCAAATATAAGACAACATACTGGTGAGGCTATAATTTACACCTCATTTGTAAAGACAGTTAATAAGACTGCACCAACGAGACTGTTCATATCGGAAGCCAACGTTGATGCTACTAATAGTTTGGTCGAAGTCAAAGTTTGCGTTTATAGGAGTAGATGGTTATTGGGAATTCTGCCCCACCTCCGTTCGTCGGGCTCACGCCCTCACTCACTTCGGTTGACCAGAATTCCCAATAACCATTATGTATGCTAGAATCCTCCGGAAGATCATGCAACAAATACTTCTAAACTGTTCGGCTGGAAGCACCGTAGTTAACTCCCTGCGAGCCCGTGGTAAGATCACGCACTGAACAGACTCCTAACAGGTGTTGGCTGAGAGAACCGTGGTAAGTATCCCTCTGCGAGCCCATGGTAAGATCACGCACCAACACCTTCTAAACTGTTCGGCTGGAAGCACCGTAGTTAACTCCCTGCGAGCCCGTGGTAAGATCACGCACCGAACAGACTCCTAAACTGTTCAGCTGGAAGCACCGCAGTAACTTCCTGCGAGCCCGTGGTAAGATCACGCACTGAACAGACTCCTAAACTGTTCAGCTGGAAGCACCGTGTTAGAGTAACTCCCTGCGAGCCCGTGGTAAGATCACGCACTGAACAGACTCCTAACAGGTGTTGGCTGAGAGAACCGTGGTAAGTATCCCTCTGCGAGCCCATGGTAAGATCACGCACCAACACCTTCTAAACTGTTCGGCTGGAAGCACCGTAGTTAACTCCCTGCGAGCCCGTGGTAAGATCACGCACCGAACAGACTCCTAAACTGTTCAGCTGGAAGCACCGCAGTAACTCCCTGCGAGCCCGTGGTAAGATCACGCACTGAACAGACTCCTAACAGGTGTTGGCTGAGAGAACCGTGGTAAGTATCCCTCTGCGAGCCCATGGTAAGATCACGCACCAACACCTTCTAAACTGTTCGGCTGGAAGCACCGTAGTTAACTCCCTGCGAGCCCGTGGTAAGATCACGCACCGAACAGACTCCTAAACTGTTCAGCTGGAAGCACCGCAGTAACTTCCTGCGAGCCCGTGGTAAGATCACGCACTGAACAGACTCCTAAACTGTTCAGCTGGAAGCACCGTGTTAGAGTAACTCCCTGCGAGCCCGTGGTAAGATCACGCACTGAACAGACTCCTAACAGGTGTTGGCTGAGAGAACCGTGGTAAGTATCCCTCTGCGAGCCCATGGTAAGATCACGCACCAACACCTTCTAAACTGTTCGGCTGGAAGCACCGTAGTTAACTCCCTGCGAGCCCGTGGTAAGATCACGCACCGAACAGACTCCTAAACTGTTCAGCTGGAAGCACCGCAGTAACTTCCTGCGAGCCCGTGGTAAGATCACGCACTGAACAGACTCCTAAACTGTTCAGCTGGAAGCACCGTGTTAGAGTAACTCCCTGCGAGCCCGTGGTAAGATCACGCACTGAACAGACTCCTAACTACCTAATATATCAAAACTGTACTAGCTTTCTAAATATCTCTCTTTCTCTCTCTCGCTCTAGAGACTTCATATACTTACTACTTATACTTACTTTTGTTACCTTTTTAGCAAAACCAACCATTAAAACCTTTAGCTATCACATACTAGGCAAACTTGTATGTGATCGCTTATTACCTTTTATTACCTTTTAATACCTTTTACTACCAAAACTTCGAGTACCTTAAGCTATCACATACAATAAGTAAACTGTATGTGATCGCTTATTACCTTTTATTACCTTTTAATACCTTTTACTACCAAAACTTCGAGTACCTTAAGCTATCACATACAATAAGTAAACTGTATGTGATTGCTTATTACCAAATAATCATACTATCTCTAAGGGAATGGGGAATATGGGGTAGCATTTTTTAATAAAATTTTACATTGTTATCGTGCATACTAAAATTCTACGTTTGCTGAACATCCCTGTTGTCTTGCAATGAGCAGGAACTCACTCTCTGACCTGAAATCAACAACAATAAAAAATATTACATTAATTGAAAACTTTTCCTCATAATGCCCTTTGTTGCAGTGGGATACTTACAAGTTACATAAAGCAAACACCTTGTCGTTGTAATCACCAACACCCAACTCCATTATCGAACAAGTATCCTAAAATTAAAAACATGTATTAACTTTTATTACTAGCTAAAAATAAATAGATAATAATATGTCAATTTCATAATCATAATAATTATGCACTTTAATATATTCATTAGGAATAAAGAGGTTAGTGTGTCGCCTTTTTGGGGAAAACTTGGAGTAAGCGTTTGGGGCTCTATGAGAATTCAATAAAACTAACAAATAATTTTTTCTGCTTAAATCGTTAGGTAAAGTTGTAATAATTTTTGGGTCTTTAAATTTTTGAGATTTTTTTTCCAATTGCTAATTTTAACAAGTTAGTATCATCGACCCAATAAATGCATTTTATTAACCTTTGACTCATAATTTTCAAGAACATTTAAAAAATAACAAAATATATAAATCTTTGAAATAAATTACCTTGGTAAATATGCATTTTATGAAAATAGTTTATATGATGTATATTGGTCTAATAGATGTCCTGAATCGATTGAGACCGAAAAAGAGGTTGTCTGTTCGTCGATTATTTTGTCGAAATTTGTTCCTTACCTTTATATTTAAAGTAATATGACAAAACTATTTAATCGTTATAGATTATATTACTACCACGTGTTGCATTTACAAAATTTATTAGCAATAAATAGTACATTAATACATTTTGATCAGTTTCAAAAATATACTATTCTGGATTTTGAAGTATGTCATTAGTTAATTTAAAGTAATATGATAAAACTATTTAATCGTTATAAATTATATAACTACCACGTGTTGCATTTACCAAATTTATTAGCAATAAATCGTACATTATTTTGATCAGTTTCAAAAATATACTATTCTGGATTTTGAAGTATGTAATTAGTTAATTTAAAGTAATATGATAAAACTATTTAATCGTTATAAATTATATAACTACCACGTGTTCCATTTACCAAATTTATTAGCATTAAATCGTACATTATTTTGATCAGTTTCAAAAATATACTATTTTGGATTTTGAAGTATGTAATTAGTTAATTTAAAGTAATATGATAAAACTATTTAATCGTTATAAATTATATAACTACCACGTGTTGCATTTACCAAATTTATTAGCAATAAATCGTACATTATTTTGATCAGTTTAAAATATATACTATTCTGGCTTTAAATTAATAAAAGATAGGTTTGATAGGAAAAAATTAAAATAAAGAATAATTCTTGAAATATATTTTTTTTATAACCAGAAATACCTAATTGGACAAAAAAAGTAAGCAGAAATAATTGTGAGCACTTACCTGATGTTATTTATAATATTTCACAATTTTCTTCGTTTATTGTAATTAACATTGAATAGAAAATGTTAATTATTAATACACTGAACACGCACGTGGTCGATAGCTAGTTGCCGAAGTCGTCGCCGTTCCCATTGCAATGGACGAGAACGTGGGAACAGAAACTCGAGCTTCGCTTGCACTCCCCCCGCGTTAAAGTCTGAGAGCTTAGCACTATTTTATCAACACATTAAAACATACCAATAAGTCAAATTATAATAAAATATGATACGTTAGTTTTCATAAACTAAATGCTCTTAAATAATAATGAAATATTTTTAAAATAAATATGAAAACAAAAAAAAATACAATTCTAATTATACCATTGTTTTCAGTCATAAATCTTTATTTTTCTGTCACAAACAAGAGCATATAATATTTTTTTTAGTTTTTTAATTGTTTCATGTTGTTATAATGGATTTTAATATGAAGGTCCTAATTATTTGAAAGAATATTGCTACTTACACAATAACCTTTAAAGCTAGCTCTCGAACTATAATAGTGATGTTAAAAATTTAATGTGTTCGATGGTGTTTTATATTTACTCGATATTCCAATACATAAGGGTTAAAGTTTATGCAATGTTTTCTTTTACTTACAACTAAATAAATATTGGGTAAAACATTGTTCCTGCGGTATTTTGTTACAAATTATTAGCTTTCAACTACTGGTACTAGTTTTATAACTAAACTATTTTAGTATTAGATATATTGTTAAACGATAGAGAGGAGCCCTCTCAACACAGATTGTTAAAGAGAGGACACCTTCAACAATCTGTAAAATTGTGATACCAAAAATACATTCATTACTTAAGTTAAAACAAAAATACCCCGGGATCATTTAACATTCACAAAATTGAAATAACATGTCTTGAAAGTTTTATATGTAAGTAAGTACATTGTATTGAAAAACGAATGAAAAAATCAATGTTTTTAATGGGCTTGATAATTTACGATATGAATCGATTTATAAATTAACTCGATGTTTATTTCTATTGGAACGTCCCTAAGCAATAAAACGCAATCATAGCGTTTTCGCAACCAGCCACTGCAGCTTAAATTACAATGTAGTAGAATTAATAAAATGTTACTTGTAATATGATGTATTATAAAATGTCTTATGTGCAGCTGTCAGTTTCAAACAAATAATTGTTCTATTTAAGTTTCAGCAAAGTTTGGATTCAGAATTAATGAGTCGTTCTATGCTATAATAGTAATGATTAAACACTGTTAAAATCTTAGCGACCTTATTCTATTTACAATAAGAGTCATAAAAATGATCAGATTTTCATAAAAAGTATTACTTTATGCTCTACTGATTTTGACTGATTTTATTTAATGATGACATCTACCTTTTTCAACATAAAAACACAACAATTGAGGAAATTTCGTTATTTCCACAATTCACTTCGGTGGTTCAACATAATCGTGACTCCATCATAGTACCCATCAGTACCCGCCAGTGCTCAACAGTCACCATCAGTTTCCATCAGTGTTTGATTCCATCAAAGATAATATAATTAAAATGTGCGTAAGTACTTTTAGTTTTTTTTCAATAATTTACTTATTTTCCACAGATGGATAGCAAGCATATCGTACACATGTGTTGTTGAGGATAGCACATAATGTCTATGTTATAGATTGTTATGAAAATTATTAATTATTTGTGTGTCAGTGTTTCAACTGTAAATGATACATGTATAAATATTTATTTTAACAGGTCTGACTCAGAGTTTGAATCCACCGTGTTCGAGGCGCCCGAAAAGAAAACCACTACGAAAAGGAAATCGGTTGCTGTCAAGAGTGCCAAGCCACGCATTCGCCGGACGTCGACCGAATCCACGTCATACGAGTCTGTCTCTGCTCAGAGGTACATAATCATATACTATACCATAGTTACATACATACTATCTCATTACATAGTTATTATAAACTGAAGTCCCTCACCCCGTTTTTTCTTAATAAAAACACTATTACAACTATGCTAATCTTAGAAAATAGTTCAATAAGAAATGTAATTTTTTATTAATATTATTAATCCATCAGGCAGCACCACCGGCTTGCCTGCGAGCCAATCCGTATACTTGTTTCTTACATTATTATCCTAAAATAATAGTATCTGTAAATAACAGTATTTACGCTAACATAATAAAATGAACTTAAACTATAAATATCTTTTTTTTTACAGAGTAAACAAGAAACCACGCACTGACTTGTTCAACATATTACGGTCAGAGGAGGTCGTCAGCAACCAACCTAAGCAGGGTGGAGTGTTGACGTCAAGCTTCTCTAGCCGGGTCTCAACTGGTACCTCTCGTCGGACTGCCGTGACAACTGGGGACTATGTTATAGACCTTAAGGTCTATAATAAACGTGACTATCTAACTAAGCCGATCGATGTTAGATACAAGGCTGCGTTAGTGTCCGTCCGACTACAGAGCGACGACCAATCACCATCGTGGGAAGCAGTTCAAGGCTTCCTGAGCCAAGCCTGGAAGGAGTTCGAGCTTTCTGAGCCCACGCACTACTCGGATAAAGTTAATTTTAAATAATTAAGTTCATTTTAATTAAATTTTTTATATATGCTTATTATTATTATTATTTTCCATATTGGTAGGTAGGTATTTTCAAACCACGTAATACTTATATTTTACTTAGGTAACTGATAATAATAGAATATTAAAGTATTTTGTGGTATTCAATAACATGCCTTTCTGTACGACGTGTAACATATCTGTACAGAATAAATCATGGGTGGGTCATTTGAGAAGTAAATTGCACAAGCAAAACAACCACTCAATAAAACATAGCGATGGTGTGGAAATTATAACATCCGCTTTTCGCAATCGTATAATAACTTATAAAATAGTAGCAATCAATGATTACCAACTAACGTCTGTTGATAGATTTTTTGATGAAATACATATCAAAATAAAGTCACTCCTAGATGAATTCCTTATTAAGCACATATGTGTGAAAGTCAATTTTGAACTATTTGCAACATTTCTGCAATTTAAAAATAATTCACAATCAATAAAATCCTTTGGGTCGAAAAATAAACTTTTGTACTTTAATTATAACTTCGAAAATTTTTATCTCGAAGTGGTTAATTATCTAAAAAAACGTATCGAAGAATTTGAGCACCGTGACAGCGGGTGGGCTTTTTTAAACAATTCACATGTTGAGATCAATCTAAATAAATACCAGCCACTCGGAGGTTCTAGTTTTATTGAATTGCCTAAATCAATTCAACTAAAAAAGGCATGTCTAAATATCAATAATAAAGATCAATACTGTTTTTTATGGTGTGTGTCGGCAGCTCTCTATCCAGCCAAAAAACACCCAGAAAGAGTTACATCTTATCCAAATACTTTTAAAATGTTTGATATTTCTGGAATGCGTTTTCCTGTCACTTTTCGCGACATACAGACTTTCGAAGGTAATAATTCGAATATTAAGTTTATAATATATGGCTTAAAAAATAATAAAACTATAATAGGTCCGCTGTATAAATCAGACTTTAATAAAGATGACAACAACAAAATTATACATTTGTTGTATCTCGATAATGGTAATACTGCACATTATTGTTTAATTAAAGATTGTTCCAGACTTTTTCGAAGCCAGGTTACTTCACATCACAGCAGGTTATATTTCTGTGATTTGTCTTATATTTTTTAATACGCCACAAGAAGTTGATTATCATATATGTAGCGGTGTAGTGACGGTGCTACCTGAAAAAGGTTCAGTAATTCAATTTAAAAACTTCCATCGTAAACAAAACATACCTTTTTGTATCTACGCTGATTTCGAATCGATGCTACAAAGATCTGATGTTGACTGTACCGCCACTGGCAGCAACACGTCTACGTTACATCAACATATACCCATCGAGTTCGCGTATCATATTGTTTGTTGCGAAGATCCGAGCTATAATCGATACGTGTCATATCGAGGGCCTGATTGCGACCAGCGGTTTGTGCGCTGTATATTTGAGGATGTGAAAAAAATCTATGAAATAGTGAGTTCAATCTCTCCCATGATATTTAGTGAGATGGACAAAGTAAATTTTGAGAAATCAACACGTTGTCACATTTGCCAACATTTAGTATTTTCAGACAAAGTCCGCGATCACTGTCACTTGACGGGACGATACCGTGGGGCCGCACATCCCTATTGCAATTTGCAATATAAGTGCCCTTCATTTGTTCCCATATTTTTCCATAATTTAAGTGGATACGATTGCCACTTATTTATTAAAGCATTAGGTGAAGCCGATGGAGATATAAAAATTATCCCAAAAACGAAAGAAAATTACATTTCTTTTACTAAATTTGTACCAGTTTCCAATAATAAGTTTTTTCAGCTCCGTTTTGTCGATTCATTCAAATTTTTGGGTACCAGTTTAAGTCAATTAGCTGAAACTTTAAAGCCAGAAGACTTTAAATATTTAAAAAGTCACTTTCCCAATGATAAAAAATTTCAGTTGCTTACTCGCAAGGGCATCTATCCTTACGAATATATGGACTCATGGGAAAGGTATCAAGAAAGATCCCTTCCTCAGAAGGAATGCTTTTTTAGTGCGCTCAATGGTCACGGAATTTCTGACGATGATTATCAACATGCTCGTTTGATATGGTCAACATTTAATATTTGTGATTTAGGAAGTTATACGGATTTATATCTGAAAACTGATGTGCTTTTATTAACCGATATTTTTGAACATTTTAGAAAAACTTGCAGACAACATTATCAATTAGATCCGGCTTTCTACCTAACCGCACCTAGTTTGTCTTTTGACGCGATGTTGTTAAAGACGGGAGTACAGCTTGAACTTATTGATGACTTAGCTATGTTACGAATGTTACAAAGCGGTATCAGAGGCGGTGTGTGCTTGTGTTCTCACAGATACGCTAAAGCAAATAACGTATTTTTATCAGATTATGATCGTTCTAAACCTAGTTCTTATATTGCTTACATTGACTGCAATAATTTATATGGACATAGCATGTGTCAATTTTTACCGTTATCGAATTTCAGATTTTTAGAACAACACGAAATTGATAATTTGATAGTATCTGATATTTCAATAGATGCAGAGTATGGTTTTATTCTTGAAGTAGATTTAGAATATCCCAAACATCTGCATCACTTGCATAACGACCTACCGTTCTGTCCCGAAAAATGTATCCCACCGGGTGGAAAGAATCATAAACTCGTTCCTAATTTATATGACAAATTCAATTATGTTATACATTATATACATTTGAAAACCTGTCTTAAACATGGGTTGATATTAAGGAAAATTCATCGAGTAATCAGTTTTAAGCAAAGTCCATACTTAAAACAGTACATTGATTTAAATACAGAACTAAGACAGAAAAGTACCTCAAAATTTGAACAAGATTTTTTTAAGCTTTTAAATAACAGTGTGTTTGGAAAAACTTTGGAAAATACTGAGAAACGTGTTAACGTTTATATGGTTAATCAGTGGTCAGATCACAAAAATGTTACCAAAAAAAGGAAGAGCGCACGACAACTTATTGTTAAACCTAATTTTCATAGTGCGTCAGTATTTACAGAAAATTTAGTTGCAGTACAATTAAAGCCAGAGCAAGTCATTTTAAACAAACCAATTTATATAGGTTTTACGGTCTTAGAATTATCAAAAAGTCATATGTATGATTTCCACTACTCTATAATTCAACCTTATTACAGCACGAACGTACAGATGTGTTACACGGATACTGATAGTTTTATATACCACATATATACACATAATTTTTATAAAGATTTAAAAGAAAATTTCCTACGATATATTGATACAAGTAATTACCGAGAGACTAATAAATATAACTTGCCCATACAAAATAAAAAAATTCCAGGCTTGTTTAAAGACGAAATGGGGGGTAAAATTGTTTCTGAATTTGTTGGACTTCGTTCTAAGCTATATTGTATAAAAACTGTAGACAACACAATAAAAAAAGCAAAGGGAATAAAAAAAAATATTGTAGCAAAATTGGATGTAGCGGACTATGAAAAAACACTGTTTGAGGGTGACATTGTCCGCAAAACCAACGTTTTATTTAAATCCATTAAACACGACATTTTCACATGTGCAGTGAACAAAATAGCTTTATCCGGTGATGATGACAAGAGGTTGATACTAAAAGATAAAGTTTCTACAAGAGCATGGGGACATACTAACATACTTAATTTTTAAACCTCTTTTTAACATGTGTGTTAAGTATATTAAGTTATAAGTTTAAGTTGGTTGTAAATTTAGTTAATACTATTAGTGTCTAAAAACTTTTGAATTTTATTATAAATGTACTTATATAAATATCAAATTTATCATAATAATATGTAATATGAAACTGTGTATACCTACCTACATTTATATGAAACAAAAATTACTTAATAAAACTATATGAATTATTATTTTTGTTTTTTTTTTTTCAATTAATACTCAATATTTGCTTTAGATTACGGTAGAGCCTTGTTATAATAACCCAAGTGAATAAATCACACTTAAAAATCATGTTCTAACATGTTCATAGAATAATGCAATCCGATCCACAACGTTCCGCCATGTTGCGTTGTCAGCGTTAGGTTTTTACGAACACACACACACACCACACCACAACACTCGTGTAATGAAATACCTATATATATGAAATATTTTTATGAAATAAATTCACTTTTGTTTGCATACAAAACGGATTTGACGTTATTATGGTAAGTTCATTTGCGAAATTTAAGATTTTGATAATAATAAATCGATTTTGTCTGTAGCCATCTAACAAAATATACATTTCAGGATACTCCACCGCCGTCCCCAGTTTTGGCTCTACCAGATGAAGAACTCCAATATCTGAGACCAGCATTTTATCAACAAGATGCTCAAGACCTGAATCTATACCTTGAAGAAACGAATCACTTTGAACCACAGAATACACGCACGAAGCCTTATGTTAGGAAGTTAAAAAAACATCGCAAGAAAAGATGTTATCTAAAACATTTCCACAACCAACAACATTCGTTTGTTTTAAAAAGTGCTCCAAAAAAAGGTCGATATTTAATTAAAATTAAAATTGTGGACTTAGAAGCACCAGTGCCTTGTGATTCCGATGAAGATAACACGATGCTGCGTGCACAATACGTGGTTGAAGACAACGTTGATGGTATTATGGACCAGACTGAATGTCTCATTAGTAATATCTCCAAAAAGTTGTGTGGATATAGTTATAATAGTTTTTAATTGAATATCTGCAATTAACTTAAATATTAAAGGTCTCAAGAAGGTTCAGTTTATGTGTGATTTATCATAATTCATACAATAACACCTACCGAGATACATTTCAATAACCAATCTTAAGGTTATAGTTTCACTGTGTGAAAAATTCTGTATTATGTATAAATTAAATGAACTTAATTAATAAATATTTTATTATTTCATTTTCAAAATACCTAGTTTTTTTTCTAACATAATCTGCTTTTATAAGAGAAAAACAATAAAATAAATGTTATCAATATTTATTAAAGAAAGAAAATCATTACAGACATGTAAAAGTTACACTACAATAGTTACTTAATATATAAAAAAAAAATTAAATAGTAATGTTATTATCTACACACCACTTTCTTATACATATAACATTTTTTAAAGCACAGTATTTTAAATGGTTAAAACAATTATATGCAAATATATCTTTACAGTAGAGTTCAGTTAAAGTATTTAAATTAGGAATGCCCGTGTTACATATATCCAAAACATTTTTATGTCCACATAGCTCTTGCACCCACATAACTTTTTCTTCGCCTTTTACAATGATTTTTCTTTGTTTCAAGTAGGGTATAATAAGCCTTCTAAATTCTCTGTAATCAATATAACCCTCACTCCATCGATATCCTCTATTTCTTTCTATCCACCAAACATGTTTTCTTTCTTCAAGCGTTAATGTAGAGAATGGATAGGGTGGTTTTATTAAGAATACTTGAGTATGCTGTTCAGTGGCTATAACTAATTCTTTAACAATAAACTCATTTTTTTCATTTTTAAATCCCTGCACGTCCACTATGATTGTATCCTTATTCATGATATTTTTTTTACAATATTACTTAATGGTTTATATTCGAATATGCAATCATTAAAAATGAGACAATATGCAGCGGTCTGATCCGGTATTTCTTGATCAGTTTCTATTTCAATTCTCACGTCTATAGAACCTTTTAACATTTCTTGTTGACGGGAACAATCAATAACGAACAAAGGTGCAATGTCTTTGAATTCTTTTGGGCTCAATAATGGTTCTGGTCTACGTCCATAATAAGACTGTTGAAATCTAACATATTCTTCATATAATAAGCTAAATTTGTCTTCCGAAAAGCTAATATTTAAGCTTTCATAAGGAAAATATCTAGAATTTAAATATACTTTTACGTCGCGTACATTGCAATGATCAAATTCAGCCATTGATAATTCAGCTTGATTTTTTCTATTAGTTTGAAGTGCAAGAACAACAAACCTTGGTTTTTCTGTTTGTGATGAAGTCTTAATAGACCATGTATGCTTGCGTGTTTTTGGTAACAAAGGATATTCATAAAGATCCCAATTTCTAAATGCTAGAGTTATTGGACGATCTTTTTCTAAATGCTTCAGTAAATGAATCCTCTCCCGGTCAGATACTTTTACATGGGGTACACGCCATACCACTTTGTTGATTATAATATCATCCACTATTTCACCCTCATTTAATTTCAAAGCATTGAGGTCTGTGTTACTTCTTAGTAATACCAACTCGTGTTTGCAGTTCATTATAATTTTATCATAATCTTCTGCGAATCCTAAGATTTTATTCAAAGGTATAGAAGCTGAGAACATACCATCCTTTATATTGTTTATACCAGTAGTAGACCAACCCCAAACTTTCGCAGACTTAGATTCATTTTCATTTAACGACAGATAAGATTTAATAGTAGCAGAAACACCAACATTCTTAATTTTGTCTATTTCAATTCCATTTAATTCATACCGAATATCTTGAAATAAAAATAGCACTGGATTATTTACAAAATGTACATTTGGTACTTTTGTTTTAGTAGTGCTATCATACACGATAACCTTGCCCTCAATATACAAAGTGCTGAGCGAGGGTAATACGTATAAGTCTTGTTGGTTGATAGGTATTCGTATTTCATCATTCTTGTTGAAACTTGTCACGTATGGTTTATACGAATGATATTCGAAACTTTCTATGCTGTTATCGCATGAAGTTGATTGAGATATGTTTAAAATGTTCATTTTAATAACCCTACTAGTTTAAGAAATTCCTTGTTGGCTTTTGTCAGTTTCTTCTTTATTTGTAGAGGTCTTTCTTTTTTAACTGTTCTCTTAGAACTGATTTCATTACAAGATGTAGTATAGTTTTTATTGAAATTTAACATTTTTTCTTAAAATGTAAATACAACTGTACCTCTTCGCCTCGTAAATTAATTAACTTGTTTTCAGAGTCTAATAATCTTATATTGACTGCACTTATTGAGGTTTGATTAACAGGAAAATAGATTAAGTTCTTGGGTATTTCAATGATTCGATATCCTGGTGGTACGTTAGGCACAAATTCATAAATAATGTGACTTGCTCTTCCATTCACGAACGATCCACTTACAATATCACATTCTATGCGCACGATGGTTGTTGATAAAATGTTTACAGGGTACTGGGACTCGCTACTTATATTAGCCTTTACTGTTTCTATACCAAAACCCAAAATTTTACCTATTGAATCATTTTTGTTAAAGAAAATATCTTTCGAACAGAACATATTTGTCTTCAAAGTATTATTATTACAAGTTAATTTCAATGTGGCATTTTTTATATTATTTCTCAAGTAATCACAAATATCTTGAAGTTCATATGATCCTTCAGGAATCTCAATGACTTCATTGTCACCATAGTAGAACTTGTTATTTCTCTTATCTATATTCGGAATGGAATTAAATGTCGAAAAATATAAAAGTCCACATTCATATTCTCCATCTAATTCTAAGGTTGGTGAATAATATG
This sequence comes from Cataclysta lemnata, assembly GCA_963931975.1. Lineage (NCBI taxonomy): Eukaryota > Metazoa > Arthropoda > Insecta > Lepidoptera > Crambidae > Cataclysta > Cataclysta lemnata. The sequence continues at coordinate 12,763,816 of OZ008351.1, forward strand.
TTGTTAAGGAGGCTTCTTTTCCAGTTATCGACACAGTGAAAGACATTTTTGTACTGATAAACATTTTAATTGAATTCTTCATTTAAATGCAGTTTCCAGAAAGTTTTTAAAAATTTCAAACAAAGATGTCCACAGTTTACTGATCCAAATTTCTGATGTTGTATATAATTGTAGGTTATAGGAGTCCCTTTTAAGTATTTTAATAGTTCTAATGGCGGTTTTAAGTTACCGAAACTATCAAAATATTCAGCGTAATTAAATTTCTTAACGTAGGCTACCCAATGTGTTCCAGAGTTCTCAGAGCTGTCCAAATTTACTATCGCACACTCTATTTTTCTTGGTTTTGATGGTAAAGTATCTCTCATAAAAACACCACGGAAATATGGAATAGTGCTTGCATGCTCTAATATATCCAAATTAGTTAACGCTCTTCTGGGCAGCCGACGTATTAGTTTTTTGAAGGATTCAAGTATAAACCTGCTCCTTTTTTATAAGGTTTGATATATACGCCTTTTCCAAGAGCAACCGCTTCCATCATTCTATTATGTCGCTCAGATTCCTGAAGATTTTTTTGAGAGGCCTTATAATCGTTTACAGCTTTTGCTATTCCTGCTGCGCCACCCGCTAATGAACCCAAAGCTGACAGTCCAGCAAAGATTGGAATCAAAGGTAATATTCCACCACTTTTTGGGAGGGGTATACAACGTGGCAAACGAACTCCTTTTTTATTAGTAAATAATTTTTTAGCAGCTGCATATGCACATTTAATTGCGACATGATTGTTTTTCGATTTTAGTTTTTTTATTTTAGATTGTATTTTTTTCACAGTTGACATAAATGAGCGTACACCACCACCAGCTCTGAGTTTTGCTTTCATTGCATTTTTTACAATCCACGAAGCAATCTTTTCTCCTTTTTTAGCGTCTTTAGATTTTAGTCTTCTCTTAGCCATGTTCAAAAGTTCCAAGTCAGCTTTACGTCGAACGTTTAAATCGTTATCGTTGTAAGCAATATCGTGATTCATACATGCGTTGTCTAATTGGTTTATTCCTCGATCACCCTTCAGTAAACGTTTTTTAAGCTTTGTCCCAGGTCCACAATATTGATACCCAGGTAAGTGTAATTCAAAAGGTATTTTATTTATTAAACTGTTAATGATACCACTTCCTTCCTTCATTGGTACAGGCAAAGTGATTTTATGGATAAATAGTATCTCATTTATATTAGAACACCAATGCTTTTTTTTCAACCCAGCTATTTTCATTATCTTTAAGACCTAACCATTTCACAAAAAGTTTGTTTCCCTTTCTTTTTATAATTTTCTCAATGAGGTAAAGGTCAGGAAATTTCGTTTTCTGCAATTCATACTCATAAAATGATCCTAAGATTATTTGTTTATTCTTATCTTCTATTTCATAACTTGGTGGATTGGTATGTTTTACTTTTACCACGGAAAATATTTCTGTTGACCAATTAGGTGTATAACCTTTGTAAAAATCTCCTTTATATTTACTAATACGAACATGATCACCAACATTAAATTAAGATATCCTAATTTTCTTTTGTTTTTGCGTTCTAATAATGTTAGACCTAACTAACATCTCATTAAATTTATTTACTTCTTTTGGTTTAAATTTTGTTATACGATGAATTGTGTTGTTATAACTTTGTACAGAGGTTTCCAAATTTTTCCCCAACCATCGATACTCACCACATAGGCTGAATAGTTTATAAAGTCGACATTTTAATGTTCTTATCACTCGTTCTACAATAGAGGCTTTTTTTATAGAATATGTAGAATAATGATTTATTTTATACTTAGTCGTTAATTGCTTAAATTTTTCATTATAAAACTCCTTCCCCCCATCCGTTTGCAGATTTTTTGGTTTTCTACATGAATCATCTAATATACATTCCATTGCATTCGTAACATCATCTTTGGCTTTAGATTTCAGAGGATGGACCCATACATATTTCGACAAAGCATCAATAACTACTAATATGTATTTATATCCTTTATTGAATTTTGAAAACTTTTGAAAATCTATTAGGTCAGCTTGCCATAAATCATCCATCGTTTTTATAATTGTACATCGACGTGGGAAATTTTTTCGCACAGCTCTATGCAGTTCATCAACAATATTTTGCTTACTCATTTTTGGCTCGCTTTATCTTGTATTAATTGATCTATTTCAGTTTTTGTATAATAATCGGTATTCAAACGATCTGAAACACTTTTTCCTAAAACGGTATTGAAACGATCTAAAACAATTTTTTCTAAATTATTTAGATAATGTTTAACATCACTCGAAACTTTTTTCAATTCTTTTTCCATGTGCTGGATTGATCTATCCAGATATCCTTTATTCACAGCTTCGTCGTCGTTATCTGGAGGCAGTAATCCTTTCAATCTTGTTGATTTTAAATCGTAGTCTCCTGTTTCTGATTTTAGTAAACAACTGTTGTTGGTATCAAATAATTCAGATAATCGTAAACGCTTATGAACGTGATGACCAAATTTGTCTATATTCATTGCAATGCCAATGTTTCTCAGCTGCTTACTGTAAGTATACTGCTTAATTATTCTTATGTAGTTTGTTTATATTTTTTGTTAATGATGCCTGCTTCATATAGTTCTTCAATTATTGCAATAATTTCATTATCTAAACCAGTATTACCTGCGTCTCGCGATGCAAATAATAATTTTAGTCTATCTACTAGCTCGTTTGGGTCATCCCAATAAATTAAGTCAGTATTTTTTTTTACTTCCTTCAAGAGTTCTAATCCTTTCCCCAGTGAAAGATTCTCAGTACTTGTTGTACTTATACTTCTTGAGTACTTGAATAATGGTTTGATAATGTGTGTATATTTGTACCCTTTATTGCTGTTTATGGTTTTAGTAGAGTCAAAATTACGCCTATGAGCATTCGTGTCAATCAACAATATTTTATAATTTTGTAAATCTTCTTCCGTTATCACATCCATATTCGGTGTTTTTTTAAATAATAATTCTTTTAAACCGAGGGTTTTCATAACAATACGATTTCCAATTCGCCAGGTGCAATTTCGGTCGAAGACACGTGTTTTACCCAGAAAAAGTTTTCCACGCTCAAGTTTAACTCCGTATGGTATGTTTTTCTCAATTTCAGATGATCCAGACCAGATAGACTGATCTTTTATGCTTGGTGATGATTGAAAGGACTTAAACGACTCTCCGCTCACGTTATGATCCACAAAAGGCGAGACCGTAAGAGTTTTGTTAGATTGGTTAGTACCAGCACCATCCAAGTTATCATCATCACTAAGAGGTCTTTCAGAGTCTTCGTTGGAAGAATACGACTCTTCACTCTCACTATCCTTATTTTTCTTTAGTACAGGTTTATACTCAAATTCTTCTTCTTCAAATTTTTCATCGTTTTTATTTACCAATTGATTAAGGGGGTTAACTATTGGTTGAAAAATTGTTTCCAGAGCCATGTTGTTAGCATTTTTTACATCTTTTATCATTTTCACCTTCCTTTTTACTGCTTCCGCAGATTTTACAATTTGTTCTTTAAGATTTCTTTCCATGTTTAGAATTCTACTCCTTTCGAAATCACAAATGAAAGTGATAGTAAACAATGTTACAATCACTTATGAACGTTAATCTAACACTATAAAGGTATCAAATTTCATTCTGTAGCATCCTTTGTTTCGTTCACAGTCCTTATTTATTACAAGATAACTGTAAGGTTTGGTCCAAACAGTAGAACACATTTCACGAAATTGGAGCCATGACATGTCAGGACCTACATGTTCATCATAAACGTGTTTTAAATTTATATCATCTTGTTTAAATAAAATTATTAGGTTAGAGTTGTCCCTCACAAGTTGTTTTGGAATTTTAGAATATGTCTGATTAATATAAAAACAATCAATATTCTTGTGACGTCCCATAGCAAAATAATCTCGAATGTTGTTTTGGTTTTCACAAGCAACGTCATCAAAAATAATAATTGAGTCGACCAAAGCTTCATGAGGACTCAAAATCTCACTGTTGTTGTTGTATTTGTAAAATGAAGTACCAGGTACTAATTGTAGAACGTCTTCTAGAAATCTATACTTAGGTTGGTACAAAGATTTTGAATACACATACAAATTACGGAAGCGAGGACCGTTTTTATGCAACAACAAACTAATAACCAAGTTAGTTTTTCCGCAATTTGACGGACCACAAACAAGACAACGAATAGTGTTAGGTAATAAGTTACCATGACGCTTAGCTTCATTAGATGATGTTGGACTAATGCATTCTAATTTTAAAGTATCTTTTTGTTTTATAAACTTCATAATTAATTATTAGCTTATTTGCAGTGTATCAAAGGCACACACACAATGACTTCAAATTATTATGTTGTTATATTTAAACATCCTTCACACCTTCCTCAGAGCTCATGATAAGGTTAACCACCGAAACTGCTCGACTGGAAAAACTATGGTACAGGACGTAAGGAACAATAGCATACATTTGGTTATTGGGAATTCTGTACAACCGAAGTGAGTGAGGGCGTGAGCCCGAAGAACGGAGGTGGGGCAGAATTCCCAATAACCATCTACTTATAGGGTATCAGCGCCGGAGTTCGGGCAGAATGCAATATCGGGTAGACGTTTTATTAGCTCCGTAATATTATGTTAAGAGCAAGGTTCATCTAACATTTCTCTGACAGTCTTCTCTTCTTCGTTAACTAAGATTTATTATAGGGCAGTTTTATGGGATTTCGTGTATGGTGTAGGTAATAATTACGTTTAAAATAATTAAAATTAGTGCTTAGATAATGAAAGACATCTGTTTAGTACAATTGTATAGTGAAAAAGTTTAATAGATAAAGTAAAAGCGTATTTGGCGCGTTTACGTTTGCGCGCCACAATTTATGCAAATAAATCACACGGTATACAGCTTTAACGTTAGCTTCGCATTTGGCGCTATAGATGGCGCTAACATTATTATTATTATTAAACGGAACGTTTTTAAAACCCTGTAATATTTGAGAACTATCCAATACAAGATTTGGGAATCGCAGAAAGGTGTTACAAATGACAAGCAGAAATTTTGTTTCGACACTACTCTATTTGAAATCTCACCAATACAATAATTGCGTATAAATAGTGAGCGTGCTAATTGTTATCTATCGGGCACGTAAATCGCAGTACATTGTTAAGGGGTATAACAAAAACGCTACTGCTTCTTGGTATAACAAGAATTCCAGACAAACTGACTAGTTTAACCCATAGTGGTCTTGTAAGAAACCCAAGGGAGAGATTGGAGGAGGTGACAATTAATTGTATTATGCTTTGCCGTCACCGCATGAAAAATTACAACCGAGTCGTTAATTCCAAGCATTGTTCCCATTATCCCACCAGGTGCATGTGTGGGATAAAGAACTCCATAATTTGGTATTAAAAAAAACTGGTTTCTGTATGAAATACCAATTAATGTATATTTTAATTTTATCTTATTGGCATATCATAACCACGTAGATTTGATAAGTTTTCTTGTACAATATACACGAATTCAACACAGATTAAGTTGCAGACTAAAGAAGCTGCAGTCATTACGACAGCGTAAGGGAGATGCAGAAGCGTGTGACAACCTTAATTTTTAACCAAATAAGTAATAATCTTTATACTATCATAAGCCACAGCTATGGCGAAGGAGTAAATCCATAATATATTTCGTCCTCAAATATTAAACCCCACTGCTGGGAAATGTTCCTTATTGATGGATGGATGAATGTGTTTCTGTTCCCAGTTTATCGGGGATCATCACAGTATGTTTGCTCTTCAAGTCATTTTGGTCAGACACCATGAAGTCTTGGACTCCCTTTTATTTCATGTAAGAATGAAAGAATGTTTAAAAAAGATATAGAAAGAACTACGTCGAGGGACCTTTGAACGGAGAGAGTGATTGGGATGACAATATTCCACATTGCTCAAGTTTTTACAGCTCACCTGACATTAACCCTCATTGGGTATGTAATTGTTGGTGGATTGCCACCACCATTCAGGTGTCCCAAGGTGCTTATCGGTCTTCACCAGGCGATTTTCCTATCTCTCAGGGCAGACCAATGTCAGCATCATATTATAATGAATATTTTATTTCCGTTTTCTTATTACAATATAAAAAAATAAGGTTCCGCCATTGCTACAGCCTCTCAATTACGTCCAATTGGCCGGGCTATCAAAACCGAGTCCAACGTTCCCTTGGCTTCCAGCCACACGTAAGACCCGGCCACCCGTATTAGTTTTAGTTAACAGAGCTTATTTATTTAATTGGAACGTTCGCTTGTTTCTACTAGACAGGGTTGGCTAGATGACCATTATGCGAATGCGTCGCAAATGTAGATGAAGCGAAAAAGGAATATAAAAGATTAAATTTGTTAGTGAAGAGTGTAGTCAATAGAAAGAAAGATGAACGAAAAGATGAGTTTGATAGGAAAATCTCTGACAATTTCCAAAATAACATTAAAGTTTTTTGGAAATCTGTACGGACAGCTCGAGGAAAGAGCGCAAACTCGGAGTTGAAACGAGTCAGAGACAAGGATGGAAGTGTTTTAAATGGCGAAGAAAGAGTGCTGAATAGGTGGAAGGAATATTTTGAGAGTTTATTTGAAAGGTCAGATGATATAGTCCAGTCCAGTCTGGCTAAAAGCCAACGAGTATATTGCGCTTTCGTAGATCTAGAAAAGGCTTATGACCGTGTGGTGAGGAATGAACTATGGTCGATTTTGTCGATGTATGGGGTGAGCAGTAGCCTGATCCAAGCATTGAAATCTCTCTATGAAGATTCCAATGCTTGTGTTAGGATAAATGGCGCATACACAGAATCGTTTCGCATCGGAACAGGTGTGAGACAAGGATGTGTAGCGTCACCATGGCTGTTCAACTTATACATGGACAACTGTCTGACCCGACTGAAAGAATTTGATTGTGGACTAAGAATGAACGAGTTACTTATCAAATGCCTGCTGTACGCTGATGACCAGGTTATATTAGCCTCATCAGAAACAGATTTGCAGGAGATGGTAACAGTCATGCGTGAAGCTTTGACAGAGAAAGGTATGAAAGTAAATGTAAGCAAGACAAAAGTCATGGTTTTTGAAAGGGATGAACAAATGACGAAGTGTGAAATTAAGATTGCGGGTGAGAATGTTGAACAAGTAAAAGAGTTTGTGTATTTGGGATCTGTATTTACGAGAGATGGAAAATGTGATAGTGATATTGAAAAGAGGGTGAAAGCTGGGAATATGATAAACGGGGCTTTGCACACTTTTATGAACAGCCAAAGCGTGTCCAGAAAGGCTCGTATGGCTGTTCATAATGGAGTGCTGGTCCCGACATTAATGTATGGAAGTGAAAGTTGGGTATGGGAGAAGAAGCATGAAAGTAGAATAAATGCAGTAGAAATGAGAGCGTTGAGGAGCATGGCTGGGGTAAGGCTGAGCGATCGATTGTATAACAGTGTGATAAGAGAAATGTGTGGTTTGAAAGAAGATGTAATGACAAGGATTGAGAAAGGGATGCTCGCATGGTTTGGTCACGTAGAAAGAATGGATGAAAGGAGACTGACAAAAAGGATATACATGGCGAAAGTGAATGGAGAAATGGGAAGGGGAAGGCCTAGGCGGATCTTTCATAATCAAATTGAAAGTCTATTAAATAAGGGCCAGATCAAGAGTACCCGAAACCGACGGGCATGCATGATGAGATTAATGAGATTGGATGAAGCGAAAGAAGTATGTAAGGATCGTAGCAAGTGGAAAGAAGTGATCTCTGCCTACCCCTGTGGGAGAAAGGCGTGATATATGTATGTATGTATGTATGTATGTCGCAACAAGGACTTGAGACAATTTAGATCTACATACGTTTACATACCTTTACGGTGTGATGGATGATATGAATCAAATGTGAGTGGATGGCTTGATGACGTCTGACCGATATGAATGGAAGAGGAAGCATACTGCGGCGACCCCAGATAGACTGGGAACAGGGCAGAGAAAAGTAGAAGATACATACAAACCTACATAAATCACGCCTATATCGCCGAAGGGGTAGGCAGAGGTGAATTACACCCACGTTTCACCAATTAGGTTAGGTTCCAGGTGGCGAGCCTATGGCCATCTATCGGACACAGAAATCGCAGTTCATTGCTAGATGGTCTAAGAGGAACGCTGCTGTCCATTACTCATTGCTGTTTTAACCCTTAGTCGTCTTGTACGACACCCGTGGGAGAGATTTGGGGCGGTGACAATTGTGGTCTGTTCTGCCTCACCACACGGCAGACAGGTTAGTCGCGATAGATATTTTTAATAATGAATTATTATTCTGATTTTCATTTAGACATTGTCATTTACTTTATTTATACATGTTATAAATATATCGGTGTAATTTTCATTTAATTAAGCTACACAATTCCTTCGTAAAACTAGGAGGCCTTGTTCTGAGAAGAACGGACAAAAGACTCAGTTAGTAAGTATGAGAATTGTTCATAAGTATTTGTAATAAAAGGTTGGTTGAAATATCTTTATTCTAATGTTTTCTTCGATCTATTTAGTTCGGTAGTTTGGTGTAAATCATTAATTGTTGTTAAATGGTAGTCTTGAAGAAGACGAGCTGTCTTGAAGACTATAGTTTGGTCAAATGGTCAGACTTTTGGCTATCGGCAAACAAGTCCCAGGTTCAAATAGGTTCTAGTAGGAGGACATGTTTGTGTGGTCATCAATTGTTCTCTACTCTTGGTTGTTTATAATGTTCTGTGCATGCATTCAACTTTTTATATGATTATCAAATTTTTTAATAATTTAGTTTCCATAACACAAGCCCTTATAGTTTTTAATTGGGCTAGATGATGATAGGTGTGAGTGTTAGAAAAATTTACATAATGTTGTTTTACTTCTGTTTGGACACGTCCAGACTTCGATGGAAGTCAACAGCACGCCAGGTTACTACACAATTTCAAATTTTCTCAATAGTCTTTGTGCTTTACTACAAAGTGAAGGAGTTTGACAGTTGTGGGTAGTTTGAAGTGCCTTTGACCGTATTTCGCATGTCGAAATCTATACAGACATTTCTAACATTTTTATTTCGTTGACATGAAAGTGGCAATTATCTATAGCCTTCGCTCACCCTCTCGTATAACGCTTAGGTAATCTATCACGCGAAGCATCAGGATTTCCTCCAATGACGGAACCTTACAAAACTAACAAATTGACTCATCTACGGCGCAATCATCGGCCTTGCCTTCAGCCGTATCTCCACAGGGCTAAGGTTGAAAATCGCTAGCCGATTTCCTACAGTGTTTCGGGTTTGTTGTTATATGGTATTTGTAGTTCTTAAAGCAAGGGGATAAGGTGGCGTTTTGTTTGCGAGCGGCAGAACTTGTTTCGTAATATATTACGCGATCGCTTCCGTCTGCAAACTGTATTGACATTGGCCCGTGGTACAACTTTCTCCGGGCACCATTGGAGCCTCGTAATTATTCTTCAATTGGTCGATGGGTGATGGTGAATGCATAATGTGCTTTACCTTTTGTTATGGTAGGCACCATACCCTTTCTACTACACCATTATTGCATATCACGGTAATTACGTCTTAAGTACTGATAAGACAATATATAACAACTTGTAGGAAAATAAACACTTGAATCTTTGATGAAAGGCTCGAACCCGAGACTGCCTACTCAACTAATCAGAACGTCCTTGTTGGCTGATAAGTAGAGATTGCTGAAGACGTGGCTTCCATTCACGTACGAGGGCTTTTGAGATTTTTAGACCCATTTTATTTTCAAAAATCAAATATTTTTACCTGATTTTCGGAAAAATTTCTTAACAGTGTTTCTTTGTAATACAATTTCATTTTCATTTTTAACAATAATTATACTACCTTAACAACTAAATACAAACAACAAACGAATCTAGGGAATAGTCTAGTTAGTATAAAGTTCTCTGGAAATTCCAAAAAATATTATAATTACAGGTACCTATCATATTTTTTACGGTCGTTATTTAACACAATATAGGGAAAATTTAATATTTAATGCACTAATTCAAATTCGGAGATGAAGGCTCTAAATTAGAATCATTAATATACAAAGAAGTCAAGGTAATTGATGCCATTTAAATATTACGATGATTATTTTAACTACTTTTAATTTTTGTTAATTAGATAAGCTTTGCATTTATTTGCAGTCATCGCTATTGTTAGGCTGAGGATAGACAAGGTTTTTATGACTAAATTTATTTGTATTCAATCAAAAAATTATAATAAAAAAAATACACCATTATATTTTATCCGAATTCGGGAAATCCCGCACAGGGGACTCAAAGGAAAAATAAGCAGTCTTAATAGGTTTTTATTGCAATATTTATGTGTAACAATTCATAAATTGTTAATTATTACAATTTATGATAATAAATTATAAATAAATTATTTAACATCGTAAACTGTTTTAAAACTAAGGGACTTAAAGATATATTGAAGGTAGAAAACCTCGCCTGGGTCTTCTGAGACAGGAAGTGTACCAATAACGCTGGCTGCATTACCTCGCTGAATGGCGAGACTATTTTTTTGCGCGAAATACAGACCAGCCATATTTTCACCTACTGTCTCACGTAACCGCTTTGTAATATCCCGATTTATGGTAAATGTAATTAGTAATTTTATCAATTATTATTATTTGAAAAAGTCTTGAAGAGATAGGTTATATGAAATTTGCACCGTGCTTCCTTTTGCAGTGTAGGTGAGCACTAACTGCCGCACTTAGAGACATCAATTAGCTTTAATGTGGTAGATACTCAATGTCAAAAATTTTCATTTAAATCTAGACCAAGAACAGCGAATATTTTTGAATTGTCATTTTTTGACATTAAGTACTCTTAACGTTAATTGACGTCTCTGAGTGCGGCAGTAAGAAAGCATTGGGAATTCTTAAAAGGTTAGTGTAGTTCACGCGAACATAGTCGCGGCCAGAAAGCTAGTCAAGTGATAAGCATTACACGCTTGTTGAGTGGCAATGCCCGCTCGTGTACGCCCAGCCTTACCACACACGACCCGCGAGTGAGGTGGTCAGTGTTGTGTCAAATCCGTTTAGCGACGGTCGAGCTAGTGCAAAGCGTGGCGTGGTGATTGGTTTGCGGTAGGTGCCGATGTTCAGTTGTTTTGTTGTGTCCACGACATCTGTCGTGTTGTTGTTGTTGTTGTGATATTATCGCCGTCGCGTGTGCACTTCGCTTAAGGATCAGTACGCGAGTTCCAGTATTTGGTTTTATTATTTATGATATAGTTTTTAATTGTGTTTAAGGTTTGATGATAAATATAAAAATTTTTCATACCTTGCCCAAAGTAAGTAGCATAAGCATTTGTTTTATGGATACTAGATGACGGGATTTTTTTAATATAGGTACCTACTTAATAATCATGTTTATTTATAAATGTTTTTAATATACATACATAGTACTTAAACATTAACAACTATGTGTGACAAAAGTCTGTGTTCATCACAATCATTCGACCATAACCTGCCATTAGAATTTGTAAGATTCCAAAACCACTTCTTGTGTCAACCACCCGATGACCGGCACTTACGAACATTATTTCGCTTACGCAAGCAAAGTCAGAGCTCGCCATTCACCTACTTAAAGTTTAAATCCTACATAAAAGAAACCATAATTATGCTATCTGGTATCAGAGGAGTGCTAGCACCCATTACTCATCGCTGTGTTTACCTTTAGTCGCCTTGTACGACACCCGCGGGAGTGATGGGGGGTGGTGACAATTGTATAATGCTCTGCTGTCACCACACAGCTGTCCGCTGATGGTATTTAAAAACCTTGTGCATTGAAAGTAAACCCGTCTGCCTTACTATAAACGCTGTTATGTAAGCCCAAGTAACAAGTGTGATAGGCACATTATCGGCGAGAGTGAATTAGCTAGGAGTCATTAACCTGTTTTTTTTTATTGCGTGCAATAAGTTGGAGAATATTTATGTATTTTAAGTCGTTTTTTGGTTGAGAAGTGGTAAAATCTGATGTTGTAAGTTATTGGTCAATAGTTTGTAATTAAGTTTTTGCCCTAACAACGTTGAAATTTCAATTTATAGGTACTCTTTAACACCCAATGAATTTGGTTTGCAGCGTTAGTCTCCTTGACAGAAATACATACATACATACATAAATCACGCCCATATCTCTCAAGATTTTGCATTTTTGCATTAAATATCTAATTTCACCTATAGAATGCCAAATAAGGATCGCAAATAAAAGAATTGATAGATGTAATTTTAACATTTTTCGAATTCCAATTCAGATTTGTCTTATTTATTTGATCAATTAGGTACATACATAAATCACGCCCATGTCCCGAAAGGATAGGCAGAGGTGAGTTAGCACCCACGTACGTCAGGTCCCATGTAACAGGTAGCAAGCCTATTGCCATCTATTATCGAGCACGGAAATCGCAATACATTGCTAGGTGGTGTAAGAGGAACTGCCATTGCTCACTGCTGTTCTAACTCTTATACGACCTGTAGGACACCAAAAACGCCTTAAACAAAAATAAGTCATCTAAATAAATGTTAGCCACAATAATAGTTCAATAGGATGCCTATCCCACAGAGTTCATTGGAGTGAAACACAATTTGCGAGGACTTCAAAGTAATCGGCAGCATTGTGAGCCGTCGCTGATAACACAGACAAATATTAAAGAAGACAGCAATAATTTATATTCCAGTTGAGATCCCAGCGACTTCTGTGCCCGGAGCACGAGCTTTTCGATGGTTCGTATCGTAATCGTATCGAGAAGGCACTCAATGTGTGATTAAAATGATTTATCTATATACCCAATTAATGGCAATAGGCTCTCTCTCTACTACAACGGACCTAACATAGTTGGATGGCAATAGGCTCTCTCTATATTACAACGGTCCTAACATAGTTGGTGAAACGTTTGATCGAATAGCCAGATTTACGATCATTTCTTGTTTGACAGCGACAGTATCGATTTTTTTAAATTACGCAAGTTTTCAAAACATTCGCATTACTCCAAAGCCACCCGGAAAGCTTTCATAAACCTAACAAATACTTATCAATAACAAGAAATATTTATGCATTTTCATCAGCTATATTAAAGTCAATTTTGTGTTAATTAAAATATTTTAATACGTATTACTAACCATGTGTAAAATATTAATATTAGGGCCTGTTTCACAATCGACAAGTAAGTTCTAAGTAGCTTACTTCGCAAATCATTTGACAGTTGTAATATGAAATATATGTCAATTGAACTGCAAAGTAAGCTACTTCGAACTTACTAGTCGATTGTGAAACAGGCCCTTAGTTTAATAAATTACCTCCGAACTAGTAATAATTTTCGATTTCAAATTTAGAATTTATTTTGTTTTGGTCTAAGAATGCTTTCTCGTTACGACAACGATTCGAATGTACGAATTGTTCGCGCTAGGGCCACTGATTAATGCACAGTGTTCCTGTAAATTAACTCGCAAAAGAGACACAGTTAATGTAGTGTTGTTGTGAGAAAATAACCGAATTAACATGCCGTTACTCGTGTCCCCCTAGGGGATCCGCACCTCGATTTATTCTGGGAGATATATATACGTTAATGTTTGCCCTCAACGCGCCGTTCTGCGAGACTGCTAGGTTTTGAATGTGATATTAATTAAAGGCGTTCTGTTTGATATTTAGTTGGATGTGGCAACGTTGGGTGGTGAAGCGATAATTATCTGGTTACCGCTTACTGATTCTTTGATTATCAGTACTCTTAAGAAGTACTGTTAAAGTTTCTTGTGAGAAGTCAGAATGTGCGTCTTTCAGAGACTTTAGTTAAGAATCATTCGTTATAGTTAAGTAGTGAATTGGGATATCGATTATTAAATCCGAATCTGCCGTCACTACACGTCGTTAATAGAGAGTATAACTAACAATCTGTGCTAACTTCGCATGCAGTAAACTCCTTCTGCCCTATTCTCATTCTATCTGGGGTGAACGCAGTATACTCCAATCCCTTTTGATTCATATCACCCATCATATCACCGATGTGATAGGTGATATGAATCAAAAGGGAGTGTTTTATTCATATCACCCATCACACACCGGAGTGATGAATGAATGAATACAGTAGCGATGGAGAGCACCACTCCGAGAGACCGATGAACGGAGTGATTGGGAATACTGCTCAAGTTTTTGGCTTAAGTTTAACAGCCAACGTTTCTGACACCAACTTTGTTTAGGTATGCTGTTGTTGGTGGTTTGTCCTTTACCGTTGGAGTACCCTAATTTGATTCCTGGTATACCTACACTTAGTCGCCTCTTATGGTACTCCTGAGGTGAGTTAGGGCTGACACATTCTATGTTATTTTTTTTATCATTCTATCATGGAAATTTGACTAATGCTCGATATCAATGGAACAAGAAACATGCTAAGCCGACACCAGATATTTATGTCCAAAAACACCTAGTAATAGTGCCCTTTCCCCCTCCCAACTGCAATCTACCATTCCGCCATTGAAATGCAATACCGCCCTTAAGTTTACATCTGCTCGAATAAAGCAGGTACATAAACTTGCCATTAAGAGCAGCGTTTGCCTGAGGCGCTGAAGCACTAAATCATGTTAATGATCCACGCTAGTTAAGATGCTTGTATGACTTCAACCCTCCTTATTGCGTCTTCAACGCGCGCGAGTTTACGGCCGTTATTTTAATTTCAACCATCGTCTGATAAGCTTTAAGTATCATGCTTGATATCAATAATAATAATAATACTCTTGACATTTTGACATAGTGGTCTTATGTGCTGTTGACTGTACATCCTTCTTCTTTCTGACCTTATTCCGCCCTAGGGCGGGGATGGCACAACATGTTTTCATCTTCCCACTCCTCTCTATCATTCATGAATTTCTTATTTACTCCTCTCGCTGTCATATTCTCTTCCACACAATCCATCTATCTCTTCTTTGGTCTTCCTCTCCTTTTACATCTTCCTCCCTCTTGATGACTGATACATTCATTAAGTTTCAATTTAATTTTATAATATTAGTGATAAGACTGTTGTGCTATGGACCCCTTGGTCTTAAAATACAGGATTTTTATTTTATTTATATGTGAACATTCTGTAAATGGCCTTTCTAAAATTAAATAACATTTATTCATAAGCTTAAAGAACTAAATCTGCGGCATGCATGTATTTGGTATAATAATTAATACCAATTTTTGTTTTAACAAGAACAGTGCTGGTCCCGAAAGTTAAATTATTCCAGTGAAGATTGAACGATAATAGAGATCGACCCTTTCGAACATTGCTAAGTTTACGAAATACGAGCCTCAATTACGAGGGGTTCCATCGAGCGAGTTGACTCCACATTATTTCGGAAAAATAATATAATACTTAAGCGTGTACTGCTACTTGAACTGACTGCACTATAGAAAACGAACATCCTCAAAGACTACGCTGTCAAAACCAATAAAAGCTTTGATTTAACAAAGCAATTAACAAAAAAATACTACATTGACATTAATGATTAGTATGCTGTTGCGGTGGTAGCAAGGGGTAATTCCTACCAGCTAAATAGGGATTTAGCTGGCAGGAATTATTCTGTATTTAGGGAAATACATTTCCTAAAGACCTTGGCTGGCCTAGAACTTTCGTAAGTTCTGCACTGGAACGTGTGTCTGCGGCGGCTCTCACGTGATCTTATCAAAAATGGCTGGGCAGAGAGAGGTCAAGGTGGCGAAGGGGAGTGGTGACATGTTGTGAAGGGGACTCGTAAACCTACACGTGGGTCACAAGTCCCAAGCGTCCCGCCATTTATCTCGGACACTATGGACTCAGCACCCGCAAGGTGAATCCATGGAATGTTAAAGGTTTTCGACTTTAGACAAGAACAAACAACGCAGAATTTATTTTCCTGCAATTGGACAGTGGTCTAAAGTTTCTGTATTCTGAGTCTAAAGCTCACCATTCTACATTACTTGGTGAGAACTGTGGGCTGAGCGTGAACAAAGTTGGCACAGTTCCTAGTGTGGCTTTTGCTAGTTCGAACTCATCTCTAGATTGGGTTCGCCGTTAAATGAAAAAAAATTGTATAAAAAATTAACTGTGGGGATGTACCGTCACTTTGAGAACAGAAGGCGTAATTTTTTTTGTGACATATTGAAAACTCGTGTATCCATAAAGGTATGTTAGGAGTGCATTTCTTGCGCGCAGAATGTAGGCATGTGATTCGCGAGTTATGGAATTGTAGCTTGTGCAAAATTTTCAATGTACCTACTATGGTATAACTTTCAATGGTGGGTTTCTCTTCAGCCTTCTTCTTGCGTGCCGTTTTGCTATCGAGGCGTGGAGCTCCGACGCGTTTAGTATCAACTATGGCATTGAATACATCGGGGTCAGCGCTTCGTTGGCGGATTTAGAGGGCTTTGGAGATAATTATCTATCATTCGACACTGCGGCATAGTGGGCTGTCTCTTCTTCTCATTAGGACCCACGGGCTTTCGATGTCGAGCGTGTTGACGGTTCATAAGTGTATTGTAATCGTACCAGATATTATGAATAAACAAATTTTGAGATATTTAATATTGTACCTGTCCGATATTGAGATTGAATTGAGATTAGCCTCAGAGCTCGTCTATTATTAAAAGGGGTGCTAGTAACTTTATTGCTTCGCTGAAAACTGAATTAATTAGCAAATCAAATTAAAAGGTGATCCATTTGACAAATTTTTTACGTTGTAGTATAATTACTTAGTTTTGCTGATGTTTTATAATAAGCTCGTGTATTTGGATCTGAAGACATAATTATAGACGCTTTTACATTACATTATAGGCGCTTTTATGTAATCAAAATGTAAATCATAACATATTAATTTAATTCATTGAACTTACTAGTCTCCCGCACTCAGAGACGTAAAATAACGTTAATGAGTACTTAACGATAAAAAATGATAATTCAAAAGTAGTCATAGCGACTAGTTTAGTTTTCTTGCCGGGTCTATGGTCTAGATTTGAATGAAAATTTTTGACATTAAATACTCATTAAAGTTAATTGACGTCTCTGAGTGCGGCAGATACTTACATACTACTTACTTAAAACTTAGTGTAGCTACACGTTCACAAAATAAACTGCAATTGATTTATTTGTTTATAAAAGTATTATGTGCTTAGGTATATTTGTCCGTCATCGGTAACACTATGCTATTTATTTTGGGTTGGTGTGAGTGAAATATATTTAGAATCAAATCATATTTATCCTAATAGCGAAGGCCTATACCACTGCAGCAGAGACCTTAAAGGGCTGGTGATGAAATGTACTGTTTGCGATTTGTTGTTTATGTAAACACGCAAACAAATTGGAAACTTGTTCTGCACTAATACATAAACATTAGAGAGGCAGCTCTCCCGGAATAACATTCCTAAGGGACAGGCAAAAACCTTGAGTGTAATAACTTCCTCCTTCCAGCGAAATATTAAGCGAATCCATTCCAAAGACGCGACTTTTCTTTCTAGTCCGTTTCGAAATTATTTGAGGACTTTTGTCATACAGATCTAGGAATCAAAGGATCTAGGATTTGAGACTAGAGTAAGGAAGCATCTGTACCATCTTAGGCCTCATCATCGATTACCATTAAGCGACAATGCTTAATGACATATATACATACATACATAAATCAAGCCTATATCCCCGTAGGGGAAGGCAGAGATGAACTAGCACCCACGTTTCGCCAATTATGTTAGGTCCCATGTAATAGGTGGCGAGTCTTTTGCCATTTATCGAGCACAAAAGTCGCAGTACATTGCTAGGTGGTATAAGAGGAACGCTGCTGCCCATTCCTCATCACTGATTTATCTTTAGTCGCACTAATGCTTAATGAGATTAATGAAATTGCCGTGTGGTGACGGCAGAGCAGTACACAATAGTCACCACCATCTCCCCCGTGGGTGCCGAACAAGGCGACTGAGGGTAAAGACAGCGATGAGCAATGCGTGCGAACGTGCCCGATGAATGACTATAGGCTCGCCCCACCTATTTATTACTACGTTCCTATGAACTGAACATAATTGGCGAAACTGGCTGAAAAACACGAAAATGGGTGTTTTTCACCTTTGCCTGCCTCTTAGGGATTAGGTAGGCGTGATGTATGTATGAGATAGCCTACATTGCATACATTTACAAATCACGCCTTTCTTCCCTAAGTGATAGGCAGTGGTGTTTCAAAACCCAGTCCAGTGAACCTACAAAAGGTTTTGCTATTTTTATAACCAGCCGCCATTTTTTATACGAACTTAATGGTTTCTCATGGGTCCCTAGGTCTTTTCTTAACATGAATGTTACTCTAGCGCCACAATACAAGTTCCCTTGACACAGTCTTCGAAGCAAGACGTTGTCAGCTGAATGAATCGCTAAGAAAAAACTTCGTTAATTACTATTAAAATCCCAACGACACAGAAGGCCATAGTCACATCGCTACAACTAGAGATGGATTATTAATATTACTACATACAAGTATTGTTATATTGTGATATTTCATTTCAATGTCACTACCTTCAGAATAACAAGTGACAGAAGGGACATTAAGTTTATAATGATTACACTTTTTTAATAATTTTGTAAACAAATAAAAGTCCTGAGAAGAAAAATCAAAAAGTCACAACGCGAAAATTTTGTTTAACTAGAAAGAAATACAGGATAATAGTCTTTTGTAAATCATCTGCTTTTTTAATGTACTAATAAAAACCTGATTGCCACAAAAAATATTTAATTGAAACAATTTTTTTTTGTAATTAATACAAAGACAAGAAAGAGAGTTTCTGTGAAAACGGTTTTCTGTATTTCAGAAACAACATTCAAAGGTCGACGGCTCTAAGTAAAAACAGAGTGAAATAACTTAAACATGAAGTTATAATTATGATTTTGAGCTGCCGAGCACAATTATTTACTTGCTAAGTAATTTAACTACGAATTAATAAATCCAATGGTCAAACTATTTGGTTAACGTCGGGCTAATACAGACAACAGCACGTCAGAGACTACCACAAAATGTTAAATTTTCGCAGTCGACTTTTGGCTCTACTGCCAACAAGATAAGATTGACAATCGATTGAAGAAATTTGACAGTTTAGGGTAGTCTGAAGAACCGTTGACTGTACATTGAACTGTGACAGCGTTTGTGTGTCAAAGTAGACAACTATATTATCATCATCGGCCTGTAGGCCTAGCACGGGACGTGGACAAAATCTCTCTCCACCACGTGACAGTGTTTTGTCTCGGGATTTAGTGGGTGTTAGAGCGAGAGGAAAAAAATTCTTCTCCCCTAGGAGAGCGCCCCGTGCTGTTTAACGTACGGAATAGCCAAGTGACAAATAATAGAAATTTTTTGTTAAAAAGAGTTCGTCAGATTATAGCCTTTAACACCCAACCCTTAAACGGTGTTAAGCCACTTTATTTCTTAAATTTTATTTAAAATTAACTCAGTACGATCCCGATATTTCAAAGCACGACGTACCAGTGGTCTCTTATTAAAGCAATTATTTAATTGGCGTTTTGTGAAAAACTATGAAGATATTTAAATTAAGGGACCTTTTTGGTTTTTTTTTTCTATAGAAAAAAACCCTAACCTAAACCATTTTCGATATATCTAGGTTTTTATTAATAGGTTTGATTGTATTATAATTTCAAATAAATGCTTAAACAGTGTCAAAATCTCAACAGTAGCTTTATCTGGAATTATTATTTTTTTAAATAAAAATTTGAAGTCCATAAACGCAAGTGGAATCCATTCAGTAAATTATTGCACCACGTTAAGGTCAAAAGTTCAAGTTTTGTAATTGGATAATGTGCAGACACGGGACTTGCCTCGACACCTCTTGCGCAAGTCAAGTGCATCTATGAAACGTTATGAAGATAAATAGGTATATCAAGTGACATACTTACGGCTAATGGAGAATATTATATTATTATCTATAATATTGCCTATAGCGACAGTAATCGGCGCTGTCTTTACCCTTAGTCGCCATATACGACACCCGCGGAAGAGATGGGGATCCCCATTAAACCACCCGGTGACAATTAATTGTATTCTGCTCTGCCGTCACAACAGGGCAATGTCTTATTTCATTTTTGAGTAATTGACTTCCAAATAGTTCTGTTGCCTTTAAAGTCGTTAGCAATATTTTTTTTACGAAAACGGCAAAAAAACGTATGGTAACTTTTAAGCTTCAAATGGAATTGTGTGATTAAAAAGAAGCCTATCAATACCACACGAAAGCTGCCTATAAGCCAGATCCATAATATTCATGTTCTTGTCTATCAGGTTCTAAATCCCATTTCTAGCGTATCCAGTTACGGCATTTCACTTTCCTACTAACATTATGGACATTGACACCCGTTTATGGTCTATTAGCCATGCTTCAAATAATACCCTACTAATCTATTTGCTTGAAGCCGTATGGTGATGGCGGAATAGAACAGAACTTTCGCCACCCCTATTGCCATCTTTTGTGACTAATGATCACATCAGTAGGTCGATGTGATCATTACTAGCACTAATAATTAAACAAAATACAATACCCGAATAATTATCATTCGTCTCATTATTAATAATTATACAATTATTATCTTCTTCTAGTTTATCTGTGGTCGGCGAAGTATGTTTCCTCTTCCTTTCCTTATCGGTCAGACGTTATCAAGCCATCCATTTTCTTTTGATTCATATTATTCATCTCACCGATAAGGTGCTAGTAATGATTGTAGAAATGGAAGGATCATGCCTAGAGGTCGATTACCGGAGAGATGTTATGGCATGACAACATGGCACAAACAATCTTTGGGTTTGCTTTGTTGATTTGCAATCCTCTAATCTTTGGTCTTCACTGAGAAATCTCCCTTTGATTTTTACTTACCCTTACTTATCTTTACCCTTGGGGTGAATCGGGGCTAGCACGTAATTTTTTCGGTTCGAAGCTTTACTAAAATACAATACTTATTACTCATAAATTATATTATTATCAAACTCTATATCCAAGTATCTCAATGTATGCAGTCTTATAATCATCCTGCACACTGAACGCTGCAATATACCCAAATTATTGACAAAAGAGTATGATGAACAAGGCTTAAATTTATATGTAGAAAAAGTTACGTGACTTTTGGTTATATGTGGTCGAGACTGAATCATAGCACCTAAGACAGTTATGTAATTCTGCCATCTAAGACGAGGCCGACTCATAATAAAACTAGCAGGCGCTTGATGTTCTTAAACGGAGTAGGTATCAAAAACACTTGACCCAAATGTTGAAGTAGTCGAGATTATTATTTTGTCAGAAGCTTATAATTTCACTTCAAGTGCTTATATAAATTAAACATATACATTAAAAATATGTATACTAGGCTCGTTCCTAATTACATCGGACCTGGAATAAGCTGGCGAAACGAGGGTATTAAAACATCCCTGCTTACTCCTTAAGAAGAACACCTTTCAACTTGTCTATATAATTCATTTAAAATAATTAATTCTTATTTAAAGCCTTTACTATGTATACTTGGTTTGAAAACCGAATTTGCTGGGTCTCTTCGACTTTCTAAAAAGGTCCCTTTATACCGTCAGAGGCCCAACGGTCTAGTTCTATAAGTTTCTTCAGTGGGCTTAAATTCTAACCATTCAATCCGTCTATTTCTACTTCGCAGTTACTGCCCGAACGCTTTCATCTCTCAAAGCGATCGCTCGAGCGTCAAATTTAATATTTTACCCGATTCTAACCTTTATTCAATGAAACACGGGGTAATCTTTAATATTAATTACTTAGATCGGCCGACTGGTTTTTAATAACATTCATATTGCTTATTAGGCTCTTCATGAAACAATAAATTCGATCGATGCTGTTTGGGGTCCGTATAGATGTAAATAGTCAAAAGAAATATTGTAGGTGTGCCAAAGAGAGTACAGTAAATAAAATTTAATAGTTGAAACAACTGGGAAAACCGGCTAACTGCCTAAGACGGACACTTTTGCGTATAATATTGTTTTCACACAACAGGGGGTAGAGGTGGAAATTTTAATTCCTATATTGTCATATCTCTTGAAGGCATCTCAATCGTGGTATTATTCGAGTAGTAAGTACGAGGGTACCTACTTCTTCCTCTTCCTGCCATGTTCCCAGTTTATCTGCAGTCGGCGCAATCTGGCTTATTAAAAAACATGGACTAAACTTAGTCATAGTTTAAAACTGATGCTGTCACTTTATTTGCTGAATGAAAGCCAGAGTTATCATAAATTTTAAACCATTACTAACTTTAGTCGACGTTTTATAATAACAGGGAGTATGTTTGCTCTTCTTTTAATATCAGTCAGACGTCATCAAGCACCAACTCCCTTATGATTCATATCATCCACACTTTGTACTTAGGCATCCCCATGCATTTTGTGCGTAGTTCAAGTATTTATAGCACTCAAAGCCACTAAGAAGGCTTTGAGTGTTCACAAAGGATAAACTCATCTGGGAAGAGTGTCACTTTTCAAAACAGAAGACAGAGTTTCGTCAAAAGCCACTCTCCTGATTGGTGAAGTTTCAATGTCGCCGTGTTTCCGAATTCCAATTAAACGCTGGAAGGGAATTAATCGTCCCCGATTGACTCATTGGAGTGTTTCTTTGGGAACGGCTCGGCGATAAATCGTTTTATGATAATTTATATTGTAATCTTCGACTTGGGGAGGTTGGGTCCAGACGGAAAGTGTGACTTTATAGCATTATCTTTTGAGCTGCGCCCGTTCAAGGGTTGGGAGTGACGGGGAAATTTTAGGAAAAGAAATTACATTTCTTATTAAACTATCACCTAGCCCAAAGCTAGAAGCATAATTTGTATTATGATACCAGATGAATATTATGATGATTGGAAATAACGGGACAATCCCAGGATAAATATAAATTAAGAAATGCAATTTCTTAAACTCAGCCTGCCTATCATCTAGGTTAAAGCAAGAAGCATAAGCACTTGTGTTATGCATACTAAATGACAGACAAATTCTTAATTTACTTAATAATTATATAAACATTTGTAATATACTAGCTAAACATATAAAGAACCATGACTCGAGAACAAATGTCCGTGTTCATCACAAATTTTTCCCCTACCAGGATTCGAACCTGGGCCCTCTTGGCCGATAGCCAGTGTCCTGACTATTCGACCAAAACATAAATCAGATCATTTAATTTTATTAAATTAAACTAAATTTATTTCATTATAACATAAAGAACAACATTATTTTAATTTCCTGATAGTAAATTCTAGTGTCAGGGTGTATGCTTTGAAATAATACCGAAATATTTATTATAATATGATTCAAACTAAGTGAAAAAGAAATTTTAATCCGAATAGAAATATTAATAATCTCAATATTAATAAGCTCCTCATAAAATTGCAAACTGTATCTTCGTCACACATTACCATTTCCACGCCAGAATAACTCTTGGTCATTGAATAACCGCGAGCCTCGTACCAAAATTTTCAAGAATTTCCGTAGCATCACATTGTTTCTTGACCATTGCTGCATAATTTCAGCGATCACACTCGCTCACTAAAAAGAACTGTCAATGTAGCGCATCTTGTGCGATGTAGCTTGTTGTTCTGGCAAAACATTCGCACGCTTGGAGGCTACGCCTTTCACTTTCGATCGTTCATCGTCTCGTACGTTTTTATGTCACTCTCGTAATATTGCGTGCGTTCTGTCGACTTTGCGGGGACAACGCGAGTTATGTGGATGTAAAAAATACAATTTAACAGGGCCCACGGAAGATAGAAGCATCACAATGAATTTGCTATAAATTACCGATGCATTTGGAAGGAAATAGCTTAGAAATTAAAACAACTAAAATGAGAGACTTTACATAAAGTAAGGTTAATCAAATTTTTTATTAAAGCCGTGTGGTGACTGAGCTGAATTCAATTGTCACTACGCCCTATCTTTCTCGCGAATGTCATACATCGCGAATAAGGGTAAAGACAGCGATGAGTAATGGGCAGCAGTATTCCTCTTATACCTAGGAATATACTACGATTTATAGATCCTATCGTGTAGGTTAGGTAACAAATTAATGTGCCCGATAGATGGCAATAGGCTGCCCACCTATTGCCCACGTGGGACCATACCATACATAACAATAATGCGATTCACTTGACCTGTCAATAAGCTCACCATTGGGGTACATGTGACTTAATTACCTGGCGAAATTTGGGTATTATTGGTAATAATTGTTTTCATTCATTATGTTTACATGAAAAACAGGTTAGGCAATTTTCGATTATTCCTGGTAGTCGGCCATCAGTACCTAGATTTTAGTGGTTACTTAACTTTTGATGATTTTTCTTCAAATAAAAAAAGCTCAACAAATATTCATTTATTTAGTCATCAGTTTTGAATTTGATTTGTTATTGGTTAAATTAAACTACAATGCAGATAAAAACGCTGTATTCAACTTAAATGGTAAATTAAACATAATCACGCGAGATCTAGCTGTACTATTTGCAATTGGTTAGCCCAATTTAACTGGGCCATCTAAACTTTATACTGATACTATTTGGCAACGTGACTGAATTAATGACGTGAATACCCCTTATGAATGTTTAAAATTAAATGCTAAATAACTCGGGCTCGACATACTATAGGTAAACTACTCAGGGACTTCTGACCTATCTAATATATCAAAAACCTCTGTCACAGTTTGTTATTAAACTCCTCCGAAACGGCTAGACTGTAACTGTTTGGTAGGTCTGAGAATAGGCTATTTTTTAAACCCCCAGGTAATAAGGGCAAAAGGACGTTTGCTGGGTCAGCTAGTAATCAAAGAATATCGTCTTCTCCTGCCCTGTTCATAGTTTGCCTCGACGCAGTATGTTTTCTCGTCTATTTATACCATCTACATTTAAATACCATTTAAATATCCAATAATTATTTTAATTTGTTGTTAGTTTTTTATAGTATCTTGCTTTTGTCTGATGTAGACGAGGAGTTGTTCAAACATAAACATAGTTGATTTAAGTCTCGCAACGCGGTTTTCCATCGATAAATGTTAATCATAATGGACCCTTTTCAAGCATTAAAATAAGTTGGAAACCGGGTCGAATTCCAAAACGGAGGCCTATAAATGGTGTAATTCTTAAATACACAACGGTAACGAAACCCAGTCCATAAAATGATGATTAGACATATTACATCTTTGGTACAAAAATAAACATGAAATATTGCAAAGAAAATTTGTTGAAATATCCATTTTTGAATATTAAAAAGTTTTTATTTGGAACTTGAAAAATAGCTCGTATCTCAAAGACATAAGTGCGTAAAGAACAGCGCCAAGCTCCGCAACTTGTCTTTGCTTGTGTGCTCATTTTCAATTGTCTCCCGAGCAATTGTTTCGATATCGATAAAGAGGCCCTCTTTTCCCAAAGTATCGGCCTCGCTGCCTATCGAGAAGCGAACGAATTGATCAATAATTTCTATTCACGGCAATTTTCGTGGTCCCTTGGAGTTCATAGCACTGAACAAGAAATATAACGGATGATTGAATACGATTCAATAATTAAGGTTGATGCTACAATACACTCAATTCCAATATTATTGTTCGGTGTGTTCAATAATTAAATATTGAAAATAAAAGATAATAAAAATAATAAAAAAAAGATAAAAAAAATGAGGTTAAAAAAATAAAAATTAGAGTCTCGTTACGGGAATCGAACATGAGGTACAGGACGCGAGATTTAAGACTATAATTTACCGATCTCTTTCTAACCACAGTTTTCTTTGTAATAATTTTTCTAACTTTTGACAAAACTGTTCAAATAAAAATCAAAGATTAATTAAGTAATAAAATCAATAAGTACCTATAGGTGGATAAATAATATCGGCACGAAGGATCAAAAACGGCACTGATGTAAATATTTATAAACAAGCTTAATAGTAATAGTTTTAATTTAAAATTAATGCTTATAACCTGCAGACCTGTTATTTAACATTCGAACTATTTTTTATGGTTGGCAGGCGAAGGTAGTTGAAACGAAACCACAAACCCCATTTCAATTACTATCTAGACAACTATTCAATCAAACAGCATTCTGTAGCAAGTTGTCGATTCGGTCCAATCAATTTCCGTTTCATTAGCACTGTTAGATTCGCAAATTAATTACCTATGTTGATAAATTTGCGTGAGAATAGACTCTATGGCGTAATGTTAGTGTTATCTGTTGACTGTGGCGCGGCAGAAAGTGGCAACGGGGAGGAATGATTATTGCGGTAGGGGAAGGTGGCCCAGAGCGGGTATAGTACCTAAAACGAGCACTCTCCTCTATATTACTTTTCTTGCCCTGTTCCCAGTTTATCTGGGGTCGGCGCAGTATGTTTCTTCTTCCATTAATGGAGGTCATCGTCTCATATCATTCACCACACCAGAAAGGTGCTAGTGATCAATGAATGCATAAAGAAGAGACGGAAAGGACCATGTCGAGAGAACGATGAACGGAGAGAGTGATTCGAATGACAACTTTGCTTTCCGTACTGCTCAAGGTTTTGGCCTAGGTTTTATATGCCTGACAATGTCCCCCTTTGGGTATGATGTTTCATAAGGTGCTTATTGGTGTTCACCGGACAATCTCCCTTGGTCGAACTTTACGACACCCCTGCCCGGCTACCAAGACCACCGATATACATACATATATAAATCACGCCTATATCCTCGAAGGGGTGGGCAGAGGTGAACGAGTACCCACGTTTCGCCAATTATGTTAGGTCCTATGTAATAGGGGGCGAGCCTATTGCTATTTTTTGGGCACAAAAGTCACAGTGCATTGCTGTTGATAGGTGGTATAAGAGGAACGCTTCTGCCCATTCCTCATCATTGATTAATCTTTAGTCGCCATGTACGACACCCACGGGAGAGATTTGGGGTGGTGACAATTGTATTCTACTCTGCCGTCACCACGCGGCACCACCGAAAAACGATCATGATATAGCCTTAAATCGCTTTGAACTGTCAAAAATAGATGGATTTTGACAGTTCAAATCGATAAATGACTAATTATCACATCGTTCGTTCACTAATTATGCATTAGTTCGGTGCATGGTCATGCTAGCCGGGACGGGTGAGTCAGGGTTGGCACATTCTACGTTATTTTTTCCAAGCCAACATGGAAGAAATTCGGTTCAATAATCACTAAAGACATAAAATGGTTGCCGAGCAAAGATCCATTGTCCAAAGACCAACATCGCAAGCCCAGTAAAACATTCGGTGCCACAACGCGCTATGCACAACGCCCGGATGTGGCGGATTAGTTCGGAATCACTTTTCGCACCACATAGCTTTGCGGCGTACCTCCAGTTTATGTGGGCTCTTACCCGGAATCCGCTTAAGTCTCACTTCGGAGCCCCTGTACGTAAATAGCCTATAATATTAAACAAATATTAGTCATAGTGATACTGGTTCGTAAGTATTCTGACAGCCATGCGGATTTAAGGCGGGTTATTCGATTATGAAACGTCGCTAGTCGTTTAATTTGCTATTTCTAGGGCACATATTTTCCCTTTGGATCGAAGAATATACTGAGAAAGGGCCCACATAATTCTAACTATGATTTTCTATATAGAAGATGATCTTACATGATGATAATCTTACAAAGAAAAATAGATAAAACATTTCGAATAATTATTGTCCTCATATGGGAATCGAGCTCGCGTCCTGCACAATCCGGGCGGTTGTCTTTACCACTCTTCCAACCAAGACCTTACCCAACTAAATAGTTAAATATACAAATCTCTCTTTCATTGATCCACCATTAAATTTATTTAAATTTTTATAACATTTCGTAAATACACATGTTTGGAGTTTGGCACATGTGTGGTGCGTACCTTTAAGTACTTGTAGTATTAATACCGCCAGCAATTAACTGTGGATGGCAAATGAACTATGTGTCATTTGCAGAATACAATCAATTAGTGATGCAATAAGTCACAATGCGAGGTGACAATTTGGCACAATTACAGTTTTATCGTTCTGTCGACGCTTTGAGTTGTATTTGCCATGTAAAATGTAAAACCTGAATTCGCGAGGATATTTATGAAGCTAACTGGAATAATATGCGACAGCTTTGTAGGCATACATCATTTCTGATAGTTCATATGTGTGTTTCCTACATTATGACATTTTTAACGCTGAGTTATAAAAATGAAATAATATTGGTGGTTAGAAAAAGTTCGAAAAATTACAGTATTGATGCGGGACCGTACCCGTGTCCTCCGTTTTCCAGCAATGACTATACCACTCGGCCAACCAAGACGTCTTGGTATGATTTTTCGAACTTTTTCTAACTACAATTTTCTTTGTGCACGGTAGGTAATATTAGTAAAAAAAGTCTAGTTAAGAAAACTTAATACAGCCATTTCACTTCTAACATTCAGCGCCCTACAAGTAGTACGTTTTTGTTGAAAAATAATTACTCACTCCAATAAATAAACCCTCCCCTACCTTAGTAACTTAGCGGCAATTTTATGCCATCCCAAACAAGATCATAATGCCGCAGTGTTTTTGTGTACAGGGGACGGAAGGAGTGAAAAAAATTACCCCTCCTTCCATAAATATAGTGGGACGTCACCTTTTGACCGAATCACCGGTGTATTCAGTGCGTAATTTAACCAATATAACAGTTCCGAAGCTCAACCTAATGCTACCAAGTTACGAGTACGACGAGCTCGATGAACTTAGCAATTTTCGCTAAGGCCAGTCGGTGGATGGGTGACCAAAAATGTATTATCTCGAGTTCCTCCGTGCTTCGGTAGGCACGTTAAGCCGTTAGTCCCGGGTGCATCTGCTGTCGTAATACCCACTAATCCGCACTGGGCTAGCGAGGTGGGATAAGGCCCATTCTCCCTATATTCTTCCATCCATAGCGTAGGCCTGTGCTCCAGCAGTGGGGACGTTAAAGGTCTGGTGATGATGATGATGAAAGGATCTGAAGCTCAAACTATCTAATGCTACCTAGTTACAGGTTGTTATTATTTTCATTTGGACATTTTATAAATGTTAGAAACAATAACTGCAAAGCAAAAACGGTCTGAAAATTTTCGAAAAATTATTGTTCTGATGCGGGAATCGAATCTGAATAAATATCAAATCTCAATTAAAAACTGTTGTTAGAGTAGGTAAACTAGTAGCCGGTTGTAAAACTTTTGCAGTTTTGCCTTACATTATAGTCGGTCGTCTGTCTGTACAAATCCCGAATGGCGTAAAGCGTTGTCAGCTCCGACGAAGCGGAACGTAACTGAAATCGACAGCTCACGAATCCGATGATGAAGAAAAACAACTTTTTCTTTACACCAAGACAAAGGCAATTGAAAATTAATACACGGTATCTAGGCACTTAAAGTTAATTAAGCAAAAACTTGTAATTTACATTGTATATTAAAGATTAGATTGCAATCTTAGTTTTCTAAGAAAAATTTAAATGCATGATCTATGATGAGTTAGTATATTTCATAATTACAAAGACATGCTTTTGTAAATATTCCAGCAAGCAGAGACTTACATACAAATAAATATGACTCGAGAACAAAATATCCGTGTTTGTCACAAAAACACATTTGCCTCGACTAGAATTCAAACCATATTAGCCTCTGATCATTCAGCCAAGCCAGTAGAAAATCTTAATCGATTAGTACTACTCTAAGTATATTTTTATCTTCGCCATATAAGTTTGTACAACATACAAGGAATCCTTTATTGATTCAAAGTAAAGCCAATGGGTGTCAGCCCATAACGTCGTCAGGATAAACTACACTCCTGGCAAATATACTAAAGCGGCGGGATTGTACAAAGACGATACACTGGAAATATGTGAGCCTTCACATAAATAAAGCGAACGACAAAAGCGCTATTGAGAAAAATGATCGTATCCCGTCATATTTCATCGTATCGCCGAACGTTTGGTTGATCTCGAATTTCCATAAAAAAACAATGAAATAGAAAAACACTTTGCACGCAGATTTATATTTAGGAATGTGAGAAACGGTCGGCCTGTACACAATCTGCAAAGTCAGGTGGTGTACGATTTCATATAAATGAATATTAAACTTATGTAATATTAATGTATTGATTGGTTGTCTACTGAGATAAAAACATTAATGTGTCTGGATCTTGTAAACAATATTAGCTTTTTTGTCTTTTATCGGTGATATTAGTTCGAAATTGTCGTGATCTTAATTCAGTATTGATCAATTATTCTGTATCGATCGGGTAATGGTCTTGCAAATTATCATAAAAATCACCGTCGTTATTGTGAAAGTAGCGTACGTTAGCGTCGGAATACCGAGTTGAAGTTTTAAAGTGATTTGTAAGACATTGGCACGTTCTCGAATACATTCAATTCATCACAAATTATCATAAACAATACGAAACTTAGGGCCAGCTTACTTTATATTCCACATTACTTACTGTTCCTACCACTTTCTTTTAAAAGAAACGTGCATGAAATAATGTTTCAAAAAACTGCCACTTCGTATGAGCCCTATTTACATTTTTATGTTCTCTCTTGCCATTATCTCAAATGGTACGATTTAAATATGGGAAAGACCTTGTTGTATCACATGTGTCGGCCATCAGAATTTTAATGCTGCTTTGCAAATCGACGTATGGTCATGTGGCTGTTTGAGGTCTCCTAATTTGTTTTTCATTGTTATGTTAAGAATTAATTTAATAATTTTCCAACTGATCTCTACTTAGTTATGAAAATAAACTTACATATACTATGCTATTAAAATTACGTATTCAACGACAATCGTGTAACGACTCTAAATATTTTTTGTTGTTGTTTCAGATGATGAAGCTCCTAACGTGCAGCGTCGTCGCAGTGCTAATGTTTGCAGTTTCTTTTGCTGTGGATGTCGAGAAAACTGTACAACAAGTTCAGACCATACTACAAGCTAATGAAGGATTACCGCGACTGACAAGAGAGGAGATACTACAGTTGTTGAATGATATACGAGCTGAAGACTCTAGAAGCAAATCCTCGTCTACGGAAGATTCTAGGGAAGTAAAAACCACTACGACACCTAAGGTCGAAGAGAATGAAATAAATCCAGTAACACAAATTCCTGATATCAAGGAAAACATCATCCAAGTAGATCGCAATATTATATCTTCAACGTCATTACCGACAACAACAGTTAAATCGACCACAGTTAAAGGCGAGCCATCAGTTATGGTAGTATTACCATATACCCCTCGTGATGGTTCCTCTTTACAAGAACTTTATACACGGCCTCCAAGAGTACAAGTGTTACCAGTATCAAAAGTAACTCCAAACCCACTAGTCAATTCACTTGAAAAGCTTCAACGTACTCTTCAACACAATGCAAAGACACAAGCAAAACCCAAAGATGACATACCTGCTGAACTGCAGGCTTTCTTAGAGGCACACGGCTTGAAAGGAAAATCAGGACAAGACAATTTTCTACTGCCTTTGGATGGCTTTAAGCCTCTACCTCCCGCTAAAATCATAGATGGAACAGTTCAGCTACCAGAAAACATACTTCTCACCTATGATTTAATTTCAGCAGACTCTAAACCAGCCGTGACCAAGATACCACATAATAACTTTTTATACGAACCCCTTAGACCCGAATTTCCGTTTGAATTGGATACGGCACCATCTGAAGTCCAAAAAAGTGTCCTGCCACTTGATATGCCAGTGAGAAAAACTAAGTCAACATTAACTGTGTCACAGCCAAATTATGAACCTATTGATTACGAAGCAGTTAAAGTCATTCCTCTAAATCAAGGTGTGAGCCCAGTAGAAGATCTTAACTCGGGATTAACAGCAGAACTAAGTAAAAGACAGGCCGATGTCACTGTAACAAACGCCACTGAGTCTCAACAAAATGCTACGATAACAGTATCTACAACAGTTGAAAAATCTTCGTCAGATGACATTGCTTCTGTTGCTTCTGCTGCTTCAGATACTGGTGCCTCGATAGCGGACCTAGAAGAGTCTTTTGGAGGTGTTCCACCTGAACAGCCGGGTGATTCTGTATTACCACCTCCAAGAAAGAACGGATTTTATTGGATGCTAGATTGGAATAGTTTCTTAGAAGTAGGTGATGGTGATACTAAAGTAAATATTCGCTTTGAACCTAAGCTTGGCGACCCTCAAATGTTTATACCTGTAAACGTACCATAATAACTTGTTACTTTTGGTAATATTTATTGTAAAGTTCTAGTCTTTTAAACAGATGGATTACATAAGGTGATAAAACTTTCTTCGTACTATGTGCAAAATACATTAGTACACACTTATCGCCACATTAGTGCCTATGAATTTGTAATGTGAAGAATGAGCCAATCGGTTACTTAACTGGTATTAGCAGTTTTCAAAACAATTAGGTAGTTTAGTGCGTCGATTAAGCCGACAACTGGTGCAAAACGTTATTAGTTTCTAGCAAGGTATGGTATGGTTTAGTGATAATCCAATCACGGCTAGCAGTATCAGGTATCTTCCAGAATAATAATTGTGGTATCAATTTATCTTGTGAAAATATGGATGCTGTTTGAGATAACTTACTCGTCAGAGCGAAACAATTAATTTAAAGTTGACTGAATGAAATCACGGTTTGCGTGTGTAGTTATGTCTTTTAATTACTCGATAGTGAAATGCCATCTTTAATACTAGTATAGTTAATATATTTTTTATTAAGAAGAAGTAACAATAAAGTTCTTAAAATAGAATTCTAAAATAGAATTTCATAACAGTTTGAAGAGGAGTAATTGAATTGAATTGTTTGGAAATATAATTTAATTACTCTCCTTTTCAAACTATCATAAAATTATTTTAAGCAAAAGATCTATTAGATATTATTTTGATAGGTCCAGTAAGTTATTAATAGTCAATTAATAACTTCCTGAATGCAAAACCAATGGGTGGACTATTGATGGACAAATGATTAAATGATTAATGAATGACCAATCGAAAATTGATAAATATTTTAATTAATTTGTATTGTAAATAGCTTTACTGACAAAACCGCTTGTATTTATGAATAGGTGAATAAAATTGTGTAAAACAAGAACAGCTTATCAATCACCCTTATAATCGTAAATCCAAATACCTACACGGTAGCATCAATTCAAGAACCACGTAGAAACTTAGTATGCATGTTATCCGAATTCTCTGTGGAAACTTGTGCAGTTCTGACGGTTACATTGCACTCCGTATCAACACCTCAAAGCACAAACTGATGCGAAACAAACGAACAGAAATGTTTCAATATGAATTATGGGCTCGGTATTATTCGCAGCTGTTTCGTAAAGTTAATGCCTACGCGGGCGAACGTGTTACTTCAAAGTAAAGTACTTGAACCCGACATCGACGATGTTAATGCAGCTTGCTCTGTTCAGTGTTATATCTTTTTGGAAATATTCCTTGAAAAAGCTTACTTTTGCAGCCTTTTTCTGACACTATAACATAACAATTATCACATTATAGTAATTATAGGAAGTCACTTGGCCAGTGTGGTGTAATTGTGGCCCATTATATATTGTGGCAAAGGTGCCTTAGCAGTGGGGACATTAAGAGTTCATAATAATGAAGATAAGGTTTTGAAATAAAATTACTTTTTGAGTTTTTTAGGTATACTTTGGTAGTTTACATGGTTTTCATTTATGCAAGGGCCACGTGAGCCTTGCAGGGTAGGTACACCACAGTCTACATGACTGACTGTATACGCGAGACATCCGTCAAAATGGTTTCACAATATTTATTTAAAGGCTCTTGTACCTCACAATTATAATAGATGAGACGATAACTCTCAGCATTCACATAGCTTAGCATACGTTTTAATAGTTAATTTAAACGTATTTTGACTTTCCCGGTCGTGTGGTGACATTCAATTGTCACCACCCCCATCTCTCCCGCGGGTGTCGTACAATGCGACTCAGGGTTAAGACAGTAATGGGCAGCAGTATTTCTCTTATGCCACCTAGCAATGTACTGCTATTTCCGTGCCCAGTGAATTGCAATAGGCTCGCCACCTATTACATTAGACCTAACGTAATGGGACCTAACCTAATTGACGAAACGTGGTTGTTGGTTCACATCTGCCTACCCTTCAGGGATATAGGCGGGATTTATGTATGATGTATGTATGTATGTTTCATTTTCCTCAGCTTCATTACCCCATCTCAGCCGCACCGGGAATATCTAGTTTGGAGGTTTGTATACTGTTCCCCTGTTTACTGTTGTAGTTCATAGTTCGGGTCTGTACGACCGAAATGCTAATATGTTTCACATAATTAATGAAAGACATTGCCTCACTAATCAAATTTGGTCTCCGGGATTTATGTGTGTCAAAATTAACCGTGTTGAATTTTCCCTTGAAAATCTCTTGTTTGTGTAGCTGTAGCGAACTCTTTTGTTAGTGTAGCTGGGTACCTGAGTCCTGTACGATTAACTCCTGTGGGAGGAGAGTTTAGAATTTCGGTAGTTCTATGTGAACCACTGACGCTGTGCAGGCATACTGGTTCTGGAATTAATGTTTCATCAAGCAAAAGTATTGTGAAAAAAAACAAGTAAGCCATACAAACGACTTAAAAAATAAAACTTAGCAAAAAAAAACAACTTCAATAAGATCCCTGATAAAGATTGAAAAAGTACCTAAATTAATACATACTAAGAATATGTAGTATGCAGCATCCCTATTATACCACCTAACAATGTACAGCGACTTTTGTACCAGATAAATGGCAATAGGTTCGCCACCTATTAAATAGCCCATTATGATAGGTCCATGTAATATTATTACATGGGACCTATCATAATGGGCGGTACGTGGGTGCTAGTTCACCTCTGCCTACCCCTGCGGGGATATAGGCGTGATTTATGTGTACTAAGAATATTTTGGTTAATAAAAACGAAAAAATTATAGCCTTGATGCGGGAAACGAACCTGCGTCCTCTGCAAGTAAAGTCTCTCAAGCAAGTAATAGGTGGCGAGCCTATTGCCATTTATCGGGCACAAAAGTCGCAGTACATTGCTATTGCTAGGTGGTACAAGAGGAACGCTGCTGACCATTCCTCATCATTGATTTATCCTTAGTCGCCTTGTACGACACCCACGGGAGAGATTTGGGATGGTGACAATTGTATTCTACTCTGCCGTCACCACACGGCATAATATATAATTCAATACTGTTGGCTACTTCAAAAGTTGAGTGGGCATGTCTTTTTTCAAAATAACAACAAATTTTAATATACTTCCTATTTTTGATTTATTTAAATCTATAATGTAGTTTGTGTTAATATTCGAACTGATATGAAAATAATCTGGCTTGTTTGATCAGTATAATGTTCATCGCTGCAATTAATGAACGCTGTAGAAAGTAATGATCAGATAATTCAACTTGCGTGTAATCGAGTGCATAGATACTGTTATATTGAATTATGCAAAATTATTATAATGTGGTTTCTTATCGCTCTTACTAAATTCCTGGCAGTCAAAGAGATAATAGTAGAATTAGTATACACACAGATATTATGGCTGTTCATGACAACATTCCATTTTTCGTAGTGTTTAAGGTTTTGGTTCTACAGTCGGATTCGTCACCATCATCGCCAGCCCTTTAATGTCCCCACTGCTTGGGCACGGGCCTTTCCTATGGATGTAAGAATATAGGGAGATTGGGCCACAACCCGCCATGCTGGCCCAGTGCAATGCAGCCGGGACCAACGGCTTAACGTGCCTTCCGAAACACGGAGGAACTAGAATTAATGCATTTTTGGTCACCCATCCAGTGACCGGCTTTAGCGAACATTGCTTACTTGACGCAATCGCAGGCCAAGCGCTCTATGCCGCTCCGCTATTCTTGCCTCAAAATTCAATGGATTCGAAGGATTCAAATCTAAACCTTTAAAAAAAAATTTTCTTCAACACAAATGCAAGTAATATATATGCCTCAGGATAGACAATCAAAATTGTATACTGAAAGGAAACAGGCCTTCTTAAACTCGAACTTAATAAGGATACGGCTGTGATGTGCAGAAAATACGGTACTGATAGCACAATGTCCATCAATATCCGCCCTTTAGCTTAACAGGCTCATGACGCGAAAGGGCCGGGCGGGACTCGGAGGTCAATTTGTCCCATAAGTACATTGAAATATATACCAATTTGGAACGGCACAAATGATGCAGCACAAATTAGACCGGTGTTCTTCGATCTAGAACATTGGGAGACATTTGTTGCTGATCATGTTATATTTTTGAACCGAATAAGGGCGTAGTCACATCAGTGACCTGTAAACAACTACATCGTAATGTATTACTGAGTTTGTATTAATTTAATTCATAGGAAATAAAGTGCTTAAAAGTGAGGTACTGTCGGTAAAAATAGGACAATCTCGAATAACATAAGCACAGTACATAATTCAACAAAATACAAATTTACTAAGTACATTACTACGTAAATTAAGGGCAGGATAATATTTTGCAATAGGTCAAGGAGGCATTGAAACTGAAACCAAGCCTGCCTCTCCAGAATGAATACGAAAATGCTTCTTTAAGAGTTCGTTCAAAACGCCTACGTAAAAGAGGTAACCCCCGCTTTTCTTTAGAGCGGAAAGTTACACAGCTAATCCGGGTGACTGTTATTCGGGACTGCTTGGTGGTAAATATTTTAGTCACTACGCAGGTATCGCACTTAGAAACAATTGAGTTGGACCTAATGCTACTTAACTGAAAGGTTAATTCTGGATGTTGATACTTTTGAGCGTGAGCGCGCAGAGAGTTCGGTGACGCATCATCTATTCTCTAATGACAAAATAAATGAATCCGCGGTGAAATGTCAAAAGTGGAAATATGTCTTCCATAATAGCCGTGTGGTGACGGCAGAGTAGAATACAATTGTCACCACCCCAAATCTCTCCCGTGGGTGTCGTACAAGGCGACTAAGGATAAATCAGTGATGAGGAATGGGCAGCAGCGTTCCTCTTATACTACCGTCCTGACAATGTACTGCGACTTTTGTGCCCGATAAATGGCAATAGGCTCGCCACCTATTACATGGGACTTAACATAATTGGCGAAACTCGGGTGAGAATTCACCTTTGCCTACCCCTTCGGGGATATGGGCGTGATTTATGTATGTATGTAATAGTGACGCCGTGCTAAGGAAGTAGAGAAACAAATAATTAAAGCGAGTTAAGATGTGAAATCTGTAGGTTTTGACACACAATATTATGTCAAAACCTACAGATTTCACATCTTAACTCGCTTCAATTATTCTATAGAATACCAACACTGATTTAGATCGTTTTGTTGTCGGTTTTTATAGAATTTTTAAGTGGCATTGTCATAATTTAGTTGAACTTTAGCACTCGTACATTGACTGACTGATTTGGGTGAGCTGTTATGAATATCTCTTGAATTCAAAATAAATATCCTCTAGTATTGATTTCCACATTCCAAAAATGCGAAGACGAGGCGAGTCTGTTACCACCTAGCGGGCTGTATTGCTAGATAGAATTCTGCTCTGCCGTTACGATACAGCCGGTCATTATAATTTCATATTTCGATCACTTTACACCGATCATGGGGACGGGGAGACAGTGTCAACACCCTAAAGCACAAAGCAACTTTAACAGATTTAACTCGCAGATATATACAAGTTAAATCTGTTGAACAAGTTAAATCTGTTGCCGTGTGGTGACGGCAGAGTAGAATACAATTGTCACCACCCCAAATCTCTCCCGTGGGTGTCGTACAAGGCGACTAAGGATAAATCAATTATGAGGAATGGGCAGCAGCGGAATGCTAGGAGGAATAGCATATACCACCTAGCAATAGCAATGTACTGCGACTTTTGTGCCCGATAAATGGCAATAGGCTCGCCACCTATTACATGGGACCTAACATAATTGGCGAAACGTGGGTGCTAGTTCACCTCTGCCTACCCTTTCGGGGATATAGGTCTGATTTATGTATGTATGTATGTATGTAAATCTGTTGAAGTTGCTTTGTTTAAAATGTTTACATTTTGTAACATCTTTTTTTTGGTAAAACAACTTACAGAATTAATTGCTGAGTAAATTTCGACATAATTATTTTTTTAACGGCACAGAATTCTATACACTATGACTATGAATCATTAAACAGGAAATGCAAACCAAGCCGGTGACGCTTGTTTGCCTCAACTTCCTGCTCACCGATTGATGCAGCGACCTTTATTCAAAAACCGGAATTATAATACTTTCCCAGAAATTGACTTTTTTATTATTTGGACTTAGCTCAATTGTGTATAAATTATTGGGAACACTATAATTAATGTGCTTTCGGAATTCTCGTATGACTGATTAGGCATTTTTCTGAAGTCAGATAAGTACTTCTTAAAGACATTTTTTGGATGAACTAAGCCAATCGCGCTTTGATATCATCCAGATACTGTTGATGAAAACACAGGAACTAATTAGTGTGAAGATTGCATATCCATATGAAAACTTCCTTAAAGCTGACCACTCAAAAACTTAATAACAGATTTTAAAAAAATAGACTTCAGTGTCAAAAATTGACTTTGTCAACAAAACAAAAAAAACACTACTAGAGTCAGAGGTTTGTTTGGCTCGTTTCGTGGTGTCAATCAGATTTATTTTCGATTTTTCAAAAATTGTTTCAGAGTGGATTTTGTGCAGTGAAAGTGGTGTTATTTTGATGCACAAGCATCCGTGTTGATGTGCAATTATGCAGAATCTTCGAAAATAAGTCTCATGATATGTTTGATGTTGTGGTGAAGATCACAATAAAAAGTGGTTTTATCCATTTCATCAAGCATCATCATGAACTCTGTTACCATTCAATTCGCGCCAAGCACTCCCTAGATTCACACACATTAAAATTTGGAAGCGATCAGTTATTAAACTTAAAATAATTATTTTTAATTTTCCTCCTAAATAATTATATGTTTTTAAATTTAGACTTTTTGTTTTTACTTGCTGTGCCCGACCAGGGCCTATGTTTTGATACCTAATTTATGTGTTGCCACTTATCTATAAACATAGTATGGCAATAAATGTTTTGAGTTTGAGTTTTTAATGCAAAGGTTGACTTTCCGATACCTACCTCGTATCACACAACGCATGGGGAATGCAGAATAAATTTTCTGAACTAGGTGTTTTTATTTCAGCCAGAAAAAAACGGACAGTGACCCCAAATGACAGCTGGGAATTTCGTCAGACAATTTTTACATTCACTGTGTTTGGAGCCTCTGTTAAAGCCCAATTTTATACGGATTCTAGGAACACATTATTCATCACCATCATCAACAGTCCTTTTTATTGTTCATATTGCTGGGGCGCGGGCTTCACTGTGGAAGGAAGAATATAGGGAGTTTGGACTATAACCCACCACGATGGCCCAGTGCGGGTTGGTGGGTATTAACGACTGCAGATGCATCTGGGACGAACAGCTTAACGTGTCTTCCGAAACACGGAGTAACTCTACGAAAACATTCAGTTATTATTTTGATTTTTATTTGAATATACCTATAAATTCCGCCCATGTCGTGCAGTCTTCCAGATCTTATCTCCACCTCTTTTTGACCTCGACGCCTTTGACCATTCTGAGGTGATCACTCTGTGGTGACCTTTGTTCATTGGCTCGGGATCGCTCGAGATGGAGGGCGGCCGGGAGGCCTTTGCCCAGCAGTGGGATCTTGTAGGTTAAATATACGTAAATGTTAAAATAACAATTAAAAGAATACCTCCTTTGGATCTTAGAAATTTATTTCTACATAGCCAGGGTATCCATTGGTTTACAACGTGAAGTGAGGTTAGAGAAATTTCGGCAATTCCACTAACGTCTTGGTTGGCAGAGCGGTATAGGCATCTGACCGGAATGCAGAGGACGTGGGTTCGATTCCCGCATCAAGACTGTATTTTTTCTGACTACTATTTTCTTTTTAACACATTCAGTGTTCGGATTCAAAGCGGGGTGATATATGGCAATAAATGGGAATCACCTATGTGTCAGTCTATAAATAGCGGACTACAATGGTCGCCCGACGGAATTATCGAGGCGAGCGTTGAAAAAGTATGTGACCTAAATATGTGTCTTCCTTTTGTTGGAAGAAAGTAGATGTTTTTCGAGCGTCCGTCCGAAAGGAGACTTGTTGTCTAGATCTGGATATTCTGTGATGACAAATATATTTTTCGGGTCAGTTTTTCTTTTTCAGACTTTTTATAGCTTCTTTTAGAACATAATTTTAGCATCTACGTAATATTGTGGTTTTGTACGTTACATACTTTCGAAGTTCAATGTGTAGTATTGCAGATAATGTTTCTTAGAAAGAAAGAAACACTTATTGAGATTAATCAACAAAGAAACAAAAATATTAAAGATAATAGTAACTTGTCTCAACTGGTCCCAGCCGCTAGTGTATCAACTATAGTCCCACAGCTTTGTGCGCGACCTCACCCCCCGCTAACATCTAGAGTACCTACCCCGTCTCCGCCACCGTCTCTCATACCGCAGGAGGGTCGCGCACGAACTTGTCTTCTTGCTGGGTCTTCTGCTGGAACCGTTTTCACCTTAATAAAATAAATACAATACGTCAAAAATACCAAAAAATTAAACATTGGTATTTAAAAACATGATTATAATTTTCAAATGGCCATGGGCGCTGCCTTTTCGTCACAGATATAATATACTATGAAGGTGAAAACAGAAGACAGGGCTGTAAGGGCCAGATCCCTGTTTCTATTATATCTATCAGTAAAAAGAAATTATTTTCTTTTTGGAAAAGTAGAAGGTCTTTCTACAAAGTCTAACCTTGGAGATTTCTTTATCAGGTCTTCAGACACAAAAAAGTCTTAGATCGGTAACGCACGATTAGAAAATGTATTATTTAAAATTGTACACACAAAATACACCTTTACAAAGTTTCAGAGCAAAGTCCTACAATCAAGATTTTGCTATAAGAAAACGAATTATATTTCCTCGAGATCTATCTAGATTATTTATTTGTTAAACAATTTTGGAAGATTTTTTTACAGATATAAACCTTTTTATTAATACAGCTTTTTAGTAAATGTATG
This sequence comes from Cataclysta lemnata, assembly GCA_963931975.1. Classification (NCBI taxonomy): domain Eukaryota; kingdom Metazoa; phylum Arthropoda; class Insecta; order Lepidoptera; family Crambidae; genus Cataclysta; species Cataclysta lemnata. The sequence continues at coordinate 12,804,965 of OZ008351.1, forward strand.
TAAATCTTGTAGGTAAAATGCCAACAAAATACAATTGGAAATAGCTTTCATGGGTGAATTAACATCTATGTCGTAGTGTTTCACAATTTAAATTGTGTCTACTGTTAGTTTCCCTATTATAGTTATCAGTTCATAGTTTCATTCCGTATATTTCGCTCAATTCATACTGACAACCTGATCATCTTCGATGCATTAGCTAACGGTGTCAGGAAGAAACTCTACTGCATAATTTATTGAATTTTATCAGAAAATGCATTAAGCAAACACGACTGCAATATTCACTGTCAATGAAAAGTCTTTTCGGCTCGTAAATAAGCTTTTAGCAGAATGGTTTTAGGCGCAAGATATTAAAATCAGGTTTCCAATAAATATTTAACTGACGATCTCGATGGCGCAGTGGAGAACTAAGCAATATTTGCTAAGGTCCGTCAATGGATGGGTGATCAAAAATAATAAAATTGGCAAGGAAAGTAAAGGTGACATAACATTGAAAATAAGTATTGTCTTTTTTCTTTACATATTGTACTGCATTCAACATTTGAAAGAATGCTATATAAAACTATAAATAAATTTTATAAGATCAGAAACATTATTAGGAAAATTGTGGTTAGGAAAAGTTCAAAAAATTATACCCGTATATTTTTCAAACTTCTTATAACCATAAATTTCTATGTAATTATTTCGTTACTTCGCTTCATTTGTGTGAAAACTAACGAGACCATCCTAAATAGCAATTATCCTTTCGGTATAGTCGCCACGTGTAATTATATTCCAAGAGTGAAGTTCCCAAGCTGATAAGGTTAGATCGTACAAGCAGAACCTATCGCAAGTTTGTCACAAGCCGTAATCAAAGTTCTACAAGTGCTGTCATGCCATATCGGCGCGACGACCCTTCAATCTGAGGATTAATAGCTCCGAGCTCCAAGGATCACTAACGTAACACATGTGAAATGTTCCGCAGAACCTTCCAGATACGGCGGAGGTAAAAAATAAGTGATGAAACTTTTTGTTGCTACAGTTCGGAAGGTTATTGTTATAGATTCTGACCACTAACCATTTTTATAATTATTATTATGCACTTGTGCAAAATGGATATAGGAACACTGCACAGCAATGTCTGAGGATATTTTATGTACACCTACTTTTATTAGCCCCCATTCTTATTATGCTGACACTGGGCCAGCGTGGTGGGTTATGGCCCAATCTCCCTATATTCTTACATCCATAGGGAGGCCCGTGCCCCAGCAGCGGGGACATTAAAGGGCTGGTGATGATGATGATGAAGGTGGAGTTTTTAATGACTTACTTATAATTATGGTTATCCGTCATAAGAATAAAATGCATAGAGATCGTCAGTACTTTTAGAATGTTCGCCGATATAACATGAAGTGAAGTCAATAAAATATCTTTAGATGAAGTTGTGTACATTGCAGTATTCCAATCCCCGGAGGTAGGCAGAGGTGTAACACCCATCTGTTTTCCGTTTCATGTAACTGAGACTAAACAGAATGCAATTGTCATTACCCCCGTCTCAGTGCAGCGGGTGTCCTACAGGGCGACTAGTCTTAAGACAACGATGAGTTTATATTTATATAGACAGAGAAGCTCTTGCCCTTCATCTCATACATACATACATACATAAATCACGCCTATATCCCCGAAGGGGTAGGCAGAGGTGAAACTAGCACCCACGTTTCGCCAATTACGTTAGGTCCCATGTAATGGGTGGCGAGCCTATTGCCATTTATCGGGCACAAAAGTCGCAGTACACTGCTATTGCTAGGTGGTATAAGAGGAACGTTGCTGCCCGTTCCTCATCATTGATTTATCCATAGTCGCCTTGTACGACACCGACGGGAGAGATTTGGGGTGGTGACAATTGTATTCTACTCTGCCGTCACCATACGGAATCGAGCTTCACCCGGAACCCTCGACAGAGAGGGGCTGGCTATCACACATTGTCGGAACACAATAACGCTGTTATTAACATTATAATTATGGCGACAGATTTTGATAAGATGATAAAAGTAATGGGCAACAGATATATGATAGATGGCAATAGGTTCACCACACAATTAATTCACCTACGCTTACCCCGTCAGGGATATATGTATGTAGGCTGGATTTATTTATGTACGTCAAAAAACATGAAACGTCTATTGTACGTTTCTTTTTTTTTACACAACAGTTAATTATTAACAACGAGTATATTATTATCAAACACAGCTTGTTCACAGAACACAGAAAGCTGCTTTAGATATGTGTTCCCAAAGTTAATCAGCACTTGAACAAGAAAATATAATATCAACATTTTCAGGAAAATATTGCGACCTAATAGAAAGGAGACACGTAGAGGCGTGGGATTGGTGAAGTCAATTTTGCGCTATGGTAGCAAACGCCTCCTTTGGTTCGCAATAAAAGATACGCGTGTCTATACCCTTTAGTAGACTAATAGTGTCTTATATATTATTTTTTTTACAGGTTTTGGGGCCTGGGAGGAGCTAGCTAGCTCAGTGGCATAGCGCGCTTGGCCTGCGATTGCGTAAACTAAGCAACGTTGCTAAGCCCGGTCATTGGATGGCTGACCAAAACATTACTATTTCGAGTTACTCCGTGATTCAGGAGGCACGTTAAGCATGTCCCTGCAGTCATTAATAACCACCAACCCACACTGGTACAGGGTAGTGGGTTATGGCTCATTATCGCGTGTCTATACCGTTGGTAGGCTAGTAAACTATCTAACAGGGTTTTTTTAATATTATTTTTCTTACAGGTTTTGTGGTCTTCTATGCTGGCCTGGGAGAGAAAAAATAGCGTAGAATGTGTCAGCTCAGACTCACCCCGGGGATGTCGTAAAAGTCGACTAAAGGAGATTGCCCAGTGTAGATCATTACCTACTAACTAATGGAAAACTAAAGGCGATTGCCCAGTGTAGACCTTAGGACACCCAAATGGTGAAGGAAAAACTAAGTACATCCGCATACCCTAAGACAGGTGACTCTCTCCGTTCATCGGTCTCACGACATGGTCCTTTCCTTCTCTTTTCCATACATTCATTCATCACTAGCACCTTTCCGGTTTGATGGATGATATGAATCAACGGTAGTAGATGACTTGATGGCATCTAACCGATATAAATAGAAGAGGACACATATTATGGCGTCGATCACGCCTATATCCCCGTATGATGGATATTAATGGAAGAACAAACAGTGCTAGAAGATGAGATGATATCAACAATATTGAAACTTAATAAAAACATACATACATAAATCACGCCTATATCCCCGGAGGGGTAGGCAGAGGTGAACTAGCACCCACGTTTCGCCAATTATGTTAGGTCCCATGTAATAGGTGGCGAGCCCATTGCTATTCATCGGGCACAAAAGTCGCAGTACATTGCTATTGCTAGGTGGTATTAGAGGAACGCTGCTGCCCATTCCTCATCATTGATTTATCCTTAGTCGCCTTGTACGACTCCCACGGGAGAGATACCGCTGAAGGTATACCCTTAACTCGTTATTCCCTCCTTACGATAACCTTTTACCACGGTAATAGCCAAACGGACTTACCCACAAAAATAAACTCGGCTATGTATGTAGCGACCGAAATCTAGTACAATTTATTCTGGCTCTTACTACTCAGGAATAAAGACGGTTATACCAGTAGTTGATTGTATCTGTTTTGTCATATTACTGTCAAAAAGAATGACGAAAACAACCCTGTTCTAGTGGCAAGGCTTCTGTTTGAGTACAGTCCGCGTCAAAAGTATCTTATAAAATTAAAAATAACAAAATCATGATTTACTTAGGTATTTTTCTTGTTTGATTAAACTCTTCGGTCATGAAGTCAGATATTGTGAAATAATGAGTAATGTGTTCGCGGAGAGTTTCTTCCTCGGGCGAAATCGGAAATGACAGCGATTTGCAAATGGCTGTCGTGATGTCTGTGAGTTAGCGCTTAGTTGATGTGCGTAGATTTGTTTGTTTACCTTCGGATATCTCCTGGTTGGAAATTTTAACCAAGGATTTTTGGTTCTATACATTAACTGTCTTCTTATCTTTGTGTTGCTGCTGGTAGAGATTTAATATCGGAAATAACAATAGGTTTAGATAAGTGTTTTCGAAGGTATAGATTTCAGCAATTTATGTGATTTCTGAAAAAGAGTTATTTTCAGTGAACGATGGGTATTATAAGCAAAGCTGCTACGCGATTCTTACACACTTCTTACGCTTTATCCATGTCATTACTGTCCTCAAGCGCGTTCGGGTACTCTTGACCTGGCTCTTTTGAAATACATAATATACTTTCAACCGAAACATGCTACCCAGAAGCACAATAATATTATTATGAGAAACCTAATAAATAGTACCCGGCCAAATTCTACTTTATCGAAACTACCCTATTAAAACATTCATGTCTACCTCTCCAATGTCGAAAAAAGAAAACAATGAGTATGCCAGCTGCTCCGATGCAATTGTGAATGCACATCATTGTGTTTTCGTAGCGTGTTGACAAGGCTGATTCATTGCTTTGTTGACCCCCGTTTTTTTTGTTCTTCTCGTGAATCTCTTACTATTGGAATCAAAATACAATTTACTGCTTGTAAAAAGATCTTCTATATTACTTACTATAATTTTATTGTTCTTTCACCACTTTTGGGCAGGTTGTTGAGCTCTCTCAGCTGTGCAAAACCAGAAATTTATTATTTTTTTCTCGTGTATAAAAACACAATCGGTGGAAATTAGTACACTGCGAATATAGTAGGTATGCAAGAATTGGATTACTTGGGAAACCTAAGCCGACTGTTTCTGTATGGTCTTTCATTAAACTCACAGAAACAAGCTTTGAACTCTACAACATAAACTTATAACAGATGCATTATTATATTAGTGTTTACTTATTGCCCGGGCTATTTTTGTAACTACCAAAATATATTTATTCCTTTGTGTTTAATTCTTTTTGTTCCGTAAAACCGTTTCGCGACAGAAGTGCTTAGCCTCAACGTTTTTGTGGTGTAAAATATGTATTCGAATTACGCTAATGACCATGCGAAGCGTGCCAAATGTAATTGGTTTCACGTTGCTTTATAAATTGGTTTGCACCAGTGACCAATTTTGGACGAGTAGTCAATAAATAAATAAAAATATGGTTTATTCGTTTAGGGCCATTACATACACTCATGAATCGTCAAAGAAATAACAATAAACATTGGAACCGTGTGTTAAAGAAAAAGATTTCCAATATTTAACGTTATAAAGCTACGCCATCCGGTGCGGTGATATAACAAGAACGCTGCAACCCATTCCTGATCAGTTTTTTAAACCTTACTTACGATACCCACGGGACTGGTTGGGGGTGGTGACAATTATATTCTGCTCTGCTGTCATTAAACAGATTCAGATAAACCACTAATCAATACTGTTTAACCAGAAGCCTACCATTCCTACTTATTTATTTACCACCTAACAATATACAATGATTTACTTGGTTGATATATGCCACCAGGGTCATACCGTATTACATGCAACATATACTTGGCTCAATGTGGATGTTAAACTGTTAACACACCTCTGTCTACCATTCGGGAATGATTAGGCGTCTTTTATATATGCATTTATTCCTTTTGGCATTGCGTTGCTCTCTTAAGAATTTGTGCCATGTGCATGCAAAAATAAAATTTACATGCATAATAAGATGTGGCTTAAAATCGGCTGTCGCGAACTGACGACCGCTTAATTAGACTCGTGTTAAGAATTAATTGTTCTCGTCGCCGCCCACATATTGTTTTAACAATGGAGACAAGGAGTGATAGCGGTCGGTCGACTGATCCAGTTATGGTCCATCGCAAAATGGAATACAGAAGGCCAGGTTTACTTCGCCGCGTGGTGATGGCAGAGCACAATACAACTGTCACTACCCCCTTCGCTCCCGTGGGTGTCGTACAATACAAGGCGACTAAGGAAACAACAATTAGTAATAGGCAGCAGAGTTCCTCTTATGCCAACTGGCTGTGAATTGCGATTTCCGTGCCCTATAAATGGCAATTGGCTCGCCACCTATTACATAGGACCTAACCTAATTGGCGAAACGTGGGTGTTAGTTCACCTCTGCCTACCCCTTCGGGGATATAGGCGTGATTTGTGTATGTGTTTGCACTATCTAAGCGACATAGAGTAGGTCGCCTTTGTAGACTATGAGAATAGCAGTTTTCGTGTTCGCAGCTTTTCGATGCAGCGGTGGTGGCTGAACTACGCAGTGGCTAAATTAACCATTTATATCATACCGAAGCGAAGCCGGCTATAAAACCTTAACCAAAACCTTGGACAGTATGAACCGGAATGTTGTCATCCCAATCACTCTTTCCGGTCGGCGGTCTCTTGCTCGACATAGTCCTTTTCATCGGCTTTCTATACATTCATTCATCATTGCAGTTATCAGAAAACAAAAGTATGAAACTGACGTTTTGTATTCTTTTGCATTCGATAGATTGGCCACTTGGCTAGGGAGGTAGGTCTGCTATCTCCACAAACACTACCTGCCGCACTCAGAGACGTCAAATAACGTTAATGAGTACTAACGGTAAAAAAAGACAATTCAAAACTAGTCGCTATTCTTGCCGGGTCTATGGTCTAGATTTGAATGAACATTTTCATACTCATTAAAGTTAATTGATGTCTCTGAGTGCGGCAGTAAGTCTCACAAACATGATTTTGAATGCGAGGTGATGAGACAAAACACTGAGTAGCAACGACTCGAGGCTTATGCCGTGTTTATTTGTAAGGTCGTATGCGTATAAGTGTTTCTGTTATACATAACACAAGCCGAACGAAGGTAATGCAATTACTAACAACAAAAATCACCTAGCACTCCCGGTAATAAATTAAAGAGATTGTAGAAAAACAGGCTATACATCTCTCTGGATTAAGGTCGCGTTATTTCCCCTGCCCGCTCTTAATAGATAAAGAAACACATTAGCACTATGCTCGTTTACATTGACACAGAGTTTTTGTGAGCCTGCGCAATCTACATCGCGGCTGGCGTTTATTTTATTTATGGAAACATTAGCGTTAAAATTTTGCGTTTTCAATGGGAAATTCTTCTGCGGACCCCATGAACGAGAAATATTATTTTCTTTTCAGGATCTGCGAATACCTAAATATATAATTATGTACGCACCATGCCGCAAAAAAACTTTAAAATCTTTAAATTACAATGTCAAAGTGTCAAAATCCATCAAAAATAATGATTTTTATTACCAAAATAAAACAAAGATTTTGGTGGTTAGAAAAAGAATTTCGAAAAATTATGATTTTGAGGCGGGAATCGAACCCGCGTCCGCTGCTATCCGGGCAGGCACCTGACCCCTCGGCCACCCAACGTGTCTTTGTACTAATTTTTCTAACATTTATATAATGTTAAAATTAAAATCGAATACCAAAATAAAATTTAACAAATTAGTAACTGGAGTAATTTTAACATTAACATTTGAGCATAAAAATACGGCTCACGGTGTAAGGAATGCGTAACCTGCATTTAATCCCACTGTAAAAAAAGAGGTCACTGCTCTGAGGGAGGTACCATGACATAACGTATGTATGTTAGGTGTGTGTGTGTGTGTGTTGTGCGTGTGCTGTGTCAATAAAATTTCACCTATGATAATGCGGTACTAAAAATGATTCCAGTATTATCATAATTCAAAGTTTTTATCGAATTAAAAGTAGCACTCGTTATGTTAACGTTAATTTTATGTTACGGTTATAACGATGACATGCTGATTACAGTGCCTCAGTGATATGCGCATTAAAATTTTGGTTTAAATAAGGTCAAGCTAAGGAAATAAAAAAAAAACCTTGAAACTTACCCACGCCATCATAATGTCCCTACTGCTATGGCACGGATCTATGGAAAAATATTGGGGTGAATAGGCCATATACTACGTTACCCAGTGCGGTGGGTATTAACTACTGCAAATGCTGCTACACGGAGAAACGGGAAACAAAATATTTTTTGCCACCAATCAAATGACCGGCCTTAGCGAACATTGCTTAGTTTACGCAATAGTTTACGGTAAGCCTTTTTGCCATCGTCCTCCTCAAAACTCACGCACTGGCTCAATCTTTACTAATATTATAAAGCTGAAGAGTTTGTTTGTTTGTTTGCATGGTTAATCTCAGAAACTACTGGTTCAAAATGAAACTTTATTTTTGTGTTAGATAGTCCAATTATCGAGGAAGGCTATAATGATAACCGTCATTAACGCGAGCGACCACTACTAGTACATTAATATTTCACTTCTTATCTTACCAATATTTCTATACCTAATATTTTTCAATATAAATAATGTTAAACTCAGAATTCTCGTTATAGCAGGAGCTCGCTAGCGCAGTGGCACAGCGCGCTTGGCCTGCGATTGCGTGACCAAAAATTTATCATCTCGAGTTCCTCCGTGCTTCATAAGGCACGTTAAGCCGGTGGTCCCGGCTGCATCTGCAGTCGTTAATACCCACCAACCCGCCCTGGGCCAGCGTGGTGGGTTATGGCCAAATCTCCCTATATTCTTCCATCCATAGGGAAGGCCCGTGCCCCAGCAGTGGGGACAATAAAGGCCTGGTGATGATGATGATGATGATGAAACTCGGAATTCGTTATCAGTATTCAGAGAACTGGAGTAGGATATTATCGGACCGTCCCAAGTACCAGCAAATGGCTATCAATCATGATGAACCATTATTGAAGTTTTATTTCAGCCTCTATTGGCTACCTAGTCGAAGATGATCTGAAGAGGTTCAATCACTTACCTATTCTAGCTAGACAGAGGAGCACGATGCCACAACGACATGCGAACTCGGCCTGCGATTGCCGAAACTAAGGAATGTTAGCACAGGCCGGTCATCGGATGGGTGACCAAAAATAAGTTATGTCGTATATTTTGCTGCTCATAAAATGCCCATGCCTTATTAATCTACACCGGGCAATCTCCCCTAGTTTTACGACTCCCTGGGGTGAGTCGGGACTGGGACATTCTACGTTCCTTTTTTGCTCCCAAGCCAGCATAGAAGACAATTAGTTTTGTATATTTTTCCTCTTGTATACTCACTTAAGAAGGATATAATCTGATTTATTCTGCTTTTTTTTCAATCTAAACCAAACTCTGTTCGTTGGCACATTCTACGTTATTTTTTCACTCCCAGGCCAGCATGGAAGCCAATTCATATTGTATTCTTTCTCTTGTATACTTAAGAAGGATATAAACTGATTTATTCAGCTCCTTAAAAAATTTTAACTGAACTCCGTAGGTACTACAGCTTACACCGAAGTATGAGCAATAGAATTTAATACAACAGTTTCGAAGCATTTCGCGGTAGCATCAGTAACCTACTTTGTGAATCTTCCAGTGTACGGCTTCACGCTTGCCTGTGAAGTGCCCTCCGTTCTTGGAGCAACGGTCAATTGACTTGGGAACTAGGAAACGATCCCCCAACTAGAAGGACACTCAAGGCTGCCTCGGGGTTTCACTTAGGAACTTGTGGGCAAGTGGTCTTTTGTTTTTGAATTAGCACAGGAATTTTGTGATGTGAGTGATGTGGTTTTTTCATTATGCTCGTATTAACTATTGCAAGATTTGTGTATAGATTACTCAATGGTGTTTTTCGCCTGTTGTACTTTGCTTTGCCATGTGGTGACGCCAGAGCAGAATACAATTGTTACCACCTCCAATCTCTTCCGCGGATGTCGTTCAAGGCGACTAAGGTTGAAAAGAGTGATGAGTAATGGGCAGCACCGTTGCTCTTATACCACCTATCTATACATATCATAATATACTACGATTTACGTGGCTACCCATTTCATGAGACATAGTTACTGGTGGGGGACATGCCTTCACTACGGATGGAAAAATATAGGGAGAGTGGATCAAAGGCATCGTAGCCCACCGTATGCCAAGTGCAGAAGTTGGGGATCAATTACCCATTCGTCAATCAACTTCAAAGTCAAAGTCAAAGTCAAAATTCATTTATTCATATCTGGTATGATTACAATACACTTCACATAAACCGAAACATGCCGCGCGCTACCAAGCAACCCCCCAACCCCCAACCTACCTAATATACGGACACACAAGTTTTCAATATCTAGCGAAAAATCTAGGCCATCCGTTCGTAAACTACCGGGAGGCCCTGTTCTGAGAAGAACGGGCAAGAAACTCAGTCGGGTATTTTCCTCCCTTAGTTACATATATAGTATATAATCTAAATTCATTGAAAATTTAAAGAAAGATGTCAATAGCTTTAACGTCAACTAGAACTTAGAACCGGACATAGCTAGTTCAAAAGACCATGTAAATTACGTATAATAAATATTATAATAAATACGTTGCTCGAGTGCAAATTAGCGGAATACCTCAAAAACAACCCATAAATCAGCCAACCAGAACTACAACCTGACAGCCATTTCGAAGGACCAAGCCATTGATTTTTATTGAAACTAATTCCTCCTTGGCACCTTCTAAATCGGGGACTAAGTGTTCGGGCAATAAATATTACCTGTCACACTCTGAACCGAATAAGTTAACAACTTCCCACCGAGTAGTAATGGCCGAGACGGCGAGTATATTGATGTGCTCTACCGAGATGAGGCCGTAGATAAGACTAAGTGGTCCCCAAACTTGCCAACTTGAAGTGATCGCTTTCTTTCTGGGGTGTCCCTGATTGGAGAAAAGATTTATGCATTCAACCGCTGTTTCGGTTTAGGCGGCGTCAGCTTAGTCTGTTTAAGCCTTTTGGAAAATTACCCATAAGTCTTTCTTTACCAATGAAGTTTTGGGAGGAGCTTGCTAGCGTAAACTATTGCGTAAACTAAGAAATGTTGGATAGTTACCACACAACCAACCATTATTATTATACCAACCTTTGTTTTTGGTGACCCATCTACTGAGATGGGTCACCAAAAATAAACTAATACGAAAAAAGGAAGGCACGCTAAGTCCTATGGTCCCGTCTGCATCTGCAGTCGTTAATACCCACCAACACGCTCTGGGCCAGCGTGGTGGGTTATGGCTTTCTCCCTATATTCTACCATCCATAGGGAAAGCCTGTAGCCTAGCAGTAGGGTACAACATTAAAGGTCTGGTGATGACATTTGGTATCTCATTGAACTTTATACACTTATCCAACCGACTCCACTGTATTTAAAATGCGTCACAAACTTTTCTTTAAAGGTGCTCTGACAAAAATTGCAGTTGAGCACAACTTCCGTTACGACACCTGCGTGCATATTTTATAAGCGTATTATACGCTTTTACGAGCAAAGCGAAGCGTTATTATCTCTTTTAAGAATAGGGAAAATTCCTTTGATATAATGCAAGCATAATTTTGTTGTTTGCATCTGAAGTCTTTCTAATGGAACAAGAGTTCAATCGTTCTCCTCCTAAGCTTCTTCTTCTTGAGCTAAAGGTCAAAATATGACGCCATTGGATTAGTGACCACAATTTCTAGAACTTTGCAAATGATGAATGTTATAAAAAAACCATTTATTCGTAACTGGTCGTAAATACAATAAACACACTGTGTTGTGAATCGTTAAGACGCTATTACATTGAAAACTCGTGTGTCCAAGAGAAGATAAGAGAAGATAGTCCATAGCCCATGAACCAATTTGCCGACGAAACGTTGTCTATGTACCAATGTTCATATTCCTAACCGGTGTGATAGATGCTCTGAATCAAAAGAGCCAATCCCTTTTGATTTTTTCTTTGGCATGGGTTTATAACATCTGACCGATATGAATAGAAAAGGAAACATACTGTGCCTGTTTTATAATTATTAAAATAAAACAAGGTTTTCATATTAACTTTAGTTTTATTACTGAACTAGCTGTAGTAGTGTTGCCAGTCTCAAATATATTAATATTGATTGCCAGATATAAATCAAATATACAACATCCTTCCCTTTAAGTTAGAGTTTTAACAAATGAAATTAGTCGTATACAAAGTTTATATATTATGTACTTATACTATCCATAACATAATCTCTAAACCTTACTGGTAAAGAAATATGCCTTCTAGGCCTTGATGCATTATTTGCATTACTATCAGTTACTTCACATTCATACATATAATTATTTCTATCAGAATCACTTAATCTATTCTCAAATTGATATTCTGGAATTATTACATCATTACTTCTCCTTTTACTTAAATGTGCACTATTACGTCTAATAACATTATTATTTAAAGGGTCTTTAACAATATATGATCTGGGAGAATCACCTTTTTTAATCACAACTCCTGGTACCCACTTCCTATCTTTTTGAATCAATATTTTATCATTTATATTAAAACTTTCATCATTAACACATTTCTTATCATAATATTGTTTATACTTCAATTGATGATTATCAACAAGTTTTTTTAATTTTTTTACATATCTAGGTTTTTTTTGCATGTCGTAAATTTCACAATTACATTTATGGTTATCCATTTACAGTGTTAACAGATCATAGACCATTAATTAAGATAATTGAAAAGGATTTATATAAAGTGTCAGATAGGTTACAAAAAATGAAACTAAAACTATTTAAATATAAGATTTCACTTAAATATATTCCAGGAAAAGACATGTTAATAGCAGATTTATTGTCAAGAAATTATATAAATGAAGCATATGAATCTGAATTAAACATCAGTGGAGTTGTTCATACTGTAGAGCAGTATGATTTGATTGATCAAAAGAAAATAGCTGAGTTAACTGAATCAGATTCTGAATTAAGTATAATATTAAAATATTGTAATACACAATGGCCAAAATGTTCTAAAGTATTATCAAAAGCCTTATTACCGTATTGGAGTATGAAAAATGATATATATAGTGAAAATAATGTTTTGTTTGTAAATAATAAAATTTTAATACCCAAATGCTTGCAAAATAAAGTATTAAATTTGTTACATGAAGGTCACTTAGGCATCACTAAGACTAAATTAAAAGCTAGAGAAATGGTTTACTGGCCTGGTATGACTAAACATATTGAAAATTATATATTACAGTGTAATATTTGTGAAAAATTTAAACCAAGTAAAAGTAATGCACCATTGTTGCCTCATAACATACCAGATATACCATTCTATAAAATTGGCATGGATATATTAACATGTATGGCTAAAGATTATTTGGTTATTATAGATTATTTGTCAAAATGGATAGAAATCAAACTTTTAAAGGGTAAAGATAGTGAAGAAATAATAAAATTACTCAAAGATATATTTTCCTGTCATGGTATACCAGCAGTGGTAATTGCTGACAATATGCCCTTCAATTCTGAAATATTTAGACAATTTGCATGTGACTGGAACTTCAATATTATAACAAGTAGTCCTAGATATCCTAAATCCAATGGAATGGCTGAGAAAGCTGTTCATATAGCAAAAATGTTAATAAAAAAAAGCTATGAAGATAAAACTGATTTAGAGATTGCATTGTTAAATTATAGAAGTTCACCTGTTCCTCATTTGAATTACTCACCAGCTGAAATCTTAATGAGTAGGAAGTTGCGAACAAAGGTACCTATATCATCAAAATTATTAAAATAAAACAAGGTTTTCATATTAACTTTAGTTTTATTACTGAACTAGCTGTAGTAGTGTTGCCAGTCTCAAATATATTAATATTGATTGCCAGATATAAATCAAATATACAACAGTGCCTACCCAGAACAACTATGAACAGGGCAGGAGGAAGAAGATGATGATTGAAATCCTTTTCATCTACAAGTAAGTGCGATTTCAATTTCATAAAAATTCTAAGAGATTGAGATAGATTTTTATTTTTAACTCACAACTTTTATGATTAAATAATATGACCTTGCGACATGCAAACAATTTACCACTTTACTTGGATAAAAAATGATATCGCATTGCAATGGTAGTAAGGGGGTCAGCTGATCGAGTACTTGGTGGTAAGTGCTAAGTCTGCCTACAATGGATTCGGTGCCAAACAGCAAACGAATAGGATCTGGCAGTGCTCTTTGTCGTTACTCTTATTTACAAATCCATACCAAGTAATATTTGCAATCGGAAAACATTGTAAGTTGGTTCAATTGTTTCTACTCACTAAAGGTTTGGTTACTCACTAAAGGAACTGGTACTGATCTACATACAAAAATGACGCCTATTTATCTCCGAAGGGATAAGCAGAGATGAATCAACACCCTCGATCGCCATCTATCTTATTTTATAGGGACGCTTCTATTGCAACCTATCGGGCACAATTATATAAATTACTTCATAGATAGTATGAGGAACGCTCCATCCAGTTACTCGTCAATCTCCAAGCCCTTAGTTGCCTTGTACGACAGCCACGGGTGAAAATGGGGGGTGACAATTAATTGCCTACTGCTCCGCGGTCACCACACGGTGGCGACACTTGCCCGTCACAGAGCACATCAGGCTGCCACATAATGTAAAATTTTCTCAGACGACTTTGTGCTTTACTACAAACAAGTTAACGTTGACATTGAAAAATTCATCTAACGACGTAGAGTACGACGTAGATTACGTAGAGTACCGTCGCGATAAGTCTCAAGCTCATGCTGAGGACATGGCTTCTGCTCATTACCTGGAGTCAGCTTGCTCGATGATGATAACGATTTCCTAATAGCACTATTCGGGGTCAACAATCCCCGCCTAATCTTTGCCTTGGAGATAATTCAAATTGAGCATAATACCGAGAGACCCGGACTACTGAATACATATTGGCCGAAGTCCCTGGGTAACGTAAACAATCGTTAGCAGCACCCTCTTCCCTGCGGGGGGCACTTTTGACGATAATTCCGATACAGTGCCGAGTCAAAGCATTAATAACCTTGGCTGGGAACGTTTAAACTTAGATAGGGTGATTGTTCGACAATATTTCTAGACTACATACATGAATGAAGCCGTGAAGCCGTGTGGTGACGGCAGAGTAGAATACAATTGTCACCACCCCAATTCTCTCCCGTGGATGTCGTACAAGGCGACTAAGTATAAAACAGTGATGAGGAATGGGTAGCAGCGTTCCTCTTATACCACCTAGCAATGTACTGTGACTTTTGTGCCCGATAAATGGCAATAGGCTTGCCACCTATTACATGGGACTTAACATAATTGGCGAAACGTGGGTGCTGGTTCACCTCTGCCTACCCCCGAAGGAATATAGGCGTGATTTATGTATGTATGTACATACATGAATCACGCCTTTTTATTCCCGAAGTAGGCATAGGTGAATTAGAAGTAGGCATAGGGAATTGAACCCGCGTCCGCTGCTATCCGGGCAGGTGCCTGACCGCTCGGCCACCCAAGACACTAATTAACTTGCCGAAATTCTTCTAACCTTTACACTTCACGTTGTAAGCCAATTTTTCTAACATTTATATAATGTCAAAATTAAAATAGAATAAGTTTATAAAGCAAACCCAAGCTTAACCGAACGCACGGTATTTGTAAAAATATCTGCTTTGGAATGTTTGAAATTTATTTCTACATTGCGAGGGTACCCGTTGGCTTACAACGTGAAGTGTAAAGGTTAGAAGAATTTCGGGAAGTTAATTAGTGTCTTGGGTGGCCGAGCGGTCAGGCACCTGCCCGGATAGCAGCGGACGCGGGTTCGATTCCCGCCTCAAGACCATAATTTATCGAAATTCTTTTTCTAACCACCAAAATCTTTGTACAAATTTATATAATGTCAAAATTAAAATCGAACAGAATACAATGGTCACCACCCAAAATCTCTCCCGCGGGTGTTATAATAAGGCGACTAAGGGTTAAAACAGTATCTACCTATATTTTTGGACAAATAGGCGTGGGTATGTAAAATATGTAGGTATACGTGGCCTATATGTAAATGAGAAGAGACGTAATAATTATGGAAATTCATTTGATTATGTCAAATGCTTTGTTTACGCAATAGCAGGGAGAGGACGCTTAGATATTTACTACCGTATCGTGGAAACAAAGCCTGGCTCCACTAATACTTTGATTGCCAATTGCCTAGCAACATTTAAGAGCTCATTTCTGCTGGAATACCGAAAAGGAATTATAATCGAATCGCACTTCCCCCTAAGCCTAAGATTTCAGTCGAAAAACTGTTTGGAATTTTCCGTTTGTTTCTCGCTTTGTCAATAAAGTCTTGACAGTATTTTCAGGGTTCCGCACCTAAAGGATAAAACGGCACCCAAGACTTAGGCCCGAGTTCACCAACAAGTAAAACAAGCGATTAAAAGATCACCGTCTGTTTTCGACAGTTCTTCCATACGATAAAATGTCAAAAACTGATGGTTAAATCGCCTGCTTAAGTGTTGGTGAACTCGAGCCTAAGACTTCGCTGTCCGTCAGTCTGTTAACAGTCAGCTTGTTCTGTTGTGTATCTCGGTAACCGTAATAGTTGGACAATTGAAATTATCACAGATGACGTATTTCTGTTACCGCTATAACAAAAAATACAAATAAACAGAATAAAATAAATATTCAAGAGGGCTCCTATACAACAGACACGATTTTTTGCTGTTTGCTTTATAAATAATGGTACGGAACCCGTCGTGCGCGAGTCCGACTCGCGCTTTGCCTTTTTTTATCCATTTAATTTCTCGCTAGAACTAAGCGTTCGTCTCGTCTGTTACATCTTCTGTATTGCGACGAGCGTGACTAGGAATATAAAGAAAGTTATTATTCTCCCATTCCGTTTTGGGTACTAAATGCGTCAGTGCGGAGGTTTTGCTTAAACAGGCGATGGACATTAAACATTTAACCTATTAAGGTATAATTCGGTTAATCAGCTGAATATCAGAAAGGATGAGGCATAGGGGAAGGCGGCCTGTAACAGGTATACTGCCTAAAATTGGAAGTGTCGTGTATAACATCATACGGACTAGGTAGTCCCGTCTCTCTATTTTCTGTCTTCCTCTAGTCTTCCTCTCATGCTAAGTCCATCCACATCAATATCTACTAAATATCTATCTGGCTACGTGCAATTTTTTTTTATCATTTTAAACCACAAAGCCCGTGACATAAGGTACAGTCAACAGCACATCGGGTTACTACAATCTGTCAGATTTCTCCAATAAATTTTCAACTTTAACATCCTTATTATAAAGTTCAATATTGATTGGAAATATTTGACAGTTTGTAGTAACCCGATGTGCTGTTGACTGTATTATGTGCCCACACAAATTCGGTAAATTCAGCAAAAGCCTATTTGAGAAATAAAAAAGAAGTCGGCATCATTAGACAAATCAGATTCTTTGATTGAACATAATTTATCAAATGTCATTTTGAGAACGCTGACAACGCTATTTAAAAATAGGCTTTTTAAATAAATGCTTTTTGATACTCGACTTTTTCTGACAATTTAACTTTGTTGTTGGGTTTAATTTTCCAGTAAAAGTACATAGGTATTTTAATAAATATTTTTTTATTAATTTTAAACTTTATTACCTAATGCGCTAAGATTCAAATTATGGTTGCAACTATTTAACCACTGCCCTGTAAAGTGTTTGGTAAACTTCCTCCATAGAGATGGACTAATGTATCAGCAGTGTCCACTTTATTAAGAATCTACTGAGAAAACTCTATTATTAGATCCTAGATGGATTTGGACAATGGACTTACTGAGATTGAATGTAATATCCAGTATCATTAGTGAGTGGAAATTAGATAATTTTCTACAAAAAAAAAAGACCATGAATAAGCTTATATTGAGCTATATTTTTGCTAACATTAATAAAATGATTAACTTGTAGAATCTTGCTATATTAACCTAATTTACACAATTCAAACATCTCTTCTTTGGTCTTCCTCTCCTATTATATCCTTCCACGTTCATACCTAACAATCGTATGCAAACACAGCTTTCATCTCTTCGCATAACATGACCAAACCATCCAAGAATATAGTTTTTTTATGCTAGACAGGGAAGCTCATGCCCTTCATCTCACCTAATGGTAAGTGACGGTAAGGGCCGAAGATGGAACCAAGCTTAATCTGGAACGATCAACGACTGAGGGGCTGGCTTTCTTATCACAAATTGTCGGATCACAATAATGCTGTTATTATGGCGGCCACCTTGGTCGAATGCTCAGATTGCTGGGTATTGGCCAAGAGGTCCCGGGTTCGAATCCTGGTAGGGGCAAACTTTGTGATGACCACAAATGTTTGTTTCCGAGTCATGGTTGTGTAGTATGTAGTATATTTTCATATGTTTATGTAGTATATTTTCAACATTTATATACATAATCATGTTAAAAATATGTCCGTCATCTAGTATCCATAACACAAGTGCTTAGGCTACTTACTTTGGGCTAGATGATAGGTGTGAGTGTAAAAATATTTATTAATTTATTATTTATTTTATATGGCGATAGATTTTGATAAGATGATGGTAGCTAGCCGGACAGACTTGAAAAAAGTCCTACCACCAACCAAACCAAGTACACATTTGTACTCCCCTGGGGATCGAACCCGGGATCTTAAGTTCTTAATTCCGCTGGATGAACCACTAGATCACGTGGGTATATTACTCCGGTCCAGTCTCTCAGTGTATGCCACTTTCAAAGTTCCCGAAGTGCGACTACAAAGATGTAGCCAAAGCGAGGTCCTGATATTCATTAAGTTTAATGACTAGTAACGAGGGGTCCCACATTAATTATCTGCACTCTGAAAAATTACCTTTTGCTGAAGGTGAAAAACGACTACGGACTGAAGGTAATTACCACGTAAATATTCATTTGTTATTATGACACGAAGGCATTAGGGGGCCAATCACCCAGCAGCAAATGATGCAACGCTTCTATTGGACAAATGTCAATTTTGACAGCTAGTCTTACAGCCCGCTAGCGCAGTGGCATAGCGCGCTTGACCTGCGATTGCGTAAACTAAACAATTTCGCTAAGGCCGGTCATTGGATGGGTGACCAAAAATTTATTATCACCTGTCCCTTCGTACTTCGGAAGGCACGTTAAGTTGGTCCCGGCTGCATTTTCAGTTGTTGATACCCACCAAACCTCATACACCCACCAATCATCACGCTAGCCCAGTACGGATGGTGTGTATTATCGACAGCAGACGGAGCCACGACCAACGGATTAACGTGCCTTCTGAAGCACGGAGAAACTCGGGTTGATAATTTTTTTTTGGTCACCCATCCAATGACCGGCCTTAGCGAAATTGTTTGGTTTACCCATTCGCAGACCGAGCGCGCTACTATCGAGTTCCCCAAAAAGTAAAAAAAATGCGAAGAATGTTTAATGAAACAAACAAACTTTAATCTTCCTGCCTATGATCGTTATCTGCTTAGGATAATTACAAATATACTGAGCGCAAATTAATATTCTAGACAGATGCCGCGCCCATCTATGTGGAATGATTAAAATTTCATTATTCAAAATGCACGGGGAGATTCTTTGAATATTTGAGGTCGGATGAATTGGTCGAGGACCCTTTCAGATGCTTCTGGTAGCATCTTCAACTTAATATGTGGGACAGCCCGAAAGCCTATGTTATTACTAAATTCTCCATAATATCACAATTATAGTTGAATTAATGAATGAAGGAAACTTTATTTGTATAGTTTTTACAACACACATACACGACAATAGAACAAGTAATCTAATTATATACATACATACATACATAAATCACGCCTATATCCCCGAAGGGGTAGGCAGAGGTAACTAGCACCCACGTCTCACCAATTAAGTTAGGTCCCATGTAATAGGTGGCGAGCCTATTGCCATTTATCGGGCACAAAAGTCGCAGTACATTGCTATTGCTAGGTGGTACAAGAGGAACGCTACTGCCCATTCCTCATCGCTAATTTATCCTTAGTCGCCTTGTACGACACCCACGGGAGAGATTTGGGGTGGTGACAATTGTATTCTACTCTGCCGTCACCACACGGCTTCTAATTATATATGTGCAGTAAATAATTTTGCAACCCATTGCTATATTTGTGTGCTGCAGAAATACAAAAGGGCAATAGCTCAGTGACTGGTTTTGCTTTTCAAGCAAAGCACTGGTATTGTGCTATACCCAAAAGAGGATAGAAAGAAATAATAATAAAGTACTACATGATATGAATAGATATACTCAGTAAATTAGAAAAAATAGTGAAATACTTACAAAAAAACCGATGATAATATTCTCTACTGGTAATGTTCGAAGGAATTCAATATTGTTACTTATATATTTTTATGAAAGTGTGAGGAGCTGGCGATTGCGTTAACTCAGCAATGTTTGCTAATAGGTACCAGTCATTGGATGTGTGAGCAAAAATTTACTATCATGAGTTTCTCCGTGCTTCAGAAGCCACTTTAAGCCGTTGGTCCCAGCTGTATCTGGCATCGTTAATACTCACCAATCCGCACTGGGCCAGTGTGGAAGGTTATGGCCCAGTATCCCTATATTCTTCCACCCATAGGGAAGGCTCGTGCCCCAGCAGTGGGGAAATTAAAGGGCTGGTGATGATGATGATGACTAGCAAAAAGCTCACTCGCCGTCGTTAATCGCAAGTACAGTATCAAGGAAAATAAACTCAAACTACCCTCCAAGAAGTATTCGTTTTGTGAACACAATAATTTTAAAGTATTCAATCCATTCGGCCACCAGGCTCCGCAGGTCGGGGCGGCTTACAAGGGCTTATTACGCAACCTGACCCCGTAAAAAGTCTCCGGAACATCGCCCTCCTTTTAGCTCCGCCAATTTAATGATAAAAACAATTTGGGGATGCGCCTAGCTATTCTTCATGGCGGTAAGGAACCGCAATCAACTGTCGGGGTCACCTCTGGGCTTTATTTTAATACAGTTTTCTGGTACAACTGACAGCACGGGATTCTAGCACAAAATGTCATATTACACTTCTATAAATCACGTAGGTGGCCTAGAAAGGGCATGCTGCCTTTATAATATACAGCATAATAATATAAACAATCAGCCCGGCTAGCATCGCTAGCATCACCACCGAAATACTATATTTTATAGCCATTTATCGCTTTTAACTATCAAAAAACAATGGCGCTTTACCAGTTCTAAGCGATAAATGGCTATAAAATATAGTATTTCGGTGGTCACGCTAGCAAGACTCGAGAGTAAAATTGTCCGTAATCATGACACAAATGTCATGATTACGGACAATTTTACTCTCGAATCTCGAATTTGAACCAAAATTTGAACCCAAGAGCTCTTGGCCAATAGCCAGCTATCTGACCATTCGACCAAACCGGCCAATTATGATGGGATCTTCCTGACCTGTTACGAGTTTATCTTGGGTTGGCATAATATGTTTCCGCTTTCATCCATATCAGTCAAACATCATCAAGCCGTCCATATCTTTTGTTTCATATCATCCATCACACCGGAAAGTGGCTATTGATGTATAGAAAAACGTCGAGAGACCGACGAAACGAAGAGATTGTTTGGGATGACAAATCTATGGTTCTGGATTAAGGTTTATAGCTGGCTGCCAAGCCTTGGGGTATTTTTGGTGCTTTGCCCTGCACCGCCCGAACGGTGCCAAAGCACCAAAGGCGAAAGGTGACACATACAACCCGCAACTCGCAGTCAATCAATTGTGTACTTTAAAAGCTTGAAATGACAAAAGCTGTAGGTACTCTGCCATAACTTTCCACCCCAGTCGCTTTGCTCTTTCGGGGGCTGTCTTGCGTCTATGAATTTTTTATTTTATTTCAGCAGTCACTTTGAAGGTTTGAACTGTGCTTAGGCCAGTTACACATGCTACCTCAGTGGTAGCATGGTGCCGTTCATGGTCTTCGTCTTCCTGCCCTGTTCCCGGTTTATCTGGGGTTGGCGCAGTATGTTTCCTCTTCCATACTTCTTTCTTCCTTTGCGGTTATTAAGCCCCTCACTCCCTGTTCATTCATATCAAAAGAGACTGGTCAAAAGAGACGGAAAGGCAATAGGCTCGCCCACTCAATACAATTGGAGAATAATAATAATTTACCTCATCCTACTCCTCAGCGGATAAATAGACGTGGTCTATGTATGTAACGACAGTTGAAAAGCAAACGCAGTAAGTAAGTTTGCATAAGTAGTATGGCAATCCCAATTGTCATATAACGCTCAAGAGAAGTTTTCAAGTAAAGTACTCCCGCACCTCATCTGCAATATCATTGTAATAATATTCATAATATAATACTTTGACTCAGTCAAACCTCTGTGGAATGCGCTCGACGATCGTTTAGAATTCAGCATAATTAAGGACGGGGTTTGAAAAAGAAACTAACTGACTTTTGGAGTCTAAACTAAGTGTAAGAAAAGTAAAAACGCGTACTTTTTTATTACGTAAGTTTATTTTGCTATTTTCACTGGACTAAGAGGCGATTGTTTTTCATTGCTTCTGTATAAAAAAGTGACAATGAGAATTTAAAAATGTTACCATATAAAAGGCAATTAGGCTATCGAATGCTAGTATGCTGCTACATGCATCAATTTTATCTAAGTAACTGTTACATAGACACATAAATCACCCTCGTTTATCACCGAAGGGGTAGGCAGAGGTGAGTTTACACTCACGTTTCGCCAATTATGTTAGGTACCCGATAGATGGCAATAGTGTCGTCACCTGTAACATTATTGGCGAAACGCAGAGTTTTTCAATTAGGTTTTACAGTTTTACCGCCTGTCTGACACCAATCATCACAACATAGTTGAATAAATAATAAAAAATATGTTACTATTAGGTTCTTCAATAAGAAGCCGAAAACACAGTCTGCTGAAACTATGTTTTCCAATCTCATACATCTCGTGTCACAGTTTGTTAAAAAACTCCTCCAAAACGGCTTGACCAATTTTTATGAAATTATTTGGATATAATATTTGGTAGGTCGTAGGCTATTTTTTATACCCCCAGGTGGAATAGAATAGAAATTTATGGTATTAAGGGCAAAACGACGTTAGCCGAGTCAGCTCGTACTACATAAATCACGCCTATATCCCCGAAGGGGTAGGTGATGTATAAATCGCACTATATTGCTAGGTGGTGTCAGAGGAACGCTGCTGCCAATTACCCATCGCTTTCATTCGCCTTGTACGACGCCCGCGAGACAGATAGGAGTGGTGACAATTGTATTCTGCCGTCACCATACGGCTATGTTCGAAAAACAACTAACGGCGGGTCCCAATATTCTATCTTCAATTAAACGTAAGCTTACTGAAGTTTAGCTGCCTGGCAATTTTGTAATATTACGATTAATAACAGAATTCGCTCAGCAACTAAACTAACTGTTGATAGAATATTGGAATCCGCCGTAAAAGTATAACAGTCTTTATCGGCAAATTGTGCTTTTGGAGAACATGTTGATAGTTTTAGAAGGTATAGCACTGCTTCCAGGTCAAGACGGGCAACACTGACTGAAAATATCTTTGACATCGCTGTGAACTGAGAGTCTGTAATTAGAACGCGGTCCCTTCCTCAAACAGGAACAGAACGGGGAACTATCGCCGTTTTGCGGTAAAGCCAGATGAGAGGGTGACGCTGTGACAGTTACTGTTGTATAAGTTTGAACGTTTAAGGGGATTGGTTGGAACACTTACCGGAATTCCTGGATTATAATTACAACGGGTCTCTCATATTGTTTCCAATACGTGTTAACGGATCAGATATTTAAAATTTTAATTCATTCCGTTTTGATCCACATTGAGGAGCTCGCTAGCGCAGTGGCACAGCGCGCTTGGCCTGCGATTGCGTAAACTAAGCAATTTCGCTAAGGCCGGTCATTGGATGGGTGACCAAAAAAAATATTATCACGAGCTCCTCCGTGCTTCGGAAGGCACGTTAAGCCTACCTAATACCTACCAACCCGCACTGAGCCAGCGTGGTGGGTTATGGTCCAATCTCCCTATATTCTTCCATACATAAGGAAGGCCCGTGCCCCAGCAATGGGGACTTTAAAGGGCTGGTGATGATGATGATGATGATGATCCACAATTCTCACCACCTCCAATGTCTCCCGAGTGTGTCGTACAAGGCGACTAAAGGATTAAGACAGTGATGAGTCGCGTCCATCTTATACCATCGAGCAATATAGTGCGATTTTCGTGCCTGATGGATGGCAATTGGATCGCCATCGCCACCAATTACATGGGACCTAACATATTTGGCGATACGTGGGTGTTAATGCACCTCTGCCTACCCTACTTCGGGGATAATAGTTATTTGTTGTACGTGAGTGCAAAGTTGTTTTTTAACCGCGTGCTCAATTTTGATGACCGAGCTAGCGAAGGATTCTAAAATTGAAAAATTAGAATCCTGAGCGATAGCGAGGGAATCAAAAGAGCACAAGGTGAAAAATTTTTGCACTCGAGTGCAACACGTAACTTTTCATCCCCCCCAACGAGGAAATGGCAAAATACAAAAAATAATACAATCACAACAGTTTCTGTTTTCACCCAGAAACTTCCACAACACCCTCCCATTAACCAAACACACTCTCAACACCCACCCAGAAACACCCACAACATTCACACCCGCAATACACACCCATCCACTCAGACACACCCAAAAAAACACCCATTCACTCAGAAACACCCATTCATCCAAAAACACGCACAAAACACCCATTCACCCAGAAACACCCACAAAACACCAATTTACCCAGAAACACCCAAAAAACACCCATTCACACAGAAACACACACAAAACACCCATTCATCCAGAAACACGCACAAAACACCCATTCACCCAGAAACACCCACAAAACACCAATTTACCCAGAAACACCCAAAAAACACCCATTCACACAGAAACACACTCAAAACATCCATTCACCCAGAAACACACACAAAACACCCATTCGCCCAGAAACACCCACAAAACACCCATTCACCCAGAAACACCCACAAAACACCCATTCACCCAGAAACACCCACAAAACACCCATTCACCCAGACACACCCACAACATCCATTCAGACACCCACAACTTCCACCCAGTCACACCCATTCGCCTAGACACACCCACAAAACACCTATTCACCCAGACACACCTCCAACACCAACATTCATTCAGACACACCTGTATGTACCTTATAAAAATTACCGTCCCTAATGGAGTTCCGAGACGGTCAATCAGCTTGAGTCAAGCACGTTGATTTTCTGTATGTTTTTGTTCCGTTGCAAGCGTAAACAAATCAAACAGACCTAAAAAGCATTTAAATGCTTGACTCAAGCATTAAGCAAGCGTTTTAGACGATCAAAACGTTTAAAGCAAGATTGACGCCAAGCTGATTGACCGTCACGGAACTCCTAGGTTTTAACAAATTTATGACGTGAAAAGAAAATGGCGCGCGTAAAGCAAATTACAAAAAAAGTACGCCAAGAAGGTTCCGAGTCTGAGTTTTTAACAAATTTAAATAAGTTGCATGATAATTTCGGCACCATGGAGGTAGAAATAAATAGGTATAATGATGTTTTGAATTCACAAACTCATTGCACACGATGTTCTAAATTCAAATTTACTTTAACCTCTAGAGGATAAAAACGGCTTTTGCACTCAGATATCGAAGAGCAAAAACGCTTTTTCCGAGATGGTGGGATGAAAAATATTTTTTTCTTTATTTGATTTTTAATGCACTTTAGTGTCTCCCACACCACGGTTTAATATCTAACCACGTTTTTGGGTTGGCTGGTAGAGATCTCTTTTAGATAAGATAAGTTCGCCTTTGCAAACTGTATCACTGTATAATTGTTATTTTTTGTGTTATTATGTGCAATAAAGAGTTAATAATAATAAATAGGTGTGATTTATTTATCGAAATAATGTTATGTGTTCAGCCTCTCTAGACAAGTGGTCAATCTATTCGAACGAAAAGAATAAAAAAATTATGAAACTGACGTATTACAGAAAAACAAGATGGCGACAGTAGTGTCAAATTTAATAGTAGGTAGTTGTCAAGAAATTACATTTAATTTTGTATTCTATCCACTTATTGTCTAGGCCCCCAGTTTTGAATGCGAAGAGAAACAAAAGTGAAAAAAATAAGGTCGCTTTTGCCGGAGCACAAACAAATCCCTCCCCGTTGTCAAGATTCCATTTTTACATCTTCACAGTTGATATCGCCATGAATATTAAATGTTGTAATTTGACAAGGCCACTCTGTTCTATGCCAATATAAAGGAACTTTGTTGTTCGCTCTTCTGAATTCTTGAGAGGATTATCAAGGGAGGCCCCCATTTAGCAGGCGTTAAGAGCTTATAATTTCGTATTCTTGAAGATTATTTATTTATCATAATCTAGGAATAAATATACATAAGGTTTTATAGCGGCGTTACCAGCTCGCCTCTGAGATGCGTAACGACTTTTGATTACATGCATACATAAACGTCACGTCTATATCCCCTAAGGGGTACTAGCACCCGCGTTTTGCCAATCATGTTAGGTCACATGTAATAATCTGAATTGTGGTGGCAAGCCTATTGTCATTTATCGGGGACAAAAGTCGCAGTACATTGCTAGGTGGTATAAGAGGAACGCTGCTGCTCATTTCTCATTACTGATTTATCCTTCGTCGCCTTGTAAACCCACGGGAGAAATTTGGGGCGGTGACAATTGTATTCTACTCTGCCGTCACCACAGGGACTTTTGATTCATCATCATCATCATCATTTAGCCGAGAGACGCCCTCTGTTGGGCATAGGCCTCCCCCAAGGATCTCCAAACCGGTCGGACCTGCGCTGCCCGCATCCAGGGCACATTGCAAGGAGGACTGGCGGCCGTTGGGGCGGAAAGGTCCTCGAATGGCGGCCACGCGCTTGGAGACGCAGCGTTGGGAGACCCCAAGGTGGACCGACGATCTGGTAAAGGTCGCGGGAAGCCGCTAGACTTTCGATTATTCTTCACTAAATAGAACTAAATTTCAAAAAACTCATTTTAAGCTGTATACTTAGTTAGAATAGAATTCAGATTAGAAGACCTGAAACCTGAGGTAGGCTGATGCTTGTTGGTTGACAGTGATTAACTGCATTCGAATTACGCTTTCAGAGAACTTTACCGCAAAAAGTACTTTATTTTGTCAGTGGAAAAATTTATATCAATATTTCAGACGTCTTTAGGATTACTAAGGATAGCTCACCAACATGTAAAACCAGCTATTAAAAGATAACCGTCAGTTTTTGACGGTTCTTTCACTATGGTAAAATGTCGAAAACCGACGATTTAATTTTCATCATAATCGCCTGTTTAAGTGTCAGTGAACTCCAGCCTTAAAGAGTCCATTATCTCTGTTATGAGAATTGTGGTGTTAGGTTCCAAATTATTATGTTGCTGTGTTAAAATTGTAGGGAGTATTATTTTGAATTTTATACCTATTCATTTATGTTCTTAATCGCATTGTACGACGCGCGTGGGAGCGATTGGGGGTGGTTGTATTCTGCTCCCTTATCAACACCCGGTATTAAATTTAAACATTAGTATTTTACAGAATTACCTATGTCCTTAAAATGTACGTGATATTATCTGTTCGAAACTCGTGTAGATTTAAAGTGCTCTGTATTTTCTTCGCCTACAATTTATGTCCAATCCACATACAGATTCCTTCCATCATCCATTCATACATACGTTACACCTTTTCCCCACAGGGTTAGGCAGAGATCATCTTCTTTGCTACGATCCTTACGTTTCATACATCTTTTGCTTCATCCATTAATGTTCTCATGCATGCCTGTTGAATTCGGGTACCCTTGACCAGAGGCGTTACTCTGGAAGTTTATTTCGTTCGATCGAGTCTTTGCGTCTTTGTCGTTCTTATTTTAACACGCAGTGGCGTAAGAAAGACGGATAGACGTGAGTTAATCGTTCGGAGTTTCAGAGTAGACCTCCTGGTCCTTTTTTAATAGACCAGTTACTCTTCTAACCCTCTGTCTACAGTTCTTTTAGACATTACTACGTTTATGTTATTAATTTAATATCTGACAGCTTTAGCTTTCTTATACACTTCTATCTCATCAAAAGATGGCTAGACCCAACGCTCCTGAAACTGTACTGTTCGAGCCACGAATCTAACATAGGACTCAATCCCAAGAGCAGAGTCAATATCGAGGCGACTTACACAAGCAGGCGTCGACAAAGCGGTTTACACCCATAAGAGACATACAAACATCTATCAATGTGTAGGTTGCGAATTACACCATTTTCATAATTTGTATTTAAGATTAATTCTTTGTGAGTAGTTTTATTTGTCACTCTCTAAATACCTGTATGTCGAGTAGTTCTAGTATTTACATTTACTAATTTAAATACACATAAAGAGAATTAATTATATAATTTTCTACTAATTAATCTTTTTGTTATTTACTTTGATATATCCAGTATTTTAGTTAAAAGTGGCAGTTTAATTGAGACCCGAATCTTACATCCCGGACACTCACAAGGCGGGCTGTGTGATCGATGGCTGGATGCTCAATCCTATTCTTTACTTTGTTATATTTAGCTAAAAAGCCCCTGACCATGCTTGAAACCTTGTCCGGGTTTTGTCTATCAGGGACTTGATTTTGATAATGTTAATGAAGCAAACATGTTTAAGTGGTGTTTAATTACATAAATCATATATCACGCCTGTATCCCATAAGGTGTAGAAGAGGTGAATTAACATCCACTTTTCACCAAATAAGTTAGGCCCCATGTAGTAGGTGGCGAGCCTATTGCAATTTGCAATCTATCGGGCGCACACAGCGCAGTATGTTGCTAGGTACATTACTCATCACTGTCTTTAATCGCCTTGTACGACACAAACGGGAGAAATGGGGGTGATAACAATTATATTCTGGTCTGCCGTCACCACGCGGCATCCGTCACCACATGGCGCATTTATATAATTATTATTTTTAAGTGTATTAAAATTTTTCCGTCATCTAATATTCATAACACAAGTGCTTATGCTACTTACTTTGAGCAATATGATAAAAAAATATTTATTATTTATTTATATAAATTTTCAATTAATTTTAGTTTACGAATGTCAAAGGTCATTAATTCATGATTCATATAGGTCATGACCTGACCTATGTGAATTTTCCGAAAAATTTGGTAAATCATCCCAATAATAAACTTTAATTGCCCTGTCACCCCAGATGGCAGCCTCTACGTGTATCTTGAGAAAAATCGGCCCCTTACGCCCCTAGTCACGTACATCGCGTTAATTTACTCAGGGCTCAAGGCACTGATAACAATGGAATTGTTAAATTTATCTTTTTATTCTTTTACGGCGCCGCCAGACCGAAAGCTTACACTTAATATTTTATTAAAGGTTTTTGGAGCACTGCTCTTTGTGTTGGTGGATAAAGTGAAACAGTTTAAGAGCTGCCGCTTCGCATCACTTGATCTGAAATTAGGAGTGGAGTTTTTTCGCGCATCGACGAGTATTTGTCGTAACTTTGTCGTTCTTCTTCAACAGTCTATAGCGTCAACGAATTCAAATTCAGCCTACAAGCTAGAACTGTTTAAAGACCTTTCCTATTAATGGAAGAATATAGGGAGAACGAGCGATAACCCACCAATAAGTCAGAGTACCAATTCATGGATATGAATGACTACAGATGTATTCTGCTCTGCCGTCACCACATGCATACCAGTGTATTTATAGAAAATGCCTAACCCGCGAACACAGAAACGCTTTTTAAAAAATTTGAGTCCTGCTGAACATTTAAGTATTTTCAAAATTGACGTTCTGTCATACATATTCAGACAGTCCACTTAACCACTTATCTTTTAAAGTAGTGCTCAAGATTTGATAAGCGTTCCTGTATTCGGGGGTAGGTGTCAATAAAGAATTTGGAACCTTCTAGAATCTCCATTGATCGCACACACTCTAAGGGGGGATGAAGAGGACGGAACTTAAGAGGCTCGTAAAAAATAACTGAAATTAGGGAACACGGGCTCGTAAAACGGTGCCTAAAGAGGAAAAAATTACCACACGACACGACTGCCTACTATTGCAGACCCTAATTAATTTCACTCGCCCACTGAGTAAATTATACTTACTCAGTTTTAGGGTAATGAAGTGAGACAGACCATCTAAGCGGGCTCTGTAGGTACCTACATTAAATTGTCTCAATATAATTATACCAGCCGTGTGCATACATACATAAATCACGCCTATATCTCCCCGAAGGGATAGGCAGAAGTGAATTAAACACCCCTTTTTCGCCATTTAAGTAAGTTCCATATGTGTAAGGTGGCGAGCGAGGTGGTGTCACGATTGCTTGGTGACAATGTAAGAGGAATGCTGCTGCCCATTATGCTGTTTTAACCCTTAGTCGCCTTAGACACCCACGCGAGAGATTGGGTGGTGACAATTGTGTTCTACTCTGCCACGGCTATATACCATACCACACGGCTAGTGCCGTGTGGTGACGACAGAGCAGAATATAATTGTCGCCACCCCCATCTCTCCCGTGGGTGTCGTACAAGGCGACTAAGAGTAAAGACAGCGATGACTAATGGGCAGCAGCATTCCTCTTATACGACCTAGCAATATACTGCGATTTTATGTGCCCGATAGATGGCAATAGGCTCACCACCTATTACTTAATTGGCGAAAAGTGGGTGTTTCATTCACCTCTGCCTGAGTGATTTATGTATGTATCTATGAAAAACAGAATGCGCGTAACTAACATTACATAAAATTATATATATGTATAATTTTAAGAACAAATTTGTTACACGCATTCTGTTTTTTTCGTTCTAAGCAGGCTAGCATGCAAGACTAAAGTAGAATTAAAAGTATTTATTCTTATATTATTCTTAGTAATTATTCTTATTCTTCTTTTTCCTGCCCTGTTCCCAGTTTATCTGGAGTCAGCGCAGTATGTTTCAACGTCATCAAGCCATCCACTCTTTTTTGATTCGTTTCATCTATCACACCGTAAAGGTGAAAAATGAGTGTACAGAAAAGATACTGAAAGAACCATGTCCAGAGACCGATGAACGGATAGAGTGATTATGAAGACAACATTTCAATCTGTACTGCTCAAGGTTTTGGCTTATTATTTATTTCTTATTAGTGTGCTATTTTTGTGTATTTATGAACACCTGTTTCAGAAATTGAATGAATAATGTGAAAAGGGTCTGCCTAATATTTAAATACCACCAAACCCACGCCCGGCGAAGCGTAAGGGAGTTTCCTATTCGAACTAAGTTAACGACTAGCCTTCTTGTGAATTCTTTAATAATGAGATTCTCAATCGTTTTACGCCTCTCGGAATCTTATTCGATTCGGAATTACTTGCAATAGAATTTTGACTCAAAGCTGGTACACTGGGATGATGTAATCAGGCTCGCCTACAATCCGATTTACCCAATTTGCTTCTATGTAGTCTGCGAGATGCAAAGTGTTAACGATATATGGACGTCCTTTATTCGTTCTTTCTCTTAGTATATACAACTCTTTTGGTAAATGTGATTTTCCAGAATGTATGGAGTCTGGCCCATATACAGTTATTCAATATTTATAAAACAGTTCGTAAGTGCATTAATTCCTATTTTTAATCTCTGTGTTTTGGCTTGTAGTTCTTGTGTTTAGGCTTATTTTGCAACAAAATAGCCGAGCCTACTGTCATGGCGTAAGGAAGATATCACTTCATAACATTGGTAGCTACCCCAGTAATTATACAGGGCGTCCCACGGCCATGCCACACGGAGGGAAAGTATATTAAATATTGAACGTAGGATATTTTAGTAAAAGAAGACATCGTTTTATTTTTAATAATAAGTAGAACTGCATTCACGGATTTTTTTAAAATTGCCTACCTCAACCGGGAATCGAACCCGCCAAATGTGATAGAAAAATTACTTGTATTTTATAATACCGTTTGAAAGGGCTACTCATAAGCATTATTTTTTCCTAAATAACTTAGCATATTAAATGAAACTAAGATCATAAAATTTTTCATTTTATTTAAAATTTTGTTCAGGGAAATTTCCTCTGACTTGGCCATGCTTCCAACAATTAACATTATCATTTCAACAGGTACAATAGAACCGGTATAACAGTGTGCAGGAGTTACAAAATGAACTTAGACGTATTATTTCAAACATCCACCATGCAAAAATAAGTAAATCGACAGGGAGAGAAATAATCAAAAGAGTAAGAATTTGTATACAACAGAACGGATCACATTTTGAGCATTTGATAATTTTTTTTTTAAATAAAATGAAAAAATTTATTATCTTAGTTTAATCTAATATGCTAGGTTATTTAGGAAAAAATAATGCTTATGAGTAGCCCTTTCAAATGCTATTATAAAATACATGTAATTTTTCTATCACATTTGGCTGGTTCGATTCCCTGTTGAGGTAGGCGATTTTTAAAAAATCTGTGAATGCAGTTCTACTTATTATTAAAAATAAAACGATGTCTTCTTTTAGTAAAATATCCTACGTTCAATAGTTAATATACTTTCCCTCCGTGTGGCATGGCCGTGGTATGCCCTGTATATTATTAATATTATTATAGTGTACCTGTCTACCTAATAATACTTTTTCAACTATGCAGGAGGACAACACCCTGTGTTACAATTATAAAAAGATTGCCTTAGTAGCAAAGAAATTAACTGAAACTTCTAAGAAATTAAAAGTGTGCGCTTGAAATCGATCTAGCTCCCGATAACTAAGCAAACACTTGTCAATTATGCTAACGAGCTCCGCAGGTCGCCATCTTGGCAAACTCAATATTTATCATTCACTTAATCTTCAACCCGCAGAAATGTAATTATCTCCCTACTGGTTATAATTAGTTCAACATGAACCCACCGGATGACATAAGACTTGAGACAGTTTCATAAAATTTCCTTTGTTACACTGCCGTGTGGTGACGGCAGAATAGAATACAATTGTCACCACCGAGTGACGTACAAGGCGACTAAGGGGAAAGACAGCGGATGAGTAATGGGCAGCAGCATTCCTCTTATACCACCCAGCAATATTCTGTGATTTACATGCCCGATAGAAGGCAATAGGTTCCACAGGGGACCTAACTTAAACCTGGTGAAAAGTGGTTGTTGATCTGAACATTCGATCAAACCGGCCGTGATATAAGATGTATGTATGTAGAAAGCTGAAAGATGAATTTGTCAGCTATTGGGGTGTTTTCCTACCACAGCTGCTCTACACCAATATAATCACTCTATTTGAAAGTGGAGTGATTCTATTGATTCTCCTCAACGCGAGGATGTGTTGCGTCCTCACGCAGCTCTGGTGTAAAAGCTCCCTTACCACCTCCCTATTTTAGAACATGTCCAAAAAAAAGTTAGTCATGGTTTAAAATTGATGCTAGCTTCTTTCATTCAGCAAATAAAAGTGACAGCATCAGTTTTAAACTATGAGTAACCTTAGTCCATGCATAAGGGTTTTACTTCCGACAAAGTTTGAGAACTGTTAACGTTTAAGTATTGTCAAAATTTACGTTTTTCCATACAAATTCTGACAGATTTTGTCCACTTAACTTTTTAAGCAGTGGAAAGATTTTGGTGGTTAGAAAAAGAAATTTCGAAAAATTATGATCTTGAGGCGGGAATCGAACCCGCGTCCGCTGCTAAAGAGCAGCAGCGGACGCGGGTTCGAAATTCTTTTTCTAACCACCAAAATCTTTCTACTAATTTTTCTAACATTTATATAATGTTAAAATTAAAATCGAATAGTTTTATAAGCAGTGCTCAAAATTTAAGCGACGTTTTTGTATTCGGGGGTTAGAGTTTTCATTTAAAATAAAAAGAATATTCAAACGCCGGTTAAGACGTAAACACCGCGTACATGAGAAGAAACAATCCACCCGCGATACGTGAGCGCTTTTTAAACATTGAAAATTCCTTGTGCACGTCACGCGTCGCCTTTACATAACTGAGACATGCGTTCATGCTTAACCCCGTGGCATGCACACCCTATGAACGTCGGCTTAAGAACGTCAGCTTAAGACGCACTACATGCGATCCGAATCCGTCAAAAAATTATTGGTCTAGAAAACTCGGACAGAGATCGTATGTAGTGCGTAAGTTATCATAGAAATGGTTCTACGGCTACAACGGACCGTGAAAATCACGGATTCGGATCGGAAGTAGTGCGTAAGCGCTGTAAGAGTATTTATCGAAGACCCATAGTAGAGGGTAAGTGTCAGGCAGGCGGACGACTGTAAAAACTAAGCCAAAACCATCGCCGCTACCTACTTTTAAATATCCTGTAGCTGTATAAGTGCATTGCTATATAGCTATCATCAGCAATCGAGTTAGGCGGTAGGCTCCCAGATATGAATAAACGAATTTTGATTTTGACATCATCACCAGCCCTTTGCTGGGGCACGAGCCTTCCCTATGGACGGAAGAAAATAGGGAGATCGGGCCATAACCCACCACGCTGGCCCAGTGCGGGTTGGTGGGTATTAACGACTGTAGATGCGTCCGGGACCAACGGCTTACCGTGCCTTTCGAAACACGAAGGAATACGAGATAATAAATTTTTGGTGACCAGTCCAATGATCGGCCTTAGCGACATTGCTTGGTTTTCGCAATCGCAGGCCAAGCGCTCTATGCCACTGCGCTGCGAGCTCCTCTTAAATGCTCATTTGTAACCCTGTCTTTCCTAGTAGCTCAGACGTCACCACACGGCAACCTAATACACCACATTTTAACTAACACACCCACATGACAGAACGTGAAGTGGCTTGTAATTCAGCACGCCTTGCTTGAAGCTAATCAACGCTTTGAGGCCTCGGTATTCCACCGGCGTAGTATTCTGGTTGAGCACTAGAGTCACATGAGTAAATAAACGGAACAGAGAATAACCTTCATACAACCGCGCGAATCGGTTGCACTACTACAAGCACGCGGGACATGTGTGCGTTACCACTGGCCGCTGTCGCGCACGCGGCGAGACTGGAAAAAACGGTTCATGACGCACAGCCAGTTGCATAATGACAGGCTTAGTGCGACGGCGTTCTTAGAAAGCTTTTACTCTGTTCGGTTTATCTACTCATGTGCTGGAGTCCCGGCTTCAAGCCATCCGTTAAATGTACGCGTGACATACGCGTTAGCTTAGTTAAGGGGGTAACTGGGACAGTGTTAATGTGCCGAACCTTACCATATATTAGAACTACAATAATATTATCATATTAAATTATTATAACACGTGAAAACACCTAATTATTATTTTGAGTCGGTATTCTAAGATAATTCTGTGGATAATTATTTCTGTAGATAAATCATTAATTATACATTTGTTTCTAACCTATATCAAACACAAGCTAAAATAAAAATAAATATTTTCATTTCTCCTAAAGCCCAGGAAAAAGCAGAATAACTATTAAGATAATTATTTTACTGGCCAGGCTTTTTTCCCCAAACCCAATAATTAAACAGCAGGAGTTATGGATTTTAGCCCATAGTAATTAAATCAATTACTAATTAAATCATACCACAAAATAGGGAAGTATATTCATATAAAAACAACACATGAATAAAAAACAACTGTAAAAATAACCATATTAGTAAATTATAAAACAGGGCAGCAACATTTTGAACATCGAAATATTAAAAATCAAAAGAAGTAAGCAGTCCTTTTCAAAACCAACTAAGCACTTAATCTTTGTAGGTCAGCTGAGCGAGAGTGACACGTATTGTGCTAGTAACGGTCTATGGCTCCTGTAAAATAAACACAAAACGGCGAAGGAGCTATTCTCTTTTGCATAAGAATCATTGTGCAAAGTCACACGTCCAGCTTCGATTCGAAAATGGATCTTACTGCTGATGTGTTTAGAAGTCGTTTTAACATTTTTTCCACCCAGTTTCACTTTGCACCTTAACAAGCGATTTGCATAAGAGCTTGCTGATTATTTTGCTACACGTACTATAATTTAATGGAACACGTCCGACGTATTCGCCATTTATATGAATTTGAGGCGATTACACTACGCAGTTCTATGCGAGGCTTTCAGAAAAGTCTGTGACGGGACTTCAGGCCTTACTGCGAAGGCGATGAAGATTGATTTCGGCTGCACCTGATTTTCCACACTTGACCGTAGAGTAAATTGCCCAATGGACCGCCACCGCGTCACACATATTGGAAAAGAGAAAAAACTCAATCGACATCTATCATCCATCACATTGAATCGAAAAAAGTGTGGGGAGCAATTAGACTTTTTGCTGACCGTTCCATATAGCGGGCTGTTTCGTTTTGTGCGGCTTTCGAAGTTCGTCCTGGTTGGTTGATGAAAAATTAACTAATATAGGTATTCATTTCATATTTATACATATCGCCTTCTATGCTGGCCTGGGAACGAACAAATAACGTAGAATAGGCCAGCCCCAACTCATCCTGTGGGTGTCGTAAGAGTCGACTAAGGGAGATTGCCCGGTGTAGACCAATAATCACCTTGGGGCACCCGAATGGTGGAGGGCAAACCACCAACAACAGCGTACCCAAAGAGGGTTGGTGTCAGGCAGGCGGCCGGCTGTAAAACCTAAGCTAAAACCTTGAGCAGTATGGAATGGAATGTTATCATTCTAATCACTCTCTCCGTCCATGGTCTTTCGACATGGTCCGTTCAGTCTCTTTTCTATACATTCATTCATTACTAACACCATTACGGTGGGATGGATGATATGAATCAAAAGGAATTGGATGGCTTGATGACGTCTGACATATGAATGGAAGAGGAAACATACTGCGCCGACCCCAGATAGACTGGGAACAGGGCAGGAAGAAGAAGATTTCATATTTATACATAAAGAGGGTTGGTGTCAGGCGGCCGGCTGTAAAACCTAAGCCAAAACCTTGAGCAGTATGGAATGGAATGTTGTCATTCTAATCACTCTCTCCGTCCATGGGTCTTTCGACATGGTCCGTTCAGTCTCTTTTCTATACATTCATTCATCACTGGCACCTTTACGGTGGGATGGATGATATGAATCAAAAGGGATTGGATGGCTTGATGACGTCTGACATATGAATGGAAGAGGAAACATACTGCGCCGACCCCAGATAGACTGGGAACAGGGCAGGAAGAAGAAGATTTCATATTTATTCATAAAGAGGGTTGGTGTCTGGCGGCCGGCTGTAAAACCTAAGCCAAAACCTTGAACAGTATGGATTGGCATGCTGTCGTCCCAATCATGATGTCGTCTCAATCTCCGTTCATCGGTCTCTCGACATGGTCCTTTCCGTCTCTTTTCTATATATTCATTCATCACTAGCACCTTTACGGTGCGATGGAAAATGGAAAGGGAAATCACGCCTAGACTAGCCCTTTATAACAGGGGACCACTCATTTCATATCATTAAAGACCTCTTTTCAAATCCAAAATGAAATTCTTTCTTCCTTTCAAAAATGTTAACCAGACGCCGACACCGCTCTAACACAGTATACCTAGGACAGTAATACCTACGTCTTAATACGAACTGGCCGCTGCCCATTAGAATGTGTTCTTTCGTACTCGGCGCCGTGTAGGTACGCACTGTAACGCACACATTGACAACAAAATACGGGAGCATAAGGGGGCGGCAGTCAGGGCCGTACGTTCGGTGTGATGGGTGACCAAAAATTTATTATCTCGAGTTCCTCCGTGCTTCGGAAGGCACGTTAAGCCGTTGGTCCCGGCTGCATCTGCACTCGTTAATACCCACCGACCCGCACTGGGCCAGCGTGGTGGGTTATGGCCCAATCTCCCTATATTCTTCCATCTATAGGGAAGGCCCATGCCCCAGCAGTGGAGACATTAAAGGTCTGGTGATGATGATGATGAGGCTACAGATAAACTACTGTTCTGGGTATACTGTGGCTCCAATCCCCTCTTAACAAAGGCAGCTAATGTCAAATTCATCACAAACTCAAGTGGCCTCCCTAAGGCAAATATCGGAGCCTCATGATTTAATTAGCGATCCGTTTTAAAAGGAGATTAGTTTCTGTTCACCGTCATACCGCTTCAAGATTATCTCCACGTTAAATGCTAACTTTGATTGTCGTTGCAGTCACTTTTAAGTATACACATAAATCATGCCTATATTTCCGAAAGGGTAAGCAGAGGTGAATTAACACCCACGTTTCTCCAATTATGCGGTGGCGAGACTAGCGAGCCAATTGCCATTCACATTTTCAGAATATCAATACTAAGTATTTTATATTGCCTATGATATTATTATTGCGAGTAATAGATGCACCGCGTGCAGATAGGGCATTTTTCTCTGTGAGTGCCGCCCGGTTATTATCCTGAGTGGCACTCACCGCCTGCTCAACGCCAGAGAGGTCCACAAACAACGGTACGGCTGAAACAATTTGCTGCACCACTAGTTTTAAATAAAGACAACTCCTCGAATATAATGTCTGTAAATTCAATACGCGTGTCGTTGCTCCGCAGACAGAATGGGAATTCGTATCGAGGAGTTAAAGGAGGAAGATGGAAAACATTTGTGGAGATGGACATCGTGTGGAAATGGAAAACGTGCGGCATAGTGTTTCGGTTTGAGAGAGTATTGCCAAAGCGTATGGGTTTAGTCGAAACTTAATGTAGAAAAAATTGATTGTGAAATTGTGTCAAAGGTGCGTGATAACGGCAGAACAGAATACAATTGACGCCACGGCACGGCAGAGCGCTATACAACTGACACAACCGCCATCTCTCCGGGTGTCGTAGAAAGCAACTAAGGATAAAGAAAGCGGCGAATAAAGGGCAGCAGCTTTCCTCTTATACCTACCACCTAGCAATATACTGCAATATGTGCCCGATGGCAATAGGCCCACCACCTATTATATGGGACGTGTGAAGTGTGTTAATTCACCTCTGTATCCTCTAATTGGTGCACCCAATGACAGGACCTTTTTACTTAATAAGCGAAATTCCAGCCAGAAAACCTTCACACTGGATTCCATATTTGGGAGCAGTTGATTTGTTTTATGTTATTCAATAAAACAAATCAACTGCTTCCAAAAAATCTAGTTCGAAGCGCTCTTTCGAAAGCTGTGATCAGATTACCCCGGGCAGGCATAGTCGCACTATACAAAACTGTTGGTATAGCGTTCTGATGTTAAAAGGCAGATAAGGGAATTAAATTTTGTAGCGGCTGGTACCGCGCCGAAACACGGCACGTAAAACGTTGCAACGAAGCAAGCTGACACCGGTGATTGCAACCAAGTAATTTTGTACAATAACTTTTAAATATAGTTATTTTTATATTTGATTTAGCTAGAGGAGCTCGCTAAAGCAGTGGCTTATCGCGCTTAGCCTGCGATTGCGTAAACTAAACAATGGCTTTAAAAAAAATGATCGCTAAGGCCGGTCATTGGATAGGTGACCAAACATTTACTATTTTACATGGTGGGTTATGGCCCAATCTCCCTATATTCTCCCATCCATACGGAATGCCCGTGCCTCAGTATTGACATTGAAGGGCTGGTGATGAAGATGATGATAATATTTTTGGTCACCAATCCAATGGCCACCGTTAGCGAACTTTGCTTACTTTAGATTGCGATAGGTAGTCACTGGTACCTTCGAGCTTCTCAAGTACGTGTGTAATTGCAAAATGTAGGTGATTTGTAAGAGTTATGAAAATTTACGGGGTAAGTTGGGTGGGTTTCACCTATTAAAAGGTGATAAAACGTGCCATTTCTTAAAACTTTACTCTTAAACTCGACTAATTGTTTTAAATGTAGGAAATAAATTTTGTGAACAACTTTTTCGATTTGGATTTTTTTTCTTGGCCGTGTCGTACAAGGCGACTAAGGGTTAAAACAGTGGTGATAAATGGGCAGCAGCGTTCCTCTAATACCTCCTAGCAATGTACTGCGATTTTCGTCCCCGATTAATGGCAATAGGCTCGCCACCTATTGGCGAAACGTGGGTGTTAATTCACCTCTGCCTACCCTTTGGGGGATATTAGCGTGATTTATGTATATTCCTATTCCCATCCCTTGTCTGCTCCCTTATTGGCATACAGATGGACTGAAATCCCACCTGTCCCCTCAGGACCTCCGTATATAAGATGAGCTCTAGCTTAAATGAGTCTGCAATTTATTTGATACAAATTTTATTCGATATAAATCCACTTCCTATTTCGAAATGAATCGAGTAAATTTAGCGCCCCGCAAAATATTTACCGGCAACGGTCTCCCGTTTCCTGTAGGAGCGTACTGTGACGAAGCATTAGTAATAAGTAAGCATTAGAAAACATATACTTAATAAATTAATAAAATATTGTTTTGATTTTTTTTGTATTTGAACATAAATCTTAGAAAAAATATTGTAAGCAAAAATATGGCCACATAAAAATATTATTTTTATGAGGCCCTATTTTTTTACTGTTGTCTACTAACTTTTTCTATGTAAATTTATTAAAATAAAACTTATCTTGACTTATGCTACTTATGATACGAAGC
This sequence comes from Cataclysta lemnata, assembly GCA_963931975.1. NCBI lineage: Eukaryota > Metazoa > Arthropoda > Insecta > Lepidoptera > Crambidae > Cataclysta > Cataclysta lemnata. Next base: position 12,845,357 of record OZ008351.1, read on the forward strand.
TAATGACCGTTCTTAGCGAAAATTGCTTAATTTACGTAATCGCAGGCCGAGTAGTTTGGTAACATATTTTATATAATGTTCAAATAAAAATATAAATACACAAAGATATTATTTTCTTTTAATTTCGTACATTTATTGACATATTGTGAGACCATAACGATGACGTACTGTCGATTGTACTTAGGTACTAAATTTCTTTTGCTATTAAGTAAAACACGCATAGATTTTATCCCTTTTCATAACCAAAACATTGCTGAGGCACGGACCAAATTAAAACGTTTCCAAACCAATTTTCTCCATGCCACGGTAAAAAGTTTACTACTTACGTCGACATAAATTATGTACTACATTAAGAGGGTGTAATAACTTTCGTTATGTTTCATAAAACTGTTATACGTTAGATTTTGCCCGGAGACGCCATGTTTTATTGGAGAAAACTGCGTGTATCTAAGGCAGTGATCGCTCTAACTTGTGTCATATTTTTGGCTTAGTTCCCCTATATAATAAAAGTTACTTTCACTGGGCAAATGGGGCTATTTGAAGTTGGTCGGTGTAACGACGTTTTTAATTGGTTCTGGACTTCGTTAAGGAACTATAGTTTGACAAGTTCATGTGCGACGCTCCTGCGGTACGAGACGGTGGCGGGGACGGAGACTCTAGATGCTAGCGGGGGCGGGTGATGCGGGGGGGGGGGGACCGAGTTTTCCCTCCTCCCCGCATTACCCACCCCGTTAACATCCATAGCATCCCGTCCCCGTCACCGCCCCTAATACCGCAGGAAGGTCGCGCACGAAGTTGACGGACTATAGTGTGTGTATTTTCTTTTTGCTGTATAGTGGTTAGAGGCTCACAATGATATTTCGAGCTAGTACTCTAGCAGGTACAACGGTAAAGTTCAAAATATGACTGTTATCTATTATATCTATTATACTCGTATTATTTATGGAAACCAATTAACATTGCGTACAAGGCGACTAAGGATAAAACAGTGATGAGAAATCGGCAGCAGCGTTCCTCTTATACCACCTAGCAATTTACTGCATCTTTTGTGCCTGATAAATGGAAATCTCAAAAGGCTCGCCACCATATTTATCTATAGTTATATTAATCTAAAGTCTAAAGTTATATTAATCTATAGTGAAAATGTTTAAAAATATTGAGGTCTTGTCTGAAAAAAATTTAAATTACCAAAAAATATTATGTAGGGATATGGAAGATATGTGTAATTATAATGCTGACAGGTTTGATGCATTGAACAAAAAACAATGTAGTATTTTGTTACAAAAAAATAGGTCTCAAATAGCTGCATGTCCACTGCTGAACCAGCTGAGTTCCGCGGGTGAATGTCAAAGTTTGACTAACTCGGTCCCAGCAGTGGGCAATCAACTAATACCAAATAATGTAGAATGTGTGAAAAGTTGTCAGAGTTCTAATGGTACATTGACTGATAGATATTTAATATTTAGTGATGACATTGGTAAAAACTTTAGTAAATTATTCTCAGAACAGTGTGGCCAACTAGCATTTAACTACTGCATGCCAGGCAGTAGCTTTGAGAACGTAATGGATAAATTACTACAATGCCCATTCTTACAAACTGACACAGTTATTATATTTATAGGAAATAGGAGCCGAGAAAATAAAAATACTTTTAAGGCTACATTTCAAAATTATCTTTGTTAAATGTGAAACAAATAATTTTGTACACTTTGCCGTACAGTTATAGCCTGTCATCAGAGGAAAATGATAAAAGATACATTTTGAATTTAAGTCTGCATACCATGACACAGTACTGTAATAAAATACATGTCATAGATACGAACAAAATGACCCATAATTTTCGTATAACGGGAGGTAGAATGTTTCTATCCAATTTTTACAAAAAACAAATAGCCATGTCGCTATGCTATACTTTAAAAACGTTAGCCAATAATTTGGCTAATCCATATATCATTAGTAATAGAAAATATATTGACAATGCTTTTATTGAGCGATCACATTCTGACAATGCTTTTATTGAGCAATCATGTTATGACAACGCTTCTATTGAGCGATCATCTTCCGACAATGCTTTTATTGAGCGATCGTGTTCTGACAATGCTTTTATTGAGCAAACATGTTCTGACGTACAAAATTGTACAGTGGAATATATTCCAAGTAATTTAAATTAGTACGTAAGACAATAGAGAAAGTCTCTAGCGAATTGCCTAAGTCTAGTGCATTGAAAATAGTCCACCAAAACATCCAAGGCTTTTCGGGTAAGGATCTGGAATTATTGTTATACCTAAATAGTATACAGGCTCACGTCTTATGTTTAACTGAACATTGGTTAAAAAGTACTGAAATACTTTCGAATTATGAAAATTACAACATCGGTAGCGCCTTTAGCCGGAAAACGGCTATTAGAGGCGGTTCTTTAATAGCATTGCAAGAAGGACTGAAATACAAAGAACGAAAAGATATTGTACAATATTCTATTGAACAAATAATTGAAGTATCTTGTGTAGAACTTGAGGAGCTAGTTGTTGTTTGTATATACAGGCCCCCTACGGGAAACTGAACTTTTTGAGACTTCAATGGAAGGTATACTAAATAAACTTTGTAATAAAAACAAAAAACTAGCCGTCCTTGGTGACTTTAATGTAGATATATTAGTCACTTGTTCTCACTCAGACAGATTTATCAACTTATTCGGATCCTATAACCTTTTCTATACATTTTATGAACCAACAAGAATTACTTCAACATCAGGCACTTGCTTAGATAACGCGTTTTGTAATTGTAATATATTAGATAAATCAATTATAAATTGTATTAATTCAGATCATACTGGCCAAAAAATTACTGTTGAATATCAAAATGTTCATAAACCAATAAAGATAATATTTCGGCCAATAACACAAAAGCAGTTGCAGTTATTTGGAAATAATGTTACAGATAGACTAAATTACCTTATAAATGATAACAATGACTGTCCTGATGTAATGTACAATAATATGTTTAATCCTATTAAAGACGAATTTCATAAGATTTTTAAACAAAAATCCAAAACAATACACCCTAAAAAGAAATTCAGTGACTGGGCTACCCCAGGAATTTATATAAGTAGAAGGAAACTTTATGACTTATATAGCCAACAATACACGTCTGTTGATTCCACCTTCATAGACTACGTCAGGAACTATTCCAAAATATTCAAAAAAGTCTGCAACACTGCCAAATCGATCTCAATTGGTAATAAAATAAAAAATTCTGATAATAAAATAAAAACAACTTGGAGAATTATCAATTCGTTTAAAATTAAAATGGATAATAACGTTATGGAGTCCGATGGTGAGGTTGCAGATGCCTTTGAAACTTTTTTCACCGACATCCCTGCTCGAGTAACCAGCAAGCTCAACTCTTGCACAAAAAGAGCTCTGTCTCTACTACAATTAAGTACAGTCGAATGTAATATACCTTTTGATTTTCACAAAATTAATATGGACACTATTATCAAAACGTACAAGACATTAAATATGAAAAAAACTGAAGATTTGTGGGGTCTATCAGTTAGCATTTTGAATCCCATCATTAATGTCATCGCTCCTCAGCTGACATCAATCTTTAATAAATGTATAGATAACGGCTGTTTTCCAAACTTAATGAAGCATAGTAAACTAATACCTTTGTTTAAATCTGGAGACAAATGTGAACCCAATAATTTTCGTCCCATTTCTATATTACCGTCCCTTAGTAAAATCTTTGAAAAAATTATGTTGAACCAGTTGCTTTCTCACTTCACTGCAAACAAACTGTTACATGCTAAACAGTTTGGGTTCACGAGGGTAACATCCACCACTGACGCTGGAATAACCCTCATTAAGCACATATTTGATGCTTGGGAAAATCGGCAGGATGCTTTGGGTATCTTTTGTGATCTTTCTAAGGCATTTGATTGTGTTTCACATCAAATGTTATTAGCAAAATTAAAGCATTACGGTGTATCTGCTGCCTCATTGAAACTGATAAAGTCATACCTGAGTGATAGGACTCAAAAAGTAGTAATTAATAAAGCCGAATCTTCGGGTTCACCAATGCAAATGGGTGTTCCTCAAGGATCAATACTGGGACCATTACTATTCATAATATATATAAATGACCTTCCCTTCTACACAGAATCTCTATGTGATACGGTACTATTCGCAGATGACACCTCATTAATTTTCAAAGTAGACAGAAGTAAAGATAATTATGATGACATCAATATAGCTATTTCCAAAGTTCTTGATTGGTTTACAAATAACAACTTGTTACTCAATTCTAAGAAGACCAAATGTATTAAATTTTCATTACCAAATGTTAGGCAAGTTAGTAGTCCGATTGCAATTAATAATGAAACGATAGAATGTGTCAATTCTACAGTATTCTTAGGAATAAAGTTGGACTCCAAATTGCAATGGAATCCTCATATTTCAACTTTATCCGAGAGACTAAGTTCAGCAGCATATGCGGTAAAAAAAATAAGGCTATTAACTGATGTTGAAACAGCCCGGCTTGTTTATTTTAGTTACTTTCATAGTGTAATGTCGTATAGCTTACTTCTTTGGGGTACAGCTGCAGATATTCAGGATATATTTATTTTACAAAAAAGAGCTATACGTGCTATTTACCTATTTAAGCCTCGCGATTCACTTAAAAGTCTGTTTAAAGATATTAATATCCTCACTCTTGCTTCACAATACATATACGATTGCATTCTATATGTTTATAAATACTTAAATACATTTGCTAAAATTAGTGATATTTATAAACACAACACTAGAAATAAAAATAAACTTGCCTTTACTAGATTTAGATTGCACAAGGTTGCTAATTCTTTTATGGGGAAATGTATACTCTTCTATAATAAGATACCAGGATCTTTGACTGAACTGCCTCAACACAAATTTAAGCCTTATGTAAAAAAAGTACTAATGGCAAAAGGATACTATAAAATTCAGGATTATCTAGATGACAAGGATGTTTGGAATAAATAACTTATTTTTATATAATCGATGATTAATATGCTGTTCTGTCTGTAATGAAGGATGTTGATAGCTTCAGAAATTGTGACTCTTTATTATTACTTGACGTTAAAGCTATTGACATCTTTCATTAAATTTTCATTGAATTTAGATTATATATTATATATGTAACTAAGGGAGGAAAATACCCGACTGAGTTTCTTGCCCGTTCTTCTCAGAACAGGGCCTCCCGGTAGCTTACGAACGGATGGCGTAGATTTTTCGCTAGATATTGAAAACTTGTGTGTCCGTATAGGTAGGGTGGGGGATGGGGGGTTGATTGGTAGTGCGCGGCATGTTTCGGTTTATGTGATTGGCGAGTTGTGGGATTGTATTTGGTGCATAATTTACAATGTACCTGCAATGTCATAACTCGTTGACAATGGTGGGTTTCTCTACAGCCTACTTGCATGCCGTTCTGCTAGCGGAGCGTTGGGCCCTGATGCGTTTAGTACCATCTTGGTATTGAACGCGGCAGTGTCGGCGCTTCGTTGCGGATCGGGGCGTGGGCGGGTTTGGGAGGCCTATCATTACAGACTGAGGCATGCTGCGCACTCCACTGTTTTTTTTCCACTATTTTTTTTTCTCTTGGACACACGGGTTTTCGGTATCTAGCGTCTTGACGATTCATAAGTGTATTGTAATCATACCAGATATGAATAAATGAATTTTGACTTTGACTTTGACTTATTACATGGAATCTAACCTAAAATTATTAGCGAAATGTGGGTGCTTAATCACCTCTGCCTACCCCTTCAGGGAGATAGGCATGATTTATATATGTATGTAATTAACATTAATAACAATTCACTGCAATCCCACAACTATCACACAATAATAGAGATAGAAACTCTATTGCTTCACTATTTTAAGTGCGCCTCTTGACTGTTAAATTGTAGTTTCTGTATAAGGCATACGGCACATTTTCCAATGCAATCTGTTGCAAATTGTAAAAACTAACAAGTAAATAAGAAAAACAGCAGAAGAGTCATTCCTGATGTTTTTCATCATTGTACAACAGCAAACGTAAAATTGCATTCCTGGAACAAAGAAACTTGCGCCAAACAATCTAGCTAAATATTTCACGTCACATTTCGCACGAGGCGTTCCCGTCCCTGCCCAATTGTGCCCAACAAACAATTGACAGCGCTATGTCCATACGGACCATAATGGCTTGCAAACACCAACTGTATGTACAAAGTCTTCATAAAAACAAGAGCACTGATAATGATGGAGAAAACGTCTTGCTATTTTCTTAGTGCCGTGTGGTGACGGCAGAGTAGAATACAATTGTCACCATCCCCATCTCTCCCTTGGTGTCGTAAGCTGACTAAGGTTAAAGACAGCGATGAGTAATGGCAGCAGCGTTACTCTTATACCACCTAGCAATTAATACTGCGCTTTGCGTTCCCAATAGATAGCAATAGGCTCGCCACCTATTACTTGGGACCTAGCCTAACTGGTGAAAAGGGGGTGTTAAGCCACCTCTGCCTATCCCTTCGGGGATATAGGCGTTATTTATGTGTGTTAAATGTGCCTCGATTAATTTTATTGCTTCAGTAATTATTAATTGATCAAATGCTCCTCGACGAAATTTACCTCCAGTAAAAAGTGTTGTGGTAAAAGTGATCGATGAATGAAATATGCAATATAATAAGCATGTTATGCCGCATGAAACGTATTATCGACAACCTCAAGGGAATCAAAAGTTTTAGGTTATTTCATGTTGAGCAGAGGGCATAGCCAAGTGGCTTATCTATTCGATGGCTTAGAAAACAAAAGTATGAAACTTACGTACTTGGTTAGGGTGCTAGAACTAACAGTCGAACGGCGGAAAGTTATTCGATTAACTGCCGCACTCAGAGACGTCAAATAACGTTAGCGAGTAATTACTGTCAAAAAATGACAATTCAAAACTAATCGCTATTCTTGCCGGGTCTATGGTCTAGATTTGAATGAAAATTTTCGACATTAAATACTTATTAAAGTTGATTTACGTCTCTGAGTGCGGCAGTTAGTAATATATTATCTAAGTTGCTTTGAAAGCAAATGAATTAAGGTTATAATGAATGCTATATTTCTTGACATACATCCTTATTTAGAAGATATGTTTTGTTGTTTTTCCAGCCTAAGGGTTCAATCTCAAATATATTAGGACGGGCTTATCTTTAAGCACTCATTAACTTTGATTGACGTCTCTGAGTGCGGCAGTTAAAGTTTTCCAAAATGGCGCACTGAACTCCGACATCATGCGGATGTTTCCGCATGATCATTTATGGTCGGCGGTAAACGATCGGCGTGACGTAAATCTTTCTTATTCACACTTCCCGACGAGACTGCTTGTGTTTCCCATAGCCCCAGATCAGGGTCGTTTACGAATTCAATCCATGGCGGGTTCAATCCCTTTTGTGATTTGGATGAATGTGGTCCAATGTTCGCGATCTTACCGTCCCGTGATAGCGTTGTTTTGTAGCGCACATACAGAAACGTGGGAAAGATTGATATTAAGAGCCTATCTTTATGCTTAAGCAAGACGGGTGTGGAGATTCCAACGAAGTAGACGGGTCTCTGTGTTCGTATATTTAGATAAATATACAGCGAGTAACAGAAATAACGCTAAGCACTATCCATCCCCAAATCTCTCCTCTGGGTGTCGTACAAGGCGACTAAGGATAAATCAGTGATGAGGAATGGGCAGCAGCGTTCCTCTTATACCATCTAGCTATGTACCTACTGCGACTTTTGTGCCTGATAAATGGCAATAGGCTCGCCACCTATTACATGGGACCTAACATAACTGGCGAAACGTGGGTGCTAGTTCACCTCTGCCTACCCCTTCGGGGATATAGGCGTGACTTATGTATGTATGTATGTACTGTACTATCCATGCTATCCAAAATTTCTCATACATAGAATTTCCCAGACATATTGATTTACCAAACAATTTATAAGGGGGACTACAAATAATTAACAAATTAGATTTTTTAATAACATACATACATACATACATAAATCATGCCTATTTAGTAGGCAGAGGTGGACTAGCACCCACGTTTCGCCAATTATGTTAGGACTTTTTTAATAACACCATAGTATTTATAATGTGTAGTATTCAGGGTGTGTGTTATTTCTGTTACATGTTGTATAATTTATTAATATCATCCTGCATGGTACAACATGAAAGTCGGTTGGTATTTTAATAAGTGTAAAGATAGGGTATAGCCACAAAATAGCCTGTAACACCGCATTTCTCTAAGTAACAAACATTACTTAGAAGTCACATTGTAAAAATCAATACGTCAACTGAGGTTTTTTTGTCGACTGTACATCCAAAGCGGCTGGTGCTAACAAAATAATATGTTTATTATTACAAAGTAAACAGGCAAATTTACTGCCGGCCCAGTAATCCTACTGTAATATTATTTAATAATGAGATAGTATGGAATAATTGAATTAGCTCCCGTACTCGGCTCCCTTCTTAAAAGCATTATAACAAAGACGTATTATGTTCTCAGATGTTTTCTTCGTTCCACGGGCTGTTCTTTTTCCAGTTCTATACGATTTCCTTGTTATCTCGTCCCGGCTTGAATTTACGTAAAAATACGCGAAATGATTACATACAGTTTGTGTTCTGTTTATTAGTGAAACTCCTGATAAATTACTAATTATTAGTCAGTACGGCGACGGTAGATAAAACAATTGTCACATTCCTCAATCTCCCGCGGGTGTTGGAAAATTGACTATAACAATTATATATTGTTTGCATTTTTTGGGACAATAACCTTGTTATACCTTAGAAAATTTCCTATATTAACCTATCCTACTTGTTTCTAGGCTCTGTACATATAGGGTGTGTAGACGGAAAACAGAATAACAAAGCTCTTCGTTATATTAATTCGTCAAAAATATAAGAAAGAGCTTCTCCTTTCTTAAATTTCTCAAATTCTGGCAAGCAATTTCAGTGCCTAAAACAAGCAAGATAGATACTGTGAGATCAAAAGAACATACCTGAAGATGCCGTATAAAAATCATAAATTTTTTCCCGAGGTCCTAATACTTTTTTGCTGTGTCTGAAAAAAGAAATGTTAAGTAGGTCTTGTATAATTTCCATCAACTATTCCCTGGAGTAAAACATACCTTATATAATGCGCACGTGACATAACCTAGAAATTATTTTGTTGAAATAATTGAAATTATTAGTGGAATTTCAACACTGTATATGGAACAGGCATTTTCTAAGCGAGAGTGTACCATTTTAGGCCTCATCATTACTCTCCATCAGGCGAAATTGTAGTCAAACGATCAGCCCATTAAACTTAAAAAAGAAGTACGGAAATTCTCCATTTCCTTACATACACAAATCACGCCTATATCCCCAAAGGGGTAGGTGGAGGACACCCACTTTTCGCCAATTACGTTAGGTCCCATGTGGCGAGCTTATTGACATTTACCGGGCACAGAAATCGGAGTGAATTATTGTGTTATAGAGGAACGCTGCTGCCCATTACTAATTGCTGTCTTAACCCTTAGTCGCCTTGTACGACACCCACGGGAGAGATGGGAGTGGTGACATATGTATTCTGCTCTGCCGACACCACACGGCGACGGAAATTCTACATTCAATTAAATACGTTATTCAAGGCCCATCCCGCTATGGCCTCCAGCTCATAAACGGAATAAGATCCGAAATTGTAATGCTCCAGCAATTCCATTTTCGTATTACACCCGGAATATATTGTGTATTTCGCGCGGGGTTAAGTGCGACAGTTTGTCATGTAGATACTTTTAACGTGCAAGGTGCAAAAAGCCCGCAGGCCAAATGGCCCTGCTCGATAATGTGGTTATCCTACAGGGGTATTTATGGTATCTTACATACCTTACATACATCCATAAATGACGCCTATAATATTCACGAAGGGGTAGGCAGAGGTGCTGAACACCCACGATATTTATGGTATCGTATAATATTGAATGAATTCCATTATCATCATCATCATCATCACTAGCCTTTTACACGTTCCCACTGCTGGAGCCATTCCCCATAGGGAATTCCATCTATAGATGGAATAATATATAGAGTATGGGAGACAAACCACCATGCTGGTCCAGTGCAGATTGGTGGGTATTAGAAACTGCAGATACAGCCGGGATTCACATATAGTGTATCATCTGAAGCACGGAGGAACTCGAAAATATAGTAATATTTTTTTTAAATACAATTAATTGGACGGGTGATGACCCATCCAATTTCTTGCTTAGCAAAGATTGCTTATCTTATTGCATCTCAAGTTGCGAGATTGCGGATGAGAATGTTGAACAGATGAAAGAGTTTGTGTATTTGGGATCTGTATTTACGAGAGATGGAAAATGTTTAGTGATATTGAAAAGAGGGTGAAAGGTGGGAATATGATAAACGGGGCTTTGCACACTTTTATGAACAGCCAAAGCGTGTCCAGAAAAGCTCGTATGGCTATTCATAATGGAGTGCTAGTCCCGTCATTAATGTATGGAAGTGAAAGTTGGGTATGGGAGATGAGAAGATGATGAGAGAGAAGCATGAAAGTAGAATAAATGCAGTAGAAATGAGAGCGTTATGGAGCATGGCTGGGGTAAGGCTGAGCGATCGATTGTATATCAGTGTGATAAGAGAAAGGTGTGGTTGGAAAGAAGATGTAATGACAAGGATTGAGAAAGGGATGCTCGCATGGTTTGGTCACGTAGAAAGAATGGATGAAAGGAGACTGACAAAAAGGATATACATGGCGAAAGTGAATGGAGAAATGGGAAGGGGAAGGCCTAGGCGGATCTTTCATAATCAAATTGAAAGTCTATTAAATAAGGGCCAGGTCAAGAGTACCCGAAACCGACGGACATGCATGAAGAGATTAATGAGATTGGATGAAGCGAAGGAAGTATGTAAGGATCGTAGCAAGTGGAAAGAAGTGATCTCTCCCTACCCTGTGGGAGAAAGGCGTGACATATGTATGTATGTATGTATGTATGTATCTCAAGTTGAGTGCGCTAGGCCACTGCGACATAGTAATTACATCTAATAATACACTTAGGGCCTGTTTCACAATCGACAAGTAAGTTTTAAGTAGCTTACTTCGCAGATCATTTGACAGTTGTAATATGAAATATATGTCAATTGATCTGAAAAGTAAGCTACTCCGAACTTACTTATCGATTGTGAAACAGGCCCTTAAAATAATACATAAAATGTGTCTATCAAAATAAATTGGGGTTAGATACCAATCGGCTCACCAAGATGTCTTGTATAAAGAGTAGTTAGGCATCTGCCCGAATTGCACAGGACGCGGGTTCGATTCCCGCAACAAGACTATAATTTTTTGAATTTCTTCCTTCCACAATTTTCTTTGTACTAATGTTTCTAATATTTAAATAATGTTCAAACTAAAATAAAAATAGTGTGCCCATCTATCTATCACTAAATATAATAATGAAGCTTATTGTACGATCAGCATCATAAGTCGATTACCACTTTAGCCCTCTGTCATACCAAAGACAGCGAATGCGCAGCAGGTAATAAACTGCCGCCAATTTATACGAACAACTATTTGTGACGAGGCATTAAAGTGTTGATCTACTTATGATGCCGACTGTACACTAAAGAAATTACTTTACTCGTATAAAGCGGACTCTTTCGGCGACCTTCACGTGGCAGCTAAGAGTAATGTGAATAATAAAAAAGCCAGCCCGTTATTACTTACTGGCAACGGGAGCCTTTCATTGAGCCATCTCGAAAATACCAGTTACGCCGATGTCGGTTTAAGCCGTGTACGTGTAATATTTTAACGAATGTCTCTCCTGCGAGGTTTGTGTTTTGACATTTTTTTATCTTCCCCTGATGATAATAAATGAACTCATTTACATATTACTATTATTATTATTATTATTACATGTTATCGTAAAATATATGTGAACTAAAACAGCAATTTGTGATTTTTTAATAGTAGTCTTCAATGACCTTTCTTGTTTTTTGGTTAATCATACCCAGTCTGATGTTATTAAAAAATAAAATAACAATATCTACGCATACATCCATACATCCCAGTATGATGTAATTAATAATACGATGGTGAATCTATAATATTACTTATTATGTCATTAAAGTTATTTTGTTTTAGCTGGTTTTGATCCACTTCCGTATTTTATTAAAACTTGAGTTCTATATTACTCTGCTTAGTTAAAACCACGATGGGACAGAGCGCGTTCTGGCTATTAAGCAAGGTGTTATCAGACGAGTTTCCAAAGTATCCCCAGTCCCTTTTTCTTCTTTCATCCGAAGCTAAACGGATCCAAAGACACCAATACAAGCCTATAATGCTGCTGCGTCTGGTTCACAGAAAATACTAGTTTCAGGGACATTTTCAAAGCAGCAGTCAAGATTTATAAAAACTTATGATGATGATGACATTAGCTTTTAATATAAACCTGCACTAAGACAGTAGTGGGCTACTACGGCCCATTCCTTTTATATTTAGTAAAATCGGCTTGCTTATAATCAAGTCTATAATAGGTTTGTCAATCATGTTTAAAACCGAATCGGGTACTAAAACAGTCTCCTACTCACCTTTAAAACTAAGGACACTTTACAGTCAAAGAGCCTTCGTGTTTCGAGCGCTTAGCCACAATTCCTTTCGGAACATATATTTTAGCGTCAACTCTTAAAAGATTCCCGTAGCACACTCACTTCGGCATAATGCTGTGCCGCAATTTCCACGGACAGCGAGCAAAATACCCGCAACTAATTAAAACGGTGTTAAACTTCAGCCCAAGGGTGTCGTAAAAACTTTGCACTCCCGTACAAGGGAGTGCTTAGAGTGTGTGTTGTTTTGACAGCTTGTCAAGTGGGTTCCGTTTAATCACTTCCAGGAATCGTTAACTGGTTTTCTGGACAATTTACCCGCTAATTAGAAGTTCGCTAGTTTGGTTTCATCCGGCTTATAGGACCACCGACCACTTTGTAAGTAAAAGTCAGAGTATTATGGCTTTTCGGGTAGTCTGTTCTCAGGAAAACACCGTCTCTGTATTTTTTTTTAATTAGGTGGGTCTGTAACCCAGCAGTAATAAATAAATAGCTCGTGTTGGTGACACAATGTCTATCACAGATGAATACTTTTACAAGACACAACTCTTTTCTTATGTCTTTAAATCATAACAAAATCCAGGTACGTGGTATAAATCCCGTTTTTTTCACAATTTAAAGATGAAAGTGACCACGTAAGCTTAAAACAATATATCTTTTCTTATGGTGTCAATTGTATAAACTGTGTTTTTTTTTATATATAAAACGAATGAAAATTGGTATCTGTGATTATGTATAATAGTTATTTGTTGTACGTGAGTGCAAAGTTGTTTTTTAACCGCGTGTTCAATTTTATGACCGAGCTAGCGAGTGATTCAAAAATTAGAATCCTGAGCGATAGCGAGGGAATCAAAAGAGCACAAGGTGAAAAATCTTTGCACTCGAGTGCAACACGTAACTTTTCATCCCCCCCAACGAGGAAATTGCAAAATACAAAAAAAAAATACAATCACAACAGTTTCTGTTTTCACCCAGAAACTTCCACAACACCCTCCCATTAACCCAAACACACTCTCAACACCCACCCAGAAACACCCACAACATTCACACCCGCAATACACACCCAATCACCCAGAAACACCCACAAAACACCCATTCACCCAGAAACACCCACAAAACACCCATTCACCCAGAAACACCTACAAAATTTCCAATCACTTAGACACACCCACAAAACACCCATTCACCCAGAAACACCCAAAAAACACCCATTCACCTAGAAACACCCATTCACCCAGAAACACCCACAAAATATCTAATCACAAAACACCCATTCACCCAGACACCTCCAACACCCAGCCACACCCGCAAAATTTATCCTGACACACCTGTAAGTACCTAATAAAAATTACCGTCCCTAATGGAGTTCCGAGACGGTCAATCAGCTTGAGTCAAGCACGTTGATTTTCTGTATATTTTTGTTCCGTTGCTAGCGTAAACAAATCAAACAAACCTAAAAAACTTTTAAATGCTTGACTCAAGCATCAAGCAAGCATTGTAGACGATCAAAATGTTTAAAGCAAGATTGACGCCAAGCTGATTGACCGTCACGGAACTCCTAAGTCTTAACAAATTTATGACGTGAAAAGAAAATGGCGCGCGCAAAGCAAATTACAAAAAAAGTACAAAAAGAAGGTTCCGAGTCTGAGTTTTAACAAATTAAAATAGGTTGCATGATGATTTAGGCACCATGGAGGTAGAAATAAATAGGTATAAATGATGTATTGAACTCACAAACTCATTGCACACGATGTTCTAAATTCAAATTTACTTTAACCTCTAGAGGATAAAAACGGCTTTTGCACTCAGATATCGAAGAGCAAAAACGCTTTTTCCGAGATGGTGGGATGAAAAGATTTTTATATAAGCCATAGAGAATATGAAAAATAACAACAACCTTCTTACACAAAAGGCTAGGCAAACATCTGATGATTGTCGTTTGCAAACTGTGAGTGATAATAATTAAAACCAAGTTATCCCAACATCAACCTTTAATGAAATTATTTTAAATTAATAAATACTATACACATGTGTTATGTACATACCTAACAGTAATTAATACATGGTAGTAATCCAAAAAACTTAAGTGAAAATGGCAGCCTCGGAACACACTGTAATAATTAAACCACCACAGGAAGTAACAGCAGTGAAATTCACTTCACTCAAAGACTAAATTTATTCTTGAAACAGTTGTGTATTTGTAAACAAAAGCTTACTCCCCAGTTAACTTACTTTGAAATTACGAATGCAGCGACAATTTAATTACATGTTGATTCAACCGCAATCGAATAAATATTATGAAACCTTTCAATTGCACAACAATGATATTCTGCATTCCAAAATGAAACATTACTAAAATAACTATTTATTGTTATTGAGTGATTAATTTACATCTCAACATAAACTGGTTCTACGCTTGCAACGAAATAGTTTTACATTAGATTACTCATTACAGAATCAGTTTTTAATAACACGGGCCTGTTTCACAACGACAACGACAAGTAAGTTCGAAGTAGCTTACTTTGCAGTTTAATTGACATATATTTCATATTTTGACTGTCAAATGATCTTATTTGTCGATTGTGAAACAGGTCCTACATCAATTTAAGCAATTAAATAGGGCTTGGGATAGAAATATAATTTTTATTGACATTTATGAATGAAATACCAAATTTTTCCACAACTTGAATTACAAATTCAGATTCGAAAACTATTTTGTTGAAATAATTAATGTTACGTAGGTGAGAGACCGTAGGAAACGAGGCGTTTTCGAGCGCCAAATATATCTTAATTTAATTTATATTAGGGAAACTTACGAAACAATATAACAGGTCCAAATTTCAGAATAGATAGTTAATCTTCATACTAAACACAATTTGTCTTCGCACGATATACAAAACTTAATGATAGACTCTTTTATAATTTATAATTATATTCCAATATTTACACTTTAGATTCTAAGACCAAATAGTTTTAAATTATATTTACAATTATGTATAGATTTTCTTCAATAGATTTTCTCAACAATAAAAATACTGTTACTATCACGTAGGTAAACAATAATTAAAAAATAGAAAAAAATACACGTAGTCCGGTTTCAAGTACATTACAATAATTAACATTTACACTTATATTTATATCACATTTTATACATAACTAAACTAATATTTACATATTCATAAGTTTTTAAAAATTAGATGTTCAAATAAAATATTACTAATACCTGCAATTTTTTTTTTCAATTGCTTCTTATGATAACCAATAGTATTTGAGACGTAATCAATGCGAGGAAATACGATATTCCAGCAGTGCTCGCTTTTGATGTGGATGATAGGATGAGATTTCTGTAATCTTTTGCTTCATTTTGTGACGGGTAAGTATACGTTCGGTCTGTGACGCTTTTCACATCTTGAGGACAAGGAAGTAACTCAATTGGTATTTGAAGGAGCGTTTTCTCGTTTTCTTTCCTCGCCAATTTCGGTTCATCTGCGTAAGTATCATCTATTTCATCGTGAAAAATATCGTCAACGTTATCCGAGTATTCTTTTGTTTGACTCTTGTCGTCCGCTTCGTACAAATTGTTTGAATTTATCACGCTCCTCTCGAAGTAAGTGAAATGGGAATTCAGAGACGGATCTATACTAAATTTACAAACGAAATTCTCGAGTGAAGTGCGCACTTTCATGCTTTTAGCTTCGTGCCGGAGTTTGTGCATCCATGCCAGGTGACAATCGCAGGTGAATTCGTTGCCTGAAACAATCGAAGACTTAATTAAATCTCCTAATTGGAGTAATAATCACTTTTGGAAACGGCAGCTGGGACTAATTGGAATTTTTTATTCGATAATTGAATTTGCTGCTATCTCTTTGACGGTAAAATCATTTAATTAGATGAGAAAATTCGACGGCTTTGAAACCTACTTAATACGAAATGAATAACTTTGTTCCCTTCCTCAATATTGCTCAAGTATTTTTGGAACGAGGGCAGGTTATATTTGTACTATTTTCATGAATGATATTTTAAATATGCCAAGATATTGAATGAAACCAAAACGATTTTTTCAATGATGATATCAAATTACTTAACATGTATGCATATTAATATTACGTTTAAGTTAAATAAAGTAGTCGCGAAAACTAAAAGCGTTTTGATTGGCCTGATAGTTATAATACATTTAATTAGAACAACTTAATAAAATCGTAATTATTAAAAATTATTCAATATTATTATTATAGTATTAGCGTAACAAATACCAGAAGAACTGTAGCTAGCCTATAATGAGAGCTATAAGTTTCTAAAAAATAATAATGTCAATGTAAACTGAACCTAAAACTTAATCGTAATTATTGTCACTAATATAACTTCATCATCATCATCATCACCAGCCCTTTAATATCCCCACTGCTGGGGCACGGGCCTTCCCTATGGATGGATTAATATAGAGAGATTGGGCCACAACACACCACGCTGGCCCAGTGCGGGTTGGTTGGTATTAACGACTGCAGATGCAGCCGGGACCAACGGCTTAACGTGCCTTCCAAAGCACGGAGGAACTCGAGGTAATACATTTTTGGCCACCCATCCATCCAATGACCGGCCTTAGCGAATATTGCTGAATATGACTTACCATCCAAGAATATATAGCTATTCTGATTCTTCAAATTATCGTATATTGGACGGATATTTTCTAAGGTGAACCTTCGCAACTTGTTATTCCTTAGGTCTAAGGCGTATAGTCCTCTCACGCCTTCAAATAATCCACTAGATAAAGTCACCAGCTTATTGTGACTCATGCTTAATTTTCGGAGCTGGGATAATCCATCAAAGGTTCTTTGAGCTAACACACTTATTTCGTTATAGTCTAATAATAATGAATGTAGATTCCATAACTCGATGAAAGTAAATGAATTCAGTACAGCTATCTTATTTCTTCTTAAATCTAATCGCTTTAAATTAGCAAGACCGTCGAAGCATTCTTTTCTTAGTTCACTTATATTATTTCTGTCCAATTCTAATTCTAATAAATTTACAAGGTGCCTAAATGCACCGTCTTGTATTACGGTTATGTTATTGCTAGTAAGGTACAGCTTTTGTAGAGCAGGTAGCTCGTAAAATGTTTCTGTGACTAGTTCCTTTATTAAGTTCTCGTCCATGGTGAGAACGGTTAAGTTTGGTAAATTGTAAAAAGCATGTTTATTTACATAAACAATTTGGTTCTTCGTGAGAGCCATCTCTTGTACCGAAGTCAAGTTCACGAAAGTATTCGTATCAAGTTTTGGTATAGAGCTGAACTTGATGCTGAAGTTTTTCAACTTCCTCAAATACCTGAACACTTTTGAAGGAACGAAATCGAGACCTCCGTCTGCTCTTACGTTGAAAGCTAAAGTTTCTACGTTTGATTGTGAAGTGAAACTGGTCCATAGTGGGTCAGTTCTTTCTATGCCTCCATTGAAGACCCAGCATTCTGTTTTGACTGCTTCGTTTATTTCTTGACTGAATTCGCAGTAGCAATGTACTTTGGAGTCTCTATCGTTTATATCACATATATTGACTATTGTTGGTAGTATTTTTTCTTTCTGTTTTCGTCTGTTTGCGTCGAGAGCTTCGATTGCGAAAAGCAACAGCAACAATGTCGCTGGGAACTTCTGAGTCCGCATCACTTCCACCTGGAACAATGGAAAATATAACTTTATATATGTGTATTTGAAAGTGTTCATGTTATGTTTTTTATTGCTTTGATCTTTGAAAATAACATCAATAGAATTTGCCGATAGAGGTTTTCTCAGAATTTATATTTACATACATACATACATAGGCAGAGGTGAACTAGCACCCACGTTTCGCCCAATTTATATTTAGAATACTGATATAATATGATACACAATACTGAATGATATACATATTTTCATATATAAAAATGAAAGTAAACGAATATTTACAATACACAATGGATCTCATAAACTATATCGTGATCTATCTTGGGATGTTTAAATTATTTAATATAGACGGAATTTCATATGTTATGTATATTTATTTCAGTGGTGCTTAATCAAAATTGTGTTATAACATTTTTATTGTAGAAGTAGCGTATTTGAGTAAAAATATTTAAGATTAGAGAAGAAAGCTACCAAAAACCGTGTAACCTGAATAGAATTTTTAATTATCCACATCTGTAATAAGCGCAATCTAATAACAGGGATCGGGCCTAACAAACAACCTCAAGGTTCTTTTATGAAGGCTGTAGAAACTTTGCTATCTACATTAATTCCGACGTCTCTTGGTGAATATTACTTCGGGGATATTACGGGACCACCCTGATTTGTGGCAAAATAGCAACACAGACAGCAATATAGCCATGGTTCCCAAATTATTTCATCAAAAACTTGGGACAACTTTGACAATCTTATATTTTGGCCGTCGCTCCCATCAACATTGGTATTTGGTACAGTTGAAGTTTAATAAATTATGCACTTAGCGTCAAACTGTTTGAAAACAATTTTGCTGTTGGTTTTTTGATGATTTTTTGAAGACACTTGATAAAGTATAATTTAATCTTTTGCTTTCTAGCTTTTAAGTTCTAATGAAGCAAAGTAAAATTATGTTTCTAGCATTTTATTATGTTGCATTAATAAAAAGAAGTGCCTACAGCGGCTCTAGCGCCTAGAACGGGTATTCTCGAGTGAGACGTCATTTTTAAAAATGTTTAATTAGTATTTATAAAAAAAAATATAATTTTGCAGTAAGACTCATTGTCTACTGTCTAAGCTGATAGGTGGAGATTTAAATTCCTACCTCCATGAGTATACAAAAATAGTTTTACACACTAGATTAGGTGATATACCCGCTTAAGGTCATCTTCCACTACAAGAGTAAATAAAATTTAGTCCTAAAGGCCCAACATGTAAGTAGGTGCCTAATCATGGTTCGTAAAGCCGTGAATACATTACTATGCACGTCCTAGCGATGTTTGTGTGCTTAGCTTTCTTTTGTATGAAAATATATAGGCCGTCGTCCACTATGATCCACGGACACGTTACGCATGGAAAGCTACTGCTAAACAAATTAAACGTGCATAACCAGGAGGGCAGTGGAGGAATGGACTAACATAAGTAGGTCTCATTATGTCGGTGCACTGATGTCATGATAAATGAGCAATTTTCTTCTTCTTACCGTGTTCCCAGTTTATCTGGGGTTGGCGCTTCCATTGATATCGGTCAGACATCATTAAGCCATCCAAACCCTTTTAATTCATATCATCCATCAGACCGGAAAGGTGCTAGTGATGAAAAAGATAAAAGAGACGGAAATGACCATGTAGAGAGAGTGATGGACGGAGAGAATAATTGGAATGACAACATTCCAATTCTTACTGCTCAAGGTCTCAACACCCGAACGATTGCATCACGCCTATATTCCCGAAGGGGTCAATGTCAAAAAATGACAAAGATTTTGGTGATTAGAAAAAGTATTTCGAAAAATTATGTTCTTGATGCGGGAAACGAACCCGCGTCCGCTGCTATCCGGGCAGGTGCCTGACCGCTCGGCCACCCAAGTCACTAATTAACTTGCCGAAATTCTTCTAACCTTTAAACTTCACGTTGTAAGCCAACGGGTACCCTCGCAATGTAGAAATAAATTTCAAACATTCCAAAGCAGATATTTTTACAAATACCGTGGGTTCTGTTAATCTTGGGTTTGCTTTATAAACTATTCGATTTTAATTTTAACATTATATAAATGTTATAAAAAATTAGTACAAATTTTGGTGATTAGAAAAAGAATTTATGGTCTTGATGCGGGATCCAAAATCTTTGTATTAATTTTTCTAACATTTATATATTGTTAAAATTAAAATCGAATAGAAAAAACTAGATGCTATTCTTGCTGGGTCAATGATCTACCTTTTAATAAAAAAAATTGACATTAAGTACTCATTACAGTTAATTGACGTCTCTGAGTGCGGCAGTTACACTGACCTCTATTATACATAATTGTATAGGGGGCAGTTGGTCCCCTTAAAACCCTACCGTGACGTCACTGCACCGAGATAACGCGCGGTCTAAGCACCAATGCGTTTCTCGCTCATTGGCTCCGTACATTCTGAACTGAGGAAGATTTATTCTCTTGATACTTGGTCCGTATTACGGGCAAGTTGAAAGTCGGACAGCCAGATAAAAGAATTTTAGGGGAAACTCGGATGAGGTTGGCACGGACGGGAAATAAAAAGATACGGTCGTGCTGTTTTCAACGCCAGCTAATAACGCCAGTGGATAGGTACGAGTGCATTTATGTGTAAAAGTAATATGATTATTGTTGTACTCGCCTGTGTTTTGACCGTTGTTTTTTATTGTATACCTATTCAGAAAAGAATATAAACCGAAAAAGGAACTGGGCAATCTGTGACTTTCATTATAGAAATATCTATTCGTTTTTTTGTTTTTGATACACACATAAATCACGCCTATTTAGTATCAAAAATACAATACCAATATTACGGATCCCTGTTGTCTGAAATAAATAATTTTTAATTTTTTTTATTTTAAAGTGTCCATGGCATTTTAACTATAACAAAAATCCAAATAGGCATATCAGGTATTGACTACTGCTGTTCCAGCCGGTATACATCAAATGACCGGCCTTTGCAAACACTGCTTACTTTACGAAATTGCAGGCCTAACGCGCAGGACACTCAAGAAACACTCCTTAGCCTCTCCTCAAAATCTTCAGACGTGAAAGTTAACTATAAACATTTGTACTGCACAGAAAGTTCTTTTGAGACGATAAATTACCAAATCTATCTTACAAAACCAACCAATGGAAAGAAAACATCAATTTCCCTGCGTGAAAAACATGCCAAGGAGGATTTACTGTGACTTTATACCTACCTTGCTGCTATAAAAATGTTTGAGGGAACTTTCGCTTATCCTTTGGCCGTCGGTAAGCCTTTACCACAGTGTAATTGAGACCAGTAGTAAAAACTGTTGATTACCACAGGGCTGGTAGTAATCGTAGCCTTCTCACATAATCAGCCTGTCAAAAGTTAGCTGTGTAATCAAAATTTTGTATCGTTTCATAGCTTTACCTATGAAAAGATGCAAAATTATGATCCTGCTTGTAGTATGGTATAATGAAGTTGCCTTAGATATAGATTATTGTGAAAATTCTTCTTTCCTTCATTGACTTTGAGAGAGAGTGTAGTGTCAGATAGAGAGATAAAAATTGACAGTGACAGTGATGCGATGAGACCTGTGCGCTTCACTAAAGACAACGAAGACTGTTAACAACTTTTATAACGTTCTGTCCAAAATAAAATTGTGAACATAAAACACTAATATGTATTCATGAACGGGTAAGCAGCTGCTCATTAATTCAGGCATATAGGACTGTTGGTCCTTGCTGTTTTACTTGGATACCTCACCCATACAGGTAAAATCGAATATGTGACAATTTTTCGCCTGACTACTGCAATTTATAAAATTATATCAGGTATTAAATAAACTAATTCATCATAATCGGCTATAGTGTCCATTGCCCATAAAAAACCAATGACACAATCATGTAATTTAACATTTCGTACTGTTGCCTGACTACTGCAATTTATAAAATTACATCAAGTATTGAATAAACGAATTCATCACAATCGGCTATAGTTTTTTAGTGTCAATGGGCAATGGCCCACATAAAAACCAATGATACATGTAATTTAAATTTCGTATTGTTGAGTTAAACTTGTCATACTGTTGCAATGTTCATTGTGACCCACAGCAACCCATCCATATTTAAAAATCTAGGCCGAATCTTCGCCTATCCCTTAACCGAGGCCGGACCCTCCGAGATTTTGGAGATAATCAGTCATTCATTTCCTACGGAATTAAGATCGATGTTTGCGAAAAGACTTTTTTGTTATCAGCGGCTTGTTTCGTTTTTCTATAGACAATAAAACACGTAGGTTTATTATTTTAGACGACTGGTGACGACAAAGCAGAATTCAATTGTCATCTCACCCAGACAGCAGCGTTCCTAGTACACCCCCTATTACATGATATCTAAAACAATTGTCAAAGTGGGTATGTCAAATGAGTATACCTTATAATGAATAGGCGTGATCTATGCCTGCTACTGCCTACCATGTTTTGTCGTCACCAGTGGCCGTACTATGAAGTATTAGTGCGGTCCAAACGTGGGTGACAAAACGGGACGCTGCTCTACTCGGCTTATAGCGCTGTCTCATTTTAACAATGGGAATTGAGTCGCGTATAGAGTTGGTGGTAAGGCTCCAGTTCTTCTAGGACAAGAAACCATGATAGAATTTTCGGTTATCCGTCTGTGCACTGACTCTTTCTAAATCAAGATCGAGTACTTAGCTTCGATACCTTCCAAAGGTTTCCTAAAAACATCTGTTTCGTTCTACTTAAGCCATGTGCCGCTCGAAATAACTAGGCTGGAAGGTAGGCAGCATTCTTCATATAAAGGCTTAGTAAACGGGACGGGACATCGATATTAGTCTATGCAGACTTTATGAATAGCAGGTCAACATCTAAGTTATTATGAAAATATCTTCAAGGAGGTATATGATTTCGTGGGCTTTTAAAGAGATTTTTTTCAACAAAACATAAAATGGAGCCAATTTTAAACACTTTTGATAGCGAACAAAACACAATATCGTCTCGGGATCGCGTCGCGCCGGCTTTTGTTTTGATGAAGCCAATTCTAACAGAATTTTACACGGGCGTCTTTTGTTTTACGCTAGAAAATACACTAAAATGACGCTTCGCTTTGTGACAAATTTAATTTGAGTTAGTTTTTCATTCAGTTCGGTTTTCAAGGCTGCAGTCTCACTGGTGGTGAATTTTGTTAGACTTTAAATCGATTTGTCGTATTATATACTAGCAGTCGGGCGCGACTTCGCCCGTGTTAATGTCGGTTGTTATAGGTATAGTCTATAGCCTTCCTCAATAAATGAAGTATCCAACACAAAAATATTTAATAAACCAGTAGTTTTCGAGATTAGCGCGTTTAACCAACCAAACAAATAAACAAACTCTTCAGCTTTATAATATTAGTATAGAAGATTTCACATACATTATTATCGCGAATTAGATTACATGTCGTAAACGTATTCCGTTTTCGCTTCAACGCTGTGGCGGTTTTATATAAAAAGTTTTTCTATTAATTACTTACCTAACACAAATATCTGTAACCGGTTTCATCAACATCATCATCACCACCACCTATTACTTATAAAGAAGAAGGCAAAAAGTGATTCTGGTTCACAACCTAGCAAACTTAGTTGGTAATAAACCCTAATTACGTTTTATCATCATCATCAGTGCTTAATGTTTCCACTGTTATATGGCAGGCAGTTTTAAATGAAGAGTAGTCACAATTATAATCGGGGATAACTTTTGCTAGATTTTATTTCTTAATATTATAATGAGAAAAGTAATATTGTAAAAGGCGGCTTATTTAATAATAGCGAGGAGACTTCCAAATTACATACTTTTAGAGAATCTTCCAGTAGAGCGGTTTTATTAGAGGGATTTCTTTTTTATCTTTTTTTATGTTTCTCAATTTTTATAGGTTTCGACTTAACAATCCAACTCAAAAAGTGATACACTGTTGGTTTGTCTACTGTTGAGGTTGGAGCGAGGGGTATACCACTTAAATCCCTATATACGTA
Organism: Cataclysta lemnata; assembly: GCA_963931975.1. Taxonomy (NCBI): domain Eukaryota; kingdom Metazoa; phylum Arthropoda; class Insecta; order Lepidoptera; family Crambidae; genus Cataclysta; species Cataclysta lemnata. The sequence continues at coordinate 12,869,691 of OZ008351.1, forward strand.
ATTACAAGACCTTTGTTTGTCTAAAAATTGAATCTTACCGAAAAAACTGGGCAGAGAGACAGGGAACATTCTCTATGTTCCCTGTATGTCTGGGGTCAGCGCAGTATTCATATATGTCTTGACTTCATCAAGCCATCCACTGCCTTAAGATTCATATCAACCATCGAACCGAAAAGGTGAATGATTGTATAGAAAATTGACAGAATGGACCATGTCGGAGACCGATGAACGGAGAGAGTGATTGGAATGACATGTTGACATTCCAATCACCCCTCCAATCCTTCAAATAGTCAAGGTTTTACTGCCCGCCGCCTGCCTGACACCAACCCCCTTTGGGTATCTTTGGGATAAGAGTTTTCGCCTCTGTACCCCTACTAATTCGCGTATTCCCTCTTCACGGTTATTCACGCCGAGGTTAAATCTCAATAGGATAAAATGTTTTCGAACTAGCGGACCCAAAGCCCATTATGAATCAAACAAGTCCGACTCCATCCCCGATCCATTTAGCGAAGTTATGAAGCAAAATTCTCCTAATTTACACATCAACGTAAACTATTCAACTTTGAAATGGTCTGGTAATTAACTACGAAACTCGGCTTAATATGTAAACAGACGTAAGAGCGTAAATGTGGGAATGTGGGGCAAATGAGATCAGCGCTCACTTGAGTGGTAATCAGGTGAGCAACTTACTCTCAAAGGATGCCGGGTGAGCAATAATACGAGTATAACTCAACTCCTGAGGCGAACTTAGCTGTTCGACATAGCTTTGTAGGTTTAGGGGATTATTGTTGTTGCAATATTACTAAGAACCCAGTAAGATGCCGTTTCGTGACGGCAGAGCAGAAAAATCGTCACCACCCCCATTCCTGTAAAATGCCGCAGAGCAGAATACAATTGTCATTACATCTCTCCCGCAGGTGTCGTACAGGGCGACTAAGGGTTATAAAGAGCAATGAGTAATGGGCAGCAGCATTCTTTTAGACCACCTAGCAATATATTGCGAATAATGAGCCCGATAGATGGCATTGGGCTCAACCCCTATTACATGGGCTAGGTTCTATAAGGGGAACGCTAAAGCTCATTCCTCATCATTGTTTTAATCCTTAGTCGAAATTGTATTCATCTCTGTCGTCACAATACATCTAAACTGTATACAGTATGCTCAAACTCATCTCTTATTTAATACAATTATAGCCTACCGCCCAATCATACACTATTGATCCCCGGTTTCTCGCATCACAGCAAGGCCCAAACGGCGTGGTTAACCAAATCATAAATTATTCAACCCACTCATAACCGCCCAATGCTCGACGAAAGTTGTATTGGAAAATTTATTGTACCAAGTTTGTTAGATATATCCCTAATGTTACATTTATGTATTCGATTGTAAAGTAGGGGTTTCACCTTATTTACGTGTGTATAGTGGCAATGTAAGTAGCAGTCAAGTGAAACTTAAAACAATCAATAGATATTGTAAAATCTTCAAAATATTGTCATTAGTTGGTTCAAATAGCATTTTCATGGTCTTTCGAGCTGGTATAAATATTCCTATCAGCTTTATTGACTGCTCTCTTGGGCGCGGAAAATTGATTCGTTAATGTGGAAATTTAAGTTGCCATCTGTACCCACGGATAGTGAGCAACTTATTCTCGAAATGGAAAAAAAAAACATAAGTCATGGACGAGAGTACCATGGCCATGTTAGGCCATATCCCCTACGTCATGAAGGCTAATAGGTATAAAAAAGTCGATTGTAAAATATTTACAGTTAAGTCGATTGCACAAACTTAACAGTTTTGTACAGCCGACACATTGTCTACTGTACATCAAAAGCACTGTAAGCCAAACTAGCGCAAAGCAATTGATACAATGCTACGAGAGCCGAAGGTTCAGATTACATTGAGTCACGAATGCAAATGCCTCGCAGTTGCCGTTGGCCGTTATTGTAATATTAAGCTCCTCTTCGAATCTATTGTTGTAATACACTTGACTGCTCCAGTGAGTACGGCTCTTAAGTGTGCCGAGGCAAATTTTTGGCCATAAAGTTCGTTATCAACGAACCAGTTTGGAACAAATGTGCTTTGTTTCCAAATTGTGTGCATAGGAGGCTGTAAATTCATAAGGGCCAATTTGCATTGGCTGATAACATTATATTGGGTGTATGCTCAGTTAAATGTGGCTTCTATGATGGTATGGGAGCGAAAAAGACGTAGAAAATGCTAGCTGCTAGCGTGTCTGGTAGGCTGTAAAACCCAAGCCAAAACCTTGAGCAGTATGCATTGCATTGGAATGACGTCGCCAAAATCACTAGCACCTTTTTAATGTGGTGGGTGATATGAATCAAACGTGAGTGGGTTGCTTGATGACGTCTGATCAACATGCATGAAAGAGGAAACATAGTTCGACAATTTCTGATAAACTGAAAAAAGTCCAGGAACATGATGTAGTATTTGAATCAGAAAATTCTGGTTCCTTTTCAACTTTTACAGCACCTCACGACTCGTTAACCTGTCGTGGCCGCTAAAATGCCACTGTCTTGACTTTAGCATACTTAATAATAATTTACGAGCGTCCACGCCGAGACTTTCGAAGCCAATCGACGACACGTTCCCAAAGTTGTCGGGAATTAAAAATAAAGTGGCTCCCGTCTGCCGACTGTTTGGGGCAAATTATTCGCGGGAAAGGGCGTAATTAAAACCTTGGCCGTCGGAGATATTTTCGTTCTTCGAATTGATTTCGCGAAGGAGGAAGTTTCTTCGGCATCTAAGGGGGCTCGCCCACGGCAACTTTTTGTAGCGATACAGTCGCAATACAGTCGCGACGCGGTCGCTATAGTCCGACAAGTTCGTGAAAGGTACCCGTGTTGTTAAAACATGGGATTCAACGGAAATAGAACATGGGATCCATCGGCAATATCTAAAAAATGGGATCCAACGAAAATAAATCGTTCGTGCGCGACTTTCCTGCGGGGTGAGAGACGGTGGCGGGGACGCGGTAGATGATAGCGGGGGCGGATGATTCGGGGAGGAGGGAAAACTCGTGCAATACAGCATACTCTCACCCCGCAGGAAGGTCTGTGTGCCCTCGCCCACGTAACCACGATTCAGTCGCGATACTGTCGTGCTTCCGTCGTGCTCACACGCCACTGTGCCACTGTCACAGTAAGAACCTAGCACGAACGACAGTATCACGACTGAATCGTAGTTACGTGGGCGAGGGCACACAGACCTTTCTGCGGGGTGAGAGTATGCTGTGTCTGACACGGTCGCGCGTTTGCATCGACACAGTCGCGATGCCGTAGCGCGTTGCAAATGCGACTAATACGTGTTAGTAGCGATGCTTTCGCGTGTTAACGAAGTGCTACAAAAAGACGCCGTGGACGAGCGCCCTAATTGTTTCATCTTTTATTATTTATTTAGCCGAGTGGGCACGCGAAGCACTTTTTAATTCGTTTGCCTATTTCGTGTTTTTTTTAAACGTGGCCACGTTGAAATAAGGAAAATGTCGGACGTTGTCAGAGAAAAAAAGTCGTTTCTCTTCTTGGGTTCCTGCGTTCGTTAATTAAGCCACTGCTCCCCACTTTGGCCAATTATTTAATACTTAAAGCCTCACTCTAACAGCAGCGTTGGCGAGACGGTGGCCGTGGCAAACCGGAACAAACTTTGAACGCTCTGGTTTCAATAATGTCCTTATTTTATTTATATACGTTGCAACTGCCCGCCACCGCTACAGCCACCACTGACTGCGTCTGTCTGTGATAGGCATAAACGTCAATGACATGATATTTGAGCTTATTATCATAAATCATAACTATTGAAGTTTTCGACAGATTTGTGACGGCAGAGGAGAAGACATTAAGTATATAACTAACCACGCTGGACACCCAATGCGGATTGGTGGGTAATATATGGTGATATATTTGGTGACTTTGACGACCGCCTTGGTCAAGGGCTCAGATTGCTGGGTATCGGCCAAGAGCTCCCGGGTTCGAATCCTGGTAGGGGCAAACTTTGTGATGACCACAAATGTTTGTTTCCGAGTCATGGTTGTGTATATGTTTATGTAGTACATTTTCAACACTTATTTAAATAATTATATTAAAAAAAAAATGTCCGTCATCTACTATCCATAACACAAGTGCTTAGGCTACTTACTTTGGGTTAGATGATAGGTGTGAGTGTAAAATATTTTTAATCTAATTGTTGAATTTAAGACCTGGCTGTTTGAATACATCACTCTACTGTTTACTGAGATAGCTTAAAATGGATTGTGGTTTACTTGCTTTCAATAAAATTTCGGTCTACCGAATAAAGAAATTCAACGTCACCTTTGACTACAGTAATCCAAATCGGTTTTCACGCTTCCACTAAAATGATCGCTGAACGCTTATTGCCAAATTCCATTCCCTGAATGTGTTATTTTTTCCAACGTAGCGAAAATGAGCAAAGATTGTGACGTGTTGAATGATTTTAATGTTCCATCTTTACTTGGCTCATTGCGTTCTATTGTTAGACTTGAATCTGTCAGGTTACGTGACATTTAGGTCGCTTGTTCACTTGAAGGGGGGAAAATGAGACGGTGTCTTATGTAACGAAGTATCTGTGCACTAGATACTCTGAGAATCTGGATTCGACTTAGTCAGAGGGTTTATTTATTGGTGCATCTACACGGCGCAAGTAGCATGCTCAAGTTAGTTGGTCAGTGCCTATACAAAGGAGCGGGTTACTTGCGCAAGTTACTTGGTCAAGCTATACGTGCATGCTGCCCGCGCGAATGCGACATGTATGGGTCTTGTTCGTTTCAGCTGTTAGCATAACTGCGTAATTAACTTGCGCTGGTAACATGCTCGAGTCGCTGGACTTACTGGAATTGTTTACATCATGCATATAGCCCGCGCAAGTGCTTCAACGGCAAAACAGAATACAATTGTCACCACCAAAACTAATTGTTGTCAATTTTAAGACAGCGTTGCACCTAGCAGTCTACTGCTTCTTACATGAAACCTATATAACTTAATTGGCAATATGTTAATTAATTTTTGTATTTTTTATTTTAATTGTTAGTATTACCATAGTTTTTATAATAGCAGTAGTAGTAGAAATTATACATATAAATCAGCTGAAATTTAATCAACAAAAACACAATTTTCTTTTTCCCTGGTTCGAATTGCGGAAGTGTGTTGATCTCAACAGAAAACCCTCACACCTCAGAGGTGGTAATTTCTCACAATTTTCAATGCAAAAAAAACAGGGCCTGTTCAATTTCAACGCAAAAAACGATCAAGTAATCGCTGCCGCGCTTTCTCAGAAAAACATGAATGAATAATTGGACTTCAAAAGAAAAGGCACTTTGGAATATCAACAAATAAAGAACCACTGACAAAAATAGATCCCTTTCTACGCGAAACATTTGCTTTGAGCCCAAATTAAAAACAAAACTTGTGTAACTTCAAAGTTGAAAGAAAGTTTAGTTCGAGAAGGCAACTGAGAAATCTTCTGACATCTGAACTTCAGCTTAAGAAGTATGATCTAGACAACAATAGAGGTTCTTTGGTAGGCATTCGAGAGTGATAAAAACTCCCAGACTTTTTATTAAAGCTAAAATGTTAAACGCACATAAATTATTGTGTCAAAAACACGAAGAACGGTGGTATTACAAAATAGTGCTTTTGTGCCATGTGGTGACGGCAGACAATATAATCGTCATTTCTCCCCGGGTGTGCCTTACAAGGCGACTAAGGTAAAGACAGTGACGAGTAATGGGCACCAGCGTTCCTAGGTACCACCCAGCATTATACTGCCGTTTACTTGCCTGATAAATGGCAATAGACTCGCCACCGTCAGCAGTGGGGACGTTACAGGGCTGGTAATGATGATGATGATGATGAACCTAATTGGTGAAACTTAGTTGTCAACCTACCTGTGCCTACCCCTTCGGGGATATATGCTTTTATTATTTATGTATAATAATGTTTTATACTAATAACTTTGTAAAAGTACCCCTATGCATTACAAAACTGGCAAGAGTGCGGGTAACTTATTATGCCCGCTGTGATAAAGAAGCCGAGTTGTCGAACTTTCTCGAACTCTCTTTCTCCTGTAATGTAAACAATCAGACGAAACTTCGCCGATATCAAAACGCGAATGTTGCGATTCGCGCGGTGTCGAACTCGCGAACACATCAGCGGCTCAAAGCTATCTGCCGCAGATTATTTAGAAGTTGCCCAGAGCTTCCCGGGGAGAACTCCCGAGTTTACAAACTGTGTGAACAAAACAACAAAGATTAGGGGAAGTGTTTATTTTGATCCCATTTTTGGGTTCCTCACCCAAAAGATTAAACGGGATGGTATTACTAAAGCGGGAATTCACTACACGGGCATGCCCGACAGATATTATTATGCCTGCGCGGACCTCGTTTGTATAAGCCAGACTGACTGTCCGGTCCTACACTAGGCAAACATCACACAGACTGAATGGGAGCGAGGTCCGGCGGACATGTCTGCAGACATGCCCACGGGCATTTGAATTTGCCGCGTAGTGAATTCCCCGCCTACGACTCAGTATCTTATTATGAACCGTGATAGTTCGACAGTTATTTTTTTATTTCTGTTGCCGCAATAACAATAATACAAATAAACGAAGTAAAATAAATATTTAAGGGGGCTCCAAGGCATGAATTTATCCATCTTTTTTTTTTAGATAATGGTACGGAACCCGGCGCGAGGCCTACTCGCACTTGGCCAGTTTTTAGAGAGTAACGTCCAGGGAGCTCTGCGAAAAGCAAAAAGGTGGAACAATATTGTTATGTAAAGAAAAATTTTTTTTTGCTTGCTTCAAGCATTTTGACCGTCTACGACGCTTGTGTGGTGCTTGAGTCAAGTATTTTTATCTTTTAGAATACACTGAAAATCAGCGTTTTTGACCGTGTCGGAACCCTATGATGAAGAAAACAACAAGACCGCTGTGCAACATATAAGAGAAACTGTCAAAATTTGACAGCTTCTCTTACATGTCATTTGTATTCTATTCGTTCGAATAGAATAACCTCTAAACAGTGCAGCAAGTCTCATGGCGCCTGTCTGTGCAATGACTCATATGCCCACTTGTGGGGTTTCGTATTTCACGGCATACCTTTAATGATTTCCTTTGCCTTGTAAATCTGAATTATTTTATAAATAACTTGGCTGTATGATACAATTTCCTTTGAACAGTGTTTAGAGCATAAAAAAAACGACTATACCTTTTCATTATTTTTTTATTTCGTTCAAACAGTAATGCGTGAAATGTTTAACTGCGTCCAAGCTCTATCTTCTAGCATTCATTAGTTTCCATGTCGTGACCAAGCTCGTCAGTGTCACTTTGTCCAACTTCTTGTGGCAATACAACTTCCGGCAACTGTTTTCTTTGCCTTAGGAAGGGCTGCTAAGATGGACGTAATATAATGTGACGTGTATTTGTCTTGAGTGACACAGTAGTGTATTGTGAAGAAAAGGAGGTGAGAAAAAAAAAAGAAACATGCGTCCTTACTTTTATAAAATAAATAAATAAATATTTTTACACTCACACCTATCATCTAGCCCAAAGTAAGTAGCCTAAGCACTTGTATTATGGATACTAGATGACGGACATATTTTTAATATAATTATGTATATAAACGTTGAAAATATACTACATAAACATATACACAACCATGACTCGGGAACAAACATTTGTGGTCATCACAAAGTTTGCCCCTACCAGGATTCGAACCCGGGACCTCTTGGCCAATACCCAGCGATCTGAGCATTCGACCAAGGCGGCCGTCAAATTATTATTATCATTATTACAAGTCATTGCCATTGCGGGGGCAAAGGGTCATCCCATATAGATGGAAAAACATAGGGAGAATGGTTCATTACCCACCACGATGGTCCAGTACGGATTGGTGGGTACTAATCAGCCGGAACCTACGTCTTAACGTGCCTTCCCAAGCACGGAGTAGCTCTGAATGCGGACATCATTAATTGCTGGTAAGCGGAAATAGTTTATTTAGCCGACAGTAGAAATAATATGATGTAAATGTAGCGATAAGTATAACATATAAGCGAAGACTGGAAGAAAGTCTAATTTTATAAAAAGGCCTTTTCTATATTTTTGTCATCTCAATCTCAATCGGCAGTCGTTCACCAAACCGTGAACAGACACAGTCTTCTCCCTTCCCTGTTCCCAGTTTATCTGGGGTTGGCGCAGTATGTTTCCTCTTCTATTTATATCGGTCAGACATCATCAAGCCATCCACTCCCTTTTGATTCATATCATTCATCACACCGTAAAGGTGCTAGTGATGAATGAATGTATAGAAAAGAGACGAAACGGACCATGTGGAGAGACCGATGAACGGAGAGAGTGATTGGAATGACAACATTTCAATCCATACTGCTCAAGGTTTTGGCTTAGGTTTTACAGCCGGCCGCCTGCCTGACACCAACCCTCTTTGGGTATGCCGTTGTTGGTGGTTTGCCCTCCAACATTCTGGTGCCCCAAGGTGCTTATTGATCTACACCGGGCAATCTCCCTTAGTCGACTTTTACGACACCCGCGGGATGAGGAGGGGCTGGCCTATTCTACGTTATTTGTTCGCTCCCAGGCCAGCATAGAAGACGTGAACAGGCACAGTGTTAATTTTAAAACAATGATTTCCAATTTTCCCCCTTGAGCGCAAAACTTTACGGGGAGCGTGTTGTTATAGCGAAATCGCTATCAATTTATAATAATAGGATATTGTAATCTGTTCGGATCACCAAATAGCATTATTTGTAAGTCGCCGAGAAATTATTCCGAAACAAAACTCCCACCGCACCGTGTTGATTTTGCGGTCCGGTTTTAAATTCAATTGAAATTCAAACTCGTCAATTTAAATTCGTATTTATCTTTGAATCATCTTGGATACTTGGATGTAAATTTGTTTTTGGGGCAATTTCGCCAGTGGAAATTTCAATTTGTTTTGTACGATTTCGGTGTATTTATTATGCCACATGATAGAAGAAGGCTTTCTGGTCTTCTATTCTGGCATGGGAGTCTTCTATGATGACCTGGGAGCGAAATAATATCGTAAAATGTGCCAGCCCCGACTCATCCCATGGGTATCGTAAAAGTCGACTAAGGGAGATTGCCCGGTGATTGATTACAACAGCATACCCAAAGAGGGTTGATGTCAAGCAGGCGGCCGGCTGTAATACCTAAGCCAAAACTTTGAGCAGTATGGATTGGAATGTTGTCATTCCAATCACTCTCTCCGTTCATCGGTTCCTCGACATAGTCCGTTCCGTCTTTTTTCCATAAATTTATTCATCACTAACACCTTCACAGTGTGATGGATGATATGAATCAAAAGGGAGTGGATGGCTTGATGACGTCATAGACCGATATGAATGGAAGAGGAAACATACTGCGCCGACCCCAGATAGACTGGGAACAGGGTGGGAAAAGAAGATAGAAGAAGGCGCGATTGTCTCGACTTGGGTTCAGCGGATCCGTTTAAGAGCTTTTAAATCCCTATCTTTGTTAAAAGCACCATTAAAAGCTTACTGTTAAATTTTTACGATGCTCTAGAAAACTTTTTCCGAGAAGTGTAATAAAATTGGTGATTTGGTAAATGATCCCCATGTTAATGTTTCGCGTTGTAATAATCATATTTTTCACGTCAAACTTGCTTATTACCATAAATACGGTGTTTAAGTCGTTAAGTAAAAATACTCTTGTACAACTTCTGAAGTAGTCAGTAATTATATTTTCATTATTTTAGTTTCCGAGTAAGAAAAACTAGAAAAGTTTAATAAAAATTGCAAGGGCGAACTTATCTCTAAAAGAGATCTCTTCCATCGTTTAATCATTCCTTTCAAATATTTTGCATATTATAAAATATATGTCTTACTGTATACAAAACTGTTAGATTTCTCCAAAAATCTTTACACCATAGCTTACTAATATAAAGGACAAAATCAAAAGATTTTGTGTAGATGACGTAGTTTAGATACATCTGTGATGTAGTTTACACAACTTACCTAACTTACACACACACTTACTTGACTTGCACAACTTAAGTAGCTTACACAACTTTGAGGAGCTCGATCAGACCGAACACGCTAAGCCACTGCTGCTAAGCCTGTGGCATAGCGTGTTCGGTTCGATTGCGTATAGTAAATAATATTGGCTAAGGCCTGTCATGGGATGGGTAGCAAAAACTATTCTATCTCGAGTTCGCCCGAGCTTCAGAAGGCATGTTAAGTCATCGGTCCCGGCTGCAGCTGCAGTGGTTAATACCCACCAATCCGCACTAGGTCAGCGGGGGCATATTCAACCAATATTCTTCCATTTATAAGGAAGATCTGTGCCCCATCAATGTGAATGAACATTAAAGGGCTGATGATGATGACATAACTTACCTAGACATTTATGCACAGAATTTTATTTAATTTCATGAACTCCCCTATTTCCCATATCATCTTTCACAAAATCCATCTATCGCTTCTTCGGTCTTCCTCTGATTATGTTCTCTCCTCTGACTAGGTCCATGCACATTCATACTTAGCAGACCTCTAGTTACGTACTTCATAATTCTAGATAGAAAAAGTACAGAACGATTAAGTATCAATCCACGCCCCTAGACTGTGAATGTTATGATAAACAATGAGACCCAACGCTTTGTCACATCGGAATCTATTAGTTCTCTATTATTATGTGTGGTAAGTCTGCGGGTAACATTTCTATACAGGCGGCTGATACAGAGCCTTTGTTTGCGGATGGTAATTAGCTACGTGCATCTAAAGCTCACGGTTTAACACAATAGGGATGTGATACCAACATCATCGGACGCCAGATTTGGTGAAATTGTCATTGAAAATGTCATGAGGAGTGGTTTGATGTCTAGTTTGGTCGAGTGGACACATCGCTGACTTTCGGCCAAGAGGTCCCACGTTAAAATTTTTGTAGAAGCAACTGTTTACGCGTTGAACACAGATAGGTAGTTTGATATCATCATCATCACTAGGCCTTTTAATGTCCCCACCGCTGAGACATGGGCCTCCCCTATGGTTGAAAGAATATAGGGAGATTGAGTCCTAACCCATTATTAACAACTGCAGATACATCCGCGATTAACGGCTTAACGTGGGTTCCGAAGCACGGAGGAACTTAAGATAATTTTTTTTTTGGTCATTTATCCAAGAAGAATTCAGCCAGTTTTGTTCCTTCTTTTATATGAAATTATGTGTTAGTGATAGATCTCATACTGCCGCACTCAGAGACGTCAATTAACGATAACTTAATGTCGAAAATGACAATTCAAAACTAGTCGATAATTTTGCCGGGTCTATTTTTGATTGACATTTTTTTTATATTAAGTACTAATTAACATTAATTGACGTCTCTGAGTACGGTAGTAAACCACTAAATAATAACAGAACCCTGGTACATTTATCAAAAACGAATCCGAAGTATCATAACACGGGTGTTGCACGCGCATAAATCGTCGGCAGTCCACAGAGGGTTGTAAATCAAGTCAAAGCTAATGCGTTCTGGATGCAGTTTGCTAATTAGTCGAAACAAAGACGCCGCTTTGCAGTACTCAACATTTTCGAATGTTTCGAAATGAGCTTTGGTAGGTATCGTAAGTTCATAAGGTTCAATTTCGACCTATCAACTATCTGTGTTCAACTCACAAAAATAAATACACCATCACATCACATTTATGTATGAATTGTATAACTAGAGAGAGATACTTTTAAGATAGCAGTTCATGTAACTAAATTCCATTACATTTTCTTTTTCATTTAAATCAATTATGGCGTAATGGTAAGCTACCTAACCCCCGAATACAGAAACGCTAACAAAGTTTGAGACCTGCTTATCATTTAATTTTTCTCAAAATGGACGTTTTTCCATACAAATTCTGACAGATACCGTCCACTTAACTTGATAAGCAGTCCCCGAAATTTGAGTAGCGTTTCTGTATTCGGGGGTAAGGCAGGATATTGGATGGGTGATCAAAACAATATATTTTGCAGAATTTTTCCGTGCATCGGAGGCTATTTTAAGTCGTTGGTCCCGGCTGCATTTGTAGTGATTAATACCCCCTATATCTCTTGGACACTGGGTCATCTTGTGTCTTTTCTCTATGTTCTTCCACTCATAGGGGACGGCCTGTGCCTTAGCAATGGGGATATAACACTAATATAGACCAAAGCGTTACCCATTTTGCCCTCAAGCTCCTTTTAAAGAAAATGCGAAATCTCTAAAATTGTCCCGATATATTTCTCCTTGTATACGAACACAGTTTACTAAGGACGTCAACAAAATTTGATAGTAGCTTCAGAAAGTAGCGGGAACGCTCGATCACTGACATAAACAAACTAAAATTTGCTACCCTCGTCACGTTTTTAGATATCGCTTTAGCTTTAAATATTATTCTTCTTCTTTCTGCCTTGTTCCCAGTTTATCTTGAGTCGCTGCAGGATGTTTCCTCTTCGGTCAGACGCTACCAAGCCATGCATTCGATTTTCATTCATATCATCCATCACACCAGAAAGATGCTTGCTAATGATGAATGAATCTATAGAAAAGTGACGCAAAGGACCATGTCGAGAGACTGACGAACTGCGAAACTGATTGGGTTGGTAGCATTCAATCCATACTCAGCTCAAGGTTTTGGCTTAGGTTTTACAGCCGGCCGCCTGCCGCACACAAGTCCATTTTGGGCATTCTGTTATTGTGTTTTTGGTGGTTTAGACTCCAACTCCACTACTCGGGTGCCCCAAGATACTTATTTGGTCTACAATGGGCAATCTCCCTTAGTCGACTTTTACGACACGCCTGGGTTGAGTTGGGGCTGGCACATTCTACTTTATATTTTTGCTCCCAGGCTTGCATGAAAGACTAGCTTTAAATATTATTATCAACAACAATTAATACCACTGGCGATATAATCTAATTAAACACTGCAGTCACAGCTGAATGAAACTGAATTGAAGGAAATCAACCAATAAAATAGTTGTAGCATTGCTTTATCGATGTGACCTGTTTCAGTTACACAATTGGCTAATTCATGTTTGACAACACCAATAGCGTTTCCGATAAATGCCACTGCACACGGAGATTTGCATGCATTGATAATAATATAAACGCTGTTTAATTAGACTACTATTTGCATTATAAATAAATGTTACATTTCCTCTATATTGGAATGGGAGCGGAAAAATACCTACCCACCCCAGGGGTGTCGTAAAATCCGTGTAATCTAATACAATGATGCAATCATCGTTATCAGACCACTGAAAAGTGTTGCATGATAATAATTAAAATATATCAATGGAACAGATAACATAGTTCGCTGACCCCAGATAACCTGAATAGAGGGCAGGAAGATGATTATTATTATATATGTGAAGGTTACGATCATAATAATATTCTATCAAAATTACGTTGCATCCCTTCACACATCTCAATGGAAGCAGAAGACACAATGAAAATAAAGGCAGAAAATGTATAAAAACCTAATTGTTCTCGCTCGCGCAGATGATCCTTTGTTTCTACATTGCGAGCGTAGCCGTAAGCTTACAACGTGTTAAACGGTTAGATCTACAATTTTTCTGGTTTTATTATCCTTGTAACATTAATTAATTTTTAGATTTAAAATTATAATGATTGAATAAAAATCAAATCAGAAAAAGAACGCAGAAGAAACTTCACATAAATATATTACATCAATAAGATGCAGAAGACGCAAAACATAACTACAAAATCTGTAGTCATTATAGAGAGCATGTTTCCGGACGCAATTTTAATCGCGTTGATACCAACAAGATAGATGAAGCTTCATTTGACAGCCGTAATTAGCTTATATTGAGTTTGTGGCTTAGCGATGCTATCGCTGGGTGGTAGATAAGTTGGCATGATAGGTAAGCCAGATGTAAGTAAGATGGTTTGTATCAGGAAGTGATTTTTTTTTATATTAGTTGTTTGTACCTTTATCACTGCTTATCGCAAGAGATATTTTTCTAGTTATGCACACACATATCACGCCTAGTTATCCCCGAAGGGGCAGGCGGAGTTGGATTAACTGTAAGAGATCTCCCGTGTAATAGATAGCGAGCCTATTTGCATCTACCGGGTACATAAATCGCAGTATCTATACAGGGCGTCCCACGGCCATGCCACACGGAGGGAAAGTATATTAAATATTGAACGTAGGGTATTTTACTAAAAGAAGGCATCGTTTTATTTTTAATAATAAGTAGAACTGCATTCACAGATTTTTTTAAAATCGCCTACCTCAACCGGGAATCGAACCCGCCAAATGTGATAGAAAAATTACATGTATTTTATAATAGCGTTTGAAAGGGCTACTCATAAGCATTATTTTTTCCTAAATAACCTAGCATATTAAATGAAACTAAGATCATAAAATTTTAAATTTTATTTAAAAAAAATTAATTTATCAAATGCTCAAAATGTGATCCGTTCTGTTGTATACAAATTCTCACTCTTTTCATAATTTCTCTCCCTGTCGATTTACTTATTTTTGCATGGTGGATGTTTGAAATAATACGTCTAAGTTCATTTTGTAACTCCTGCACACTGTTGTACCGGTTCCTGTAAACTAAATCTTTTACATAACCCCATAAAAAGAATCAAGTGGGGTTAGATCTGGGGATCTCGGTGGCCATCTAATTTGTCCAAAAGTGCCGATCCAGGAAGGAAAATATTAATTAAGCAACTCGGCTGTTCTCCTACTGTTATGAGCCGGAGCCCCATCTTGCTGGAATATGAGATTTCGTCGATCTGCATCAGGAAGATGCAGTTGCTACTCAAATTCCCTGAACAAAATTTTAAATAAAATGAAAAATTTTATGATCTTAGTTTCATTTAATATGCTAGGTTATTTAGGAAAAAATAATGCTTATGAGTAGCCCTTTCAAACGCTATTATAAAATACAAGTAATTTTTCTATCACATTTGGGGGGTTCGATTCCCGGTTGAGGTAGGCGATTTTTAAAAAATCTGTGAATGCAGTTCTACTTATTATTAAAAATAAAACGATGTCTTCTTTTAGTAAAATATCCTACGTTCAATATTTAATATAGTTTCCCTCCGTGTGGCATGGCCGTGGGACGCCCTGTATAGCTAGGTGCTATAAGAGAAACGCTACTGCCTATTACTCATCGCTGTCTTAGCCTGAAGTCGCCTTGTACGACACCCACGGTGAAAATTGTATTCTGCTCTGCCGTCACCGCATGGCTCTGCCATACATCACCTCTATTAACTGGCCACTCGTATTCAGACCTAAAATTGTTGACGAAATGTAATAAATTTCTTCCTAAACGGATAATAAGTATATCTTAATTTAATCTATACTAATATTATAAAGCTGAAGAGTTTGTTACTTTGTTTGTATGGTCACAGGAACTACTGACTCAAATTGAAAAAATGTTTTTGTGTTGGATAGTCCTTTTATCGGGGAAGGCTATAGGCTATATATAATAATAACCGACTTTAACGCGAGCGAAGCAGCGTAATAATATTATAAAGCTGAAGAGTTTGTTTGTTTGGTTGGTTGGTTAAATGCGCTAATCTCAGAAACTACTGGTTCAAATTGAAAAATTCTTTGTATATTGGATAGTCTCCATTTATAGAGGAAGGCTTTAGGCTAACAACAGACATTAACGCGACCATAATTGTATAAATGATTCGTGTATGTAAGTACAAAGTCTATAATGTACATACGGCTAGCGGTCTTGGTCATACCCAGGCTATCTTGACTCGAATAGTTACCGTCCATTTAGAGTGACCACAACACACTGCCTTTGTGGTTATGTTGGCTTGCCAAGCAATTTGAAATGTCTCAGTGTTTATAACGAAACAATTGATACACTGTGACATATTGCTGCTATGGACGTAAACGAAAACAGCAATAAGGTCGGCTCTTGTACTGTCATGTGTGTTAATATTTTCTGTTAATTTCGTATTTTTAAGTGTGCAATAAAGAGTAGAATTGGCCGGCAGAGCAGAATACAATTATCACCACCCCGAGTCTAACCCCGCGAGTGTTGTACCAGACACCGTATTATGTAAGCCGATTTCAGTTGCATTGACCTATCCGTC